>SJYX01005753.1:0-24678 GCA_006410675.1 Oreotragus oreotragus
CTCTCCTCCAGTTCTGGGCTGTTTTTTGTCTTGGTTAATCAGGGCCCTGTTAAATACAAATGCCTGCCTGCCTCCTTTTTTAGTTGTCTCACCTCTATTCTCACCTGCCACAGAATTTTCAAACTGCCTTACAGTTGTGCTCATTTTGCATGCTAGAAGGTAATGTTCAAAATCCTTCAAGCTAGGCTTCAGCAGTACGTGAACTGAGAACTTCCTGATGTACAAGCTGGATTTAGAAAAGGCAAAGGAACCAGAGGCCAAATTGCCAACATTCGTTGGAGTATAGGAAGAGCAAGGGGATTCCAGAAAAACATCTACTTGTGCTTCATTGACTATGCTATAAGCCTTCAGCTATGTGGATCACAACAAACGGTTGAAAGTTCTTAAGAGGCAGAGTACCAGACCACCTTATTTTCTCCCAATAAATCTGCTTACAGGTCAAGAAACGACAGTTAGAAATGGACATGGAACAATGGAATGTTTCCAAATTGGGAAAGGAGCATGTCAGGACTGTATATTGTCACCGTGCTTATTTAACTTCTCTGCAGAGTACATCATGCTAAATACTGGGCTGGATGAAGTACAGGCTGAAATTAAGATTACCGGGAGAAATACCGATTACCTCAGATATGCAGATGATATCACTCAAATGGCAGAAAGGGAAGCGGAACTAAAGAGCCTCTTGATGAGGGTGAAAGAGGAGAATGAAAAAGCTGACTTGATCATGGTATCCGGTCCCATCGCTTCATGGCAAATAGAGAAACAATGGAAACAGTGACAGATATTATTTTCTTGGGCTCCAAAATCATTGCAGACAGTGACTGCAGCCATGAAATTAAAAGATGCTTGCTTGCTCCTTGGGAAAAGAAAGCTATGACAAATCTAGACAGAGTATTCAAAAGCAGAGACTTCCCTTTGCCAGCAAAGGTCCATATAGTCAAAGCTATGATTTTTCTAGTAGTCATGTACAGAGATGAAAGTTGGACCATAAAGAAGGCTGAGTGTTGAAGAATTGATGCTTTCAAACTGTGTTGTTGGAGACAACTCTTGAGAGTCTCTTGGACTGCAAGGAGATCAAACCAGTCAATTCTAAAGGAAATCAACTAGTCATTGGAAGGACTGATGCTGGAGCTAAAGCTCCAGTACTTTGGCCACCTGATATGAAGAGCTGACTCATTGGTAAAGATCCTGTTACTGGGAAAGATTGAGGGCAGGAGGAGAAGGGGATGGCAGAGGATGAGATGGTTGTGTGGCATCACCAACTGAATGGACATGTATTTGAGCAAACTCCAGGAGATAGTGAAGGACAGGGAAGCCTGACATGCTGAAAGCTATGGGATCGCAAATGATTGGACACAATTTAGCTACTGAACAACACCTCCCTTGACAATCTTGCATGGGAACCTGGCCCCTAGCAGGAGGTATTTTGATCTTTTGTTGCTCTTGGTTCACAGTTTATAGTTTTTTTTCAAAGAAAGGGTCATTGACAGGAACTTCTTTTCTTACCCTCCCCCCCGCCTTTTTTTAATGCTCCATAGTCTTTATCTCTTCCCTTTTTTTGGTACAGATTTTATTATATCTGGCAAGTTTTCTTCTCTGATTTAGGGTGTAGCCAACTTTTCTCTAGTTTCATTATAAGTGAAGATTTCTTCTTAATTTTTTAAACAGATGCTCATTTTTCTTGATTTTAGGGAGGAAGTAAAGGAGCCATTTCCCTGCTATCTCCTATTTCTATTCTTGCGATAATATCTTGGTTTAAAAAAATCTTTTGAATCAAGTGTGCTTAGGCTCGAGTATTTGTGGCTGTTGTGTAATTAATATGTTACTTTTCTCTGTTGAAAAACAGAGACATTACTCTGCTGACAAAGGTCCATATAGTCAAGGCTCTGATCTTCCTTCCCAGTGGTCACATATGGTTTTGAGAGATGAGCCATAAAGAAGGCAAAATGCCAAAGAATTGATGGCCTTCCAACTATGGTGCTGGAGAAGACTCCTGAAAGTCCGTTGGACAGCAAAGAGATCAAACCAGTCAATCTTAAGGGAGATCAACCCTGAATATTCACTGGAAGGACTTACGCTGAAGCTGAAGTGCCAGTATTTTGGTCACCTGATGATGCAAACAGGTGACTCATTGGAAAAGTCCCTGATGCTGGGAAAGATGGAGGGCTGAAGAAGAGGGCGTCAGAGGATGAGATGATTGGACGGCATCACCGATGCAGTCAACATGAACTTGGGCAACTCTGGGAGATGGTGAGGGACAGGGAGGCCTGGCGTGGTGCAGTCCATGGCGTTGACATAACTGGGTGACTGAGCAGCAGAAGTGTGTTAATAGAGATAGTTGTGAATCTTAATTTCCACTGAACAAGAAACAGGACCTTTCTAAGAGAGCTACAGCATGAAGTGTGTGGCTTAATACCAAAAAAAAAAAAAAAAGTACTCTTTGTGAAAATGATGCCAAAATTAATCTCATTGACTTTTGCCAGATGGCAATAAGGTAGAGTCTCAAGGCCTATTGCAGTCATAAAATGTGGGTGCTGGCATCGATATGTGTGCCCAGTGTTGAATTCCGTTGTTCAGCGTTGGGTAATGCTTAGAAGATCAAGTGTTGGCTGCAAGCTCTTTAGTTGGTGATTTGTTTGTAAATGAAGGCATAGTATAGAAACTACTGTTTGGACTCTCAAGGGTCAGTTTTGACCTCTTTCCATCTCTGTTAATTGATTGACTGTTGACAGATCAGTACATACAAAGTGGTTAAATTCATGTTTAGAAGTAGAATGGCATCATGGAAAGTGTACCTTGTCCCGTTAATTCTGGAGAGCTGGATTCAGCTGTTCTGGTCCATCTCTGAATAGATGTTGCTCTGGAGCAGTTCACTCTGGATGAGAGTTTCTTCCTACATAAATGAGAAAATTACATTAAGTGTGGACTGGCACTTAGGTTTGTGATTTCCAATCTTGATAGGTTCTTCATGCTGCTGAGCAGTCCTCTGTTCCCATAGTCAGCTCCTTTCCCTGTTCTGTGTTAGGGAACTCTTTGAAATCTCCATTCTCCCCTACTGGTCTCATGCTTTAAAATCCAGGTTTTGTTAAGCTAGGGCATTTACATCCTTGCTGCCATTTGTCATTTCTTGTCTTGGAGATCTGGTCTAAGACATGTGCTCTTAATTCTTCTTTTCCTCCTGAAACTGTACCTTCTTCCTAGTCCTTTCATTTTCTTTTCTTTTATCTAAATATGCTCAAGACTTTTTATTTATTTATTTGGCTGTGTCAGGTCCTAATTGTGGCACACAGGATCTCCATCGCATCATGCAGGATCTTTTGTTGCAGCACTGTACTCTCTAGTTGTGGACTTAGTTGCGTGTTGGATCTTAGTTTCCCAGCCATGTTTGGAACCTGCACCCCCTACATTGGAACCACAGTCTTAACCACTGGACCATCAGGGGAGTTCCAACATAACAAATTTATTGTCTGAAACCTGAATTAATAGGAAATAGCAAAGTTAATGTTCTTTTAGAAAAATTTAGTAATTCCTAAGTGAGCCTGTTAGTTTTTGTCATATGGCATTGAAAAGATAAACAGTTACCAAAATTCTTTATATGTTTTAAAAAACTTTTCTTAACCCTTAGCACCAGAAACTGAGTGTGACATTTTAATGCAAAGTCTGCTGAAGTTTGATAAACATAATTCTAGACTTTTTTCTTCATTGTATAGATTGTATTGTCTGAATGTTTCTTGATTCCCATCTCTTCATTTCAGCCTCCATTGTTGTTGAGCCCTTATCCATCCTTCGAGCTTCCCTGGCGGCTCAGTTGGAAAGAGAGCCTGGTGGGCGCCAGTCCATGGGGTTGCAGAAGAGTCAGACATGACTTAGTGACTGAACAACAACATCCATCCTTAAGTCTGTTTGGTGACTTAATAGTTGATCTCCTTATCTGTAGGTCTTAAATCCCAAGTTTTTATCTTTAGGCCCTTCATGATACAGTTTAGACTTATTTCTAGGTCCATGTTCTTCCTATACTTCATGTTTCAGCCCCAGGGATGAACTTAACCTAGCATCCCTTACATTGTATCTTATTCTCTTATTCCTCAGTGCGTTCCTCACAGTTCCACCTTTTTTTTCTCTTTAACCGTTTTTAAAATTGAAGTGTAGTTAATTTGCAGTGTTGTGTTAATTTCAGGTGTACAGTAAAGTGATTCTGTGGTTTTTCCAGTGGTCATGTATGGATGTGAGAATTGGACTGTGAGGAAAGCTGAGCACTGAAGAATTGATGCTTTTGAACTGGGATGTTGGAGAAGACACTTGAGAGTCCCTTGGACTGCAAGGAGATCCAACCAGTCCATCTAAAGGTGTTCATTGGAAGGACTGATGGTGAAACTGAAACTCCAGTACTTCGGCCACCTCATGCAAAGAGTTGACTCATTGCAAAAGACTTTGATGCTGGGAGGGATTGAGGGCAGAAGGAGAAGGGGACGACAGGATGAGATGGCTGGATGGCATCACTGACTCGATGGACATGAGTTTGGGTAAATTTCCGGGAGTTGGTGATGGACAGGGAGGCCTGGCATGCTGTGATTCATGGGGTCGCAAACAGTCAGACACGACTGCGTGACTGAATTGAACTGAACTGAAAGGGATTCCATTGTACATACTTGTATATTTTTTCAGATTCTTTTCCATTGTAGGTTATTACAAGATAGTGAATATAGTTCCTTGTGCTATAGAATAGTTCCTTGTTGTTAATCTATTTTATGTATTGTAGTATATATCGGATAATCCCAGATTGCTAATCTGTCCTCCCCTCCAACTCTCCTGCTGTTCCCATTAGGAACTTGTAAGTTTTTTTTCTATGTTTGTGAGTTTGTTTTGCAAATAGTTTCATTTGTATCATTTTTTAGATCCCATATATGCGTTATATCAGATGACGCTTTTTTCAGTTTGATTTACTTAATCTCCTAATCTCTGTATCCATTCATGGTGCTGTGAGTAGTATTACTTCATTCTTTTTTCTGGCTGAGTAATACTTCATTTTATAGGTAAGTGCTACCTCTTTTTTTTTGGTCACATCTTCCTTATCCATGGACATTTAGATTGCTTCCATGTCTTAGATATTGTGAATAGTGCTGCTATAACTATTGGAATATGTATCTTTTTGAATTACAATTTTCTCTGGATAGATGTCCAGGAGTGGGATTGCAAGATCATATGATAACGCTTGTTTTTAATTTAAGGAACCTCCATACTGTTCTCCATAGTAGCTGTGCCATTTTGCATTCCCACCAGCAGGGTAGGAGAATTCCTTTTTCTCCACACCCTCCCTCTCTGGCATTTATTATCTGTAGACTTGTCAATGATGGCCATTCTGACTGGTCTGAGGTCATACCTCAGTGTAGTTGTGATTTGCAGTTCTCTAAGTTAGCAGCATTGAACGTCTTTTCAGAGAAATGTCTGTATAGGTCTTCTGCCTATTTATTTATTTTTATAATAAACCACATGAACTATTTGCATATTTTGGGAATTAATTCCTTGTTGGTCTCATTGTTTGCAAATATTTTCTCCTAGTCTGTAGGTTTTCTTTTTGTTTATGGTTACCTTTGCTGTGCAAAAACTTTTTAAGTTTAACTGCTGCTGCTGCTGCTAAGTCACTTCAGTCGTGTCCGACTCTGTGTGACCCCATAGACGGCAGCCCACCAGGCTCCCCCATCCCTGGGATTCTCCAGGCAAGAATACTGGAGTGGGTTGCCATTTCCTTCTCCAGTGCATGAAAGAGAAAAGTGAAAGTGAAGTCGCTCAGTCTGTCCGACTGTTAGCGACCCCATGGACTGCAGCCCACCAGGCTACTCCGTCCATTGGATTTTCCAGGCAAGAGTACTGGGGTGGGGTGCCATTGCCTTCCCTGTAAGTTTAACTAGGTTCTGTTAGTTAGTTTTGCTTTTGTTCCCATTACTCTAGGTTGTTCAGTCACTCAATCATGTCAGACTCTTTGCAACTCAATTACTCTAGGAAATGGATCCAAAAGAGTTTTGCTACAATTTATGTCACAGAATGTTTTACCTATGTTTTCCTCTAGGAGTATTATAGTATCTGGTCTCAGGTTCCGGTCTTTAATCCATTTTGAGTCTATTTTTGTATATGGTGTTAAGAGAATGCTCTTAATTTCAATCCTTTACATGTGGCCATCATGTTTGCAGCATCCCTTATTGAAGTGGTTATCTTTTCTCCATTGTATATTCTTACCTCCTCTGTCATTGTTTAATTGACCATAGGTGCATGGATTTATTTCTGGCCTTTCTGTCCTGTCTCATTGATCTATATGTCTGTTTTTGTGCCAATACCAGACTGTTTTGATGACTAGCTTTCTAGTGTAGTCTTAAGTCAAGGAGCCTGGCACTGCCAGCTCTGTTTCCCAAGATTGCTTTGACTCTTTGGGATCTTTAGTGATTCCATACAAATTTAAAACAGATTTTTTTTGGTTCTAGTTCTGTGAAAAGTGCCCTTCATAATTTGATAGGGATTGCATTGAATATGTGGATTGCCTTGGGTAGTATGGTCATTTTAACAAAATCAATTTCTTTAAATCCCAGAACATAGTATATCTTTCCATCTGTTTGTATTATCTTTATTTCTTTCGTCAGCATCTTAAAGAGTTTTCAGAGTACAGATCTTTTACCTCCTGTTGTTGTTGGTTAGTTACTAAGTCATGTTTTGACTGTTTGCGTCCCCATGGACGGTAGTCTGCTAGGCTCCTCTGTGCATGGGATTTTCCTGGCAAGAATACTGGACTGGGTTGTCTTTTCCTTTTCCAGGGGATCTTCCCCACCCAGGGATCAAACCTGTCTCCTGCGCGGGCAGGTAGATTCTTTACCGCTAAGCTGTCGGAGAAGCCCTCTTTTGTCTCCTTGTGGTGCCATGCTGTGCTACGTTGCTTCAGTTGTGTCCAGCTTTGTGCGACCCCATGAACTGTAGCCTGCCAGGCTCCTCCGTCCATGGGATTCTCCAGGCACGAATACTGGAGTGGATTGCCATTCCCTGCTCCAGGGAATCTTCCCGACCCAGGAATCGAACTGGCGAGTCTTAGGTCTAACCTGCTCTGGCAGGCAGGTTCTTCACCACTAGCACCGCCTGGGGAAGTCTCCTTAAGCAGAGTTTATTCTTGGCACTTGATTCTTTTTGATACGATGGCAAATGGAACTGTTTCCTTAATTTCTCTTTCTCATATTTGATTGTTAAGCTCTAACCTTTTAAATTGGACCTTTACAACCTGCTGAGGGCAAATTTAAGTTACCCTTTTTGTTTCCAATATTATCTTGATACTGCTTCTCATACCATTTAGCATGTTTCATGATAATTATTCATTTAAGGTTTGTTCCATTAAACTGGTTATCTCATAGAAATGTAAGGATTAGGAGTCTCTAGGTATTCCCCTAGCTTGGAATGTCGTGTTCTCTTAATATTTTGATTTTTTAGAAAAGGTATAAATGTAAAATATTTTTCTGCTTTTGTTCAGGCACACAGTATAGTCATAAGGAGCCTGGACTTTAAATCAAACCCATGTTTGCTGGCCTTGTTACCTATTAGCTCTGTAGGCTTACGTTGATTACAGTGTACTGTGTGCCACAGTTTCTCTGAAAGAAATTTATTTCCAGTCTGTACCAATTTTGTAGGATTGTGAAATTTAACTGGAGACGTACTTTCCCTGAGACATGGTAAACACAAAATAAACATTACCCATAATCATTTGTATTTCTGTGTTCACTTTCAAATCTGTATTTTTATCAGTAAATGTTACTTTCTAGAGTTACAAAAAATATAATTTGGAAAAACTAATTTTTACGTGTTGCACAGTATTTCAGCATGACATCGGAATGGTTTCAAATGCCCCTAAATTGAATTAAAAGCTTAACAGACCCCATTTGCAGATCACCTACTCCTTTCCCTGTAGTTAGTGGCTCTTATTTCTTACAGAACTTTTCTGATTAACTGGAAGAAAGAAAATACATTTCTGTCTTCCCTAATGGAAACCAATGTTTAGCTTGCTAAACAAATGTTCATTAAAGATTCATAAGCCACATTGCACTGTTCTCAGATAAAACTACTAAGAGTTTGACATTTGACTTGTAACTGTACTATGTTCTGTGGATTATTTTTTTTTATTACCTCCTTCTTGAATCAGAGTGAAATATAAACAGTTCTAAATGGTTTTATAGAATTTCAGGGGTTATTTTTCCTTCTCTACTTCTTTTCTTTTTTTCCTAATCCTTTTCTTTTTTTCTTTTTAATTCTTTTCTTATTCAAGATGTTGGACTTTGTGAATCCCCTCCTTTTCCCCCAGATTCACCAGTCATTTATTGTATTTTTAGTCACCCATTAAATGGCTGCTGTATGTGTCAGGCGCTGTTCCAAGAGCCTTACAATTGTTCTTTTCCTAAACCCTAAGCTAATAGTATTATCTCTATAGTTTAACGGAGAAGGAAACAGAGATGAAGGTCAGGTTTTGTATATCTTATTAAGTCGCAGAGCTAGGATTTGAGCCTCGGCCTTTCTGTAGGATAGTTGAGTAAGGGGGATATAGAGCAGTAATAAGCTCTTTGTGAGCACGGATTGTTTTATTTGCCTCTGTATCTCAGCACCTCTCAATCCCTTGCTTTTAAGGAAGCTTAAAGGATATTCATTCCCATTTTAAAGATAGTTGTGTTTGATGCTGTTTTTCCTACTTAAGCCATAGTGATTTCTATTAAAAGCTAGGGTGGCTTCCATTCCATTTTACTGTAGAGTTGTTTAATACTGCTTTTGGTACGTTTAACTTACTGTCCTTTCTCCTAAGATAGTAGTGAGTCATATCCTTTTTGATCTGGTGTTTGCAGTTGTTTACCTCCACAATTCTGGATGTTGTTCCTTGCAGCCTGCATGTCCAGATGCTAATACTTGTTGAATGCAGGCAACTTAATTTTGTAATGCTGCAGTTTCCTTATTTGTAAAGTAGGAATAATAAGCAGCACGGTTAATAAGATTCATTGGCACATTTAAATTTTGTTTATTAGGATAAACAAATGAATAAAGTGCTGTGGAAATTGTGTTAATTACATTGCTAACTGTTAAACCCCAGTTTTATAATCTGAAGCCAAATGAAGTCTCTTTGGAGGACCATATCTAAATGAAAGCATAAGAAATTGGGAAGTGGGGAGGGGAAACACGTTGGATAAGTAAAATTCCCTTTAAGTGTCAATTCTGAGAGCTGAAAACTTTCTACAAATACTCTGTGGGATATTAGATTTTTAGAAAAGTGTTGTCTTTACTGTGAAAATAATAGAACTTTTCTTCAGTGTTTAAGAGTTGCCTGTCAAATAGGTGATAGTGGTTACATAGGTAAACGTACTAGCTTGGTTTGGGGCTGTACAAGACTGCTCTTGGTCACTAAATTGGAGATGTATTCCCCAGTCTGTCCAGCTTCCTTCATGTGATAAAAATTTTGCACAAATGCTAACTTTTATTTTCCTTCATCTTTTGGCCATTTGACTAGGAAGAAGTACCATATCTTCTATATACCAAGTTAACTATATAACTTTTCCCCCTAGCCTTAACCTATCTTCTATGATTTTGAATTGTGAAATTAAAGGAAACTTAATTTCCAGAATGTTTACAGTTGAAGTTTTATTGAAAGAATGTCCTTCTTATGAAACTTTGAGAATGAATTTTAAAATGTAGATTAATAATACAGTTCTTTTTTTCCTGAAGAAATTCTGTTTGCCTGAGAGGTAAATACATTTTCACATAAAATTCATATGCCATTTAATCTATACAGTGGGTAAATTTGTTGATGCTTAGAGATGTGAACAAAGTTATGAGTTTGTTTGCAGAGCAAGTTTTTTTTTTTTAATTTGAGGTATAATTGGCATCCATCATTGTATTAGTTTAACACAGCATAATGATTTGATATTTGTATATATTGCAGAATGATTACAAAGTATAGTTAACATCAATCACCATATGTACAGAATTTTTTCCAAAATCTACTTTCTTAGCAACTTTCAAACATGCAGTACAGTAATATTAACTTAGTCATCATGCTATATATTAAACTCCTATAATAATAAAACTTCCTTGACAGCTGGAAGTTTGTGCCTTTTGACTTCCTTTACCCATTTGGCCCACACCCTATAGCCAGCCTGCTTCTGGTAACCATCTATCTGTTCTATGAGTTTGCTTTCAATCTTGAACATATCAGTGTTTTTATGCTTTTTCTGTTGAAATCAAAGTCATATGTGCCATCTCTTTGATTTCAGTGCTTTAGGAATTAATGGCAAAGGTTTCATGTAGAAAATGTTGGTGATTATTTCTACTGAAATGAAGGCATATAATCCATGGTTAGAAGACTCATGTATTTCAGTACTTGAAAGAGTTATTAGTAGACTGGACTTAAACCTTAAACCTTCTAGCTTCTCCATTATGAGATGCCTATTAAGGTGGAATCTTTGAGTTCGTTTTCATTTCAGTTAGTCAAAACAATTTTCAGCAATGTAGTTTTTTTATTAGTGTAACTCTAACTTTGTGTTTTAAAATTTAATTAATAAAATGTGGTAGGTATGCTAATTGTTGAAGACAGCACAGAATACTCACATAGCAAGAAGGAAGTTATTGCATGCTGATTTTTGGGCTCATGTCTGGAGCCAAAGAGTTAAGTTTTGAGAATTTCAGGTCGTAGTGAACTCTGTAGAGGGAATAGGTTGCCTGCATATCAGGGTTCAGAGGACTAATTCCTCATCAGATAACTTGAACTTTCTTCATCTGGAATTGTCTGTAATGTAAAGCATTGAACTTGATCACCCCCAAGGATCCCTTCTGTCTCTGAATTTGTTGATAGCTGGCAGAGGGGGAAATCCTATGTGTATTATATGTTACTCTTATATTTACTTTTGGGCAGTTCAAACTCCAAAGTTTTACAGAGCCTGGCCTCCTTACTTAAAGAGCAGTTTATGCTTTAAAAGTAGATATGCTTTAAATAGTAGATAGTAAATGTCTTCTTACTTGCCACTTTTCCTCTCTTAAATTTCAAAAATTATCCGTGAATCGCCTGGTGCTGATTGACAAACTCTGAAGGTTTTGGGAGCATTATTAAGGTTACTTTACTAACTATAGGTTAAATTAACCAGTATGACTTCTATATTCATTTGAATTACTTAACGCCCCATGGCATACAGTAGACATTTAATAGCCAAAAATGGGCAGGTAAGATCTCCTAAACCTCTTTAGTAACAGTTTTCTTTGCTTTTCAAAGTGAAAGAAACAGTATCATGCTGTTCTCTTGTGTCCACACTGTTGGGGGTCCAGGCAAGATGGCATGGAGATGGCGTTTGAAATGGTAAAACTTCCTGGATGAATTCTGAAATAGGATGGGTCTTTTATTTAGTTCTTGGTGGTGGTGGTTTAGTTGCTAATTTGTGTCCGACTCTTGTGACCCCATGGACTGCATGCAGCTTGCCAGGCTCCTTTGCCCGTGGGATTGTCCCAGCAAAAATACTGGAATGGGTTGCCATTTTCTTTTCTACGGGATCTCCTGGACCCAGGGATCAAACCTAGGTCTTCTGCATTGCAGGCAGTCTCCTGGGATCAAACCTAGGTCTTCTGCATTGCAGGCAGTCTCCTGCATTGCAGCAGATTCTTTACTATCTGAGCCACCAGGGAAGCCATACAAGGTCATACATTTTGTTGATACTAGAGTTAAGATCCAGGGAAGGCAATGGCACCCCACCCCAGTACTCTTGCCTGGAAAATCCAATGGACGGAGCAGCCTGGTGGGCTGCAGTCCATAGGGTTGCTAACAGTCGGACAGACTGAGCGACTTCACTTTCACTTTTCTCTTTCATGCATTGGAGAAGGAAATGGACCCACTCCAGTATTCTTGCCTGGAGAATCCCAGGGATGGGGGAGCCTGGTGGGCTGCCGTCTATGGGGTCACACAGAGTCGGACACGACTGAAGTGACTTAGCAGCAGCAGAGTTAAGATCTGAACTCAGTCAGAGGCAGTTTGACATAAGAGCCCAACGTTTGTAATCAAATGACCTACCTTATTGCTTTCAAAAAATAGATAACAAAAATTACTCCTTTCATCTTAGACCCAGTCCTCTTTCTCAGAGTTAGTCAGTACCATCTTCAGGGGGATACGTTTCAGGATCTTCAGTAGATTCCTGAAGCCGTAGGTAGTACTGAGTTCTGTACATCTACTGTGTTTTTCTTATACTAATGGGTGGGGAGCATATATATAGTGGACGCAGCAGATAGAGGGATGATTCACATTCTGAGTGGGACAGACACGGATGGCATGTGGTTTCACCAGCTATTTGGAATTGAAAACTTTACTTTGAAAATTGTAATTGAAAACTAATTTTTAAGTAGGTAACTGAAACCATGGAAAGTGAAACTGGTGATAAGGCTGGAGGGGAGGGGTTAAATTAACATCTGTTTTATGAATTTATTTCTACCAATTTTTAATGTGTAAATAATACATAAACATACATATGCAAACCTTCTAAATTTATATGTACACATAGATGGAAATTATACTGTTTTTCCTGTAGCATATCTGGGAGAGACCTTTCCATCAGTTCATGTTAATTGAACTTTGCTCTTTCTTTTTTAATGTTTGCATAGTATTTTCTCTTTTTTTCTTTATAAAATTGAGAGTAATTCTATTAGTAATTTGAACCTTCTGACTAAAGTTTATTTAGTATATTAATTGGTGGTATGGTAATGTGTGATAGAAATAGCCCTTCTCTACTGAATTGGTTCAGTATGTGACTCAAAAGAAAACCCACTTTGCTGTTACGGTGGATGGAAATCTCTTAAATCCAGTAATAGATTGAGTTTTGATTAATTTATATTCCTTTTGGCACAACTCTTGTAATGTCATATGATTAGTCCTTCTGTTCCCTCCCCAATAAGTAGAAGTTAACTGAAGAACTATACTTGGAATTTGACTGGAGACTTAAAAATTGTGTCAGATTTGACTTATAAAAATTGCAGTTTTTTTATCTCTCTGTAGTAACTTTGACCTATTTTATCAGCTAAACTTATTTTGAGTATCAGCCTTTTTCCATGTATATTAGTTTCTTACAGAAAGATAAAAAGTTGAAACAAATTAAGAACTCTGTTTTGAACTAAATTGTTATTACACTTAGGAACTATGTTCACAAATTTCTTATTGCTGACATCTCCATGAGATAGATGATAACTGACTTTACAGAAGAGGTAAACCAATCTAGAGAGCAAGTTTCTTGTCTGGAGTCAGAGCCAGCACAGCTGATGTTGAAATCCAGGCGATCTGGGACCGTTTCTCAGTTTTCTGTACTTGAGCTGCTTTTTCCTGCTTTGCCATTTCCTTTGTGTTCGTGGTTTCATTTGGCCACAGCAGTACTGTGAAGTACCCATGGCGTATATTGTTTCTATTCTGTGGCTGGGGAATCTGAGGCTAGAGGTTGTGGATTGTACAAAGGCAGACTCCTTTAAAACCTGTTCTGTGACACGACTTCAGCCAAGGTGTTATGACTTTAGATGCAATGCCCCTTTCTTTGACTAGAAATGTGGAAGCAAAGATTTCTACTCTTTTTTTTTTTGAGTTGGGAATTTCTTGGTCATTCCATGAGAAATATAAGTAGATTTTATCTGGTGGGTTCTGGACCTAATGCTTTGAATTTGATGTAGTCCTGACAGTTTATGGGGCTTCCCTGGTGGCTCAAATGGTAAAGACTCTGCAATGTGGAGAGACCTGGATTCGATCCCTGGGTTGGAAAGATCCCCTGGGGAAGGAACTGGCTACCCACTCCAGTATTCTTGCCTGGAAAATCCCCATGGGCAGAGGAGCCTGGTGGGCTATAGTTCATGGGGTCACAAAGAATCAGACATGACTGAGCAACACTTTATGACAGCTTAATCGACCAGACTTCAGAGATTAAGACAGTGCAGCATTGGTGAAGGCTGTCTGATCAAACTTATATATAGAGTTTCCTCTTACGGTTCCTTCATTTTGGTGTTGTATCATATATAGTTGACTTTTTTTTTCTCTCTTTTTTTCCCTTTTAGTGAATGATAGTGTCTAGAAAGGGTATGTCCCTTCAAGAGAGAGGTGCCAATGTCCAACCGGCCTAATAACAATCCAGGGGGGTCACTGCGACGTTCACAGAGGAACACTGCCGGGGCCCAACCACAAGACGACTCGATAGGAGGAAGGTATGTATTTAATGGTAATTTGAAAAGAAACTGGTATTAAAGAAAGTTTTTTTAAAACCTCACTATGTGGACCAGAGCTTAAATCGTTCACTGTAAATGGAATTTCTTTTCTAATTTTTGAGCTAGGTAGCACAGAACTGGAATTCAGAGTGATTATTTAATCATCCCTACCCCCACCCCCAGGCTCAAAAAATAGTTCTCAGTCATTATCAAAACTTGAATCTCTGGTTTGTTAGCATGTGGCACATCATGTTTTGTTGGCCTCTTCTTTCTCCTCACTGTCTTATACACAGGCTACAACATACCTTTCAGCCATTTGTGATCGCTTCCTTCATGTGTGTTGTGACTTGGTTTATTTACCTTATTTGAAAGGAACCTTCGTTTCAGATCTTGAGTTTTGTTACCTAGCTTTTGAGTTTTTTCCCCATCTTGTTTTTTGACAACACATGGATGCTGACAGGCTGGTGAGGTTGTCTGTTAGCGTATCCATTCTCAGTGTTTGATGTTGAGTTGGTCTGTTTTAGTTGGAGTCGTTGTATAGGAGGTAATATGAAGAATCAGATACATTCTGCTGCATGTTGAATTCCATGTCTCGTTTAGTTAAGTACTCTCATTTTATGCATAACATACTCAGATTTGCTTGGACCTACTTTTCCAGTGCATCGTAGATTAAAGTAGATTGTGGCTAAACTCTAATAAGATTACCTTATGCAACATTTTGAGGCATTATCATGTATATATTGTCTTGTTTAGTCACTAAGTCATGACAACATGACTGTAGCCCACCAGAATCCATGGAATTTCCCAGGCAATAATGCTGGAGTGAGTTGCTATTTCCTTCTCCAATATATTGCCTAGTAAAATATATATATAATTTATAAATCTTTTATATATTTATAAAAGGTAAATGTCAAATTGCTCATGTCAGGCTATTTTAGTGGTTGAACATTTGGACATTGGGCTAGGACAGTTTGTGTGTAATTTTTGTCTCTTGTGAAATAGCTGTGTGTCCTTTGTTATATATCCTTCAGAAAACTTCAATTTTTTTTTTTTTTTTAGTCCATACAGTGAGGATACTTATTTTACAGGGTTATTAGTTAATTTCAGTATTACAATATGTTAAACTTTTAGAACAATGCTTAGTACAGAGTTTTGTTCTAAATTTTTTGCTTTTTTTTACATTTACAAAATGTAAATCTAAATGTAAATAAAGCGGCATACTTTGTTTATGCTGCTGATTAGAAAATATCAACCCCCATTACAAAAATGTTACATATTTTAGAGAACTTGGAAAATACAGGGAAGTATAAAGAAAAATGTACTATTTTCACAGTCCACTTAGACTCACTGCTAACATTGAGCCATTCCTCCATGTGCGTGCACGTGTGTGTGCTTAGTGGTTCATTTGTGTCATAACTCCCCAGGCTCCTCTGTTAGTGATATTTCCCAGGCAAGAATACTGGAGTGGTTGCCATTTCCTTCTCCAGGGGGATCTTCCCCACCCTAGGGATCGAACCTACATCTCCTGTGTCTCCTGCATCGAAGACGGATTCTTTATCTGCTGAGCCATTCTAGTGTGCATGCATAAGCATATAAGTTACTTGTACTTTTCAAACGGAGTTTTGTACATATTAATCCTCAGGTTATGCTTAGACTCTTGATATGATTGACAAACATTTTGCACTGTCACACAGTATGTTACTTGTAAATCCAGTGATGTTTCAGCATCATCTTTCTTGCACGTCAGTAATAGGGAAAATTATTTAAATATTCTCTTGTATTATGTATTTTAAAATGTGAGTGGAAAATAGACACAGTTAATTCTAGTTGATTAAGATGCATTGGCTTTTAATAGCGAAGTTGTGCTCAAGATTGAATTCATTTAGATGTGTAGAATGGATCTTTCCCTAAAGTTTATGTGTTTTAATCCCGTCAATGATAACTGCTCAATTGATGGAAAATAATGAAATTTAACTTTCTTTGGAATGGCAGAAACATAACAAAATACATAAAGCAAGGTGTAATTAAGAGTTTTTGTAAGACTTGAATCCTTCCTCCCTTTCAGTTATGCAGCCTCATTTCATCTCTCATGATTTCAACTTTTATGTCTTCAAGAAACGTTTCCTGGCAAAAATAATATGCAAAAGAGGGCATATTCACTTTCTTGAAGTCTAGTATCATATGTGTTGTTTCCTGTCTTTAAAAATCATGTAAAAACATGACTTTTAAAGTCTTCATGTCTACTGTGGTTAATACCATAATTTAGTAATATTGATTGCTTAGGTGTTTCCTGTTTTTATGGGGAGAAGTATAATTATGATCAGTACATAGGGATTTGGAACTTCCGCCAAAAAGTCTTATCATTTTGGCTAATAATGCAAATGAGAGTATATTCGCACATCTGAATCTCATGTTGCCATTTTAGCAAGGTTGATACTTTTGTTTGTGATAGATTGTCAGGACTGGAAGGGACCTCAAACCCCAGACTGACTTGTGAAGCCTCAGTGGAGTGTGCTGTAGTACCAGTTATGTAGCTTCTGAGAAACCTCCAGGGATGTTGGGGAGTGAGAGGATTGGCATTTATAGGGAGAGAGCAGTTGTAACTGTATTTTCCATTCTTCTAACCTGATTTCCTGTTGCCTAGCTTTCCTAAGTAAAATAACTACTATTATCATGACTTTTGTTTCCAAAACACAGTGGCTTTTGTCTTGTGGATATATTCACAATGGTCCAGTGATTGAAATAGTGGCAATAATAGCAGCATCTACTCCAGCAGATCTACATATTCTTTCACTTTGAGACTCGCAGAAATTGTGTGCTAGTGAATATGTAGTCCCTGTTTTATAAATGCTTGCTCGGCTTGACACAGCTGCTGTGTAGAGACAGGGCTTGATTCCGGAATGCTTCACTCTCCAGTCCGATTCCTTTCTTTATGCCAACTGTTCTTACTGCACAAACCACTTGATCCAGATGACGAAAGACTTAGAGGAGGGCATGAAGTACTTATAACTGAAGGTTATTTAACTCTTTGAGTTTAGAATTTAAGTTTTTTCCCTCCTAGAATTTCTTAATTCATTCATTTTTGATTTGCTCTGTTTCCTTCCCAACTTGGGTGAATGTGTCCTTTTTTGTGTAGCTTCCTTTCTGTGACCACTTTGTCTTTTTCCCAAATCAAGGTCACTTACCTTTTTTTGCCTTAAGAAGAAAAGGTTTAGTTCATCCATAAGGTAAAAGAAACTTGGATCTTTGGGATGTATTTATTTTCTCTTGATTATTCCCTCTGTTGTTTTTCACCCATTCTTCATCTCTCTTCTTCTCCTGTTTTTCTCTTCTCCCTTCTTCCATAATTTGTTGGCATACCATTGGTCTGTTCTCTCAGTGTGTTCTCTTTCTTCTTCCGGAAATCCTTCATCTCTTCTACTTGTGTGTGGGCTTGCTCTGAGAGCTATTAGGCCTTCCCACTGCTAGCACAGGTATTTGCAGGCTATCCCTCCCTCTTGGCCATTCATTAGCATTTTCATTAGCATTTTTTTGTTGTTTTTCTAAAATGTCAGTGGTAGGATTGAATTCAGTTTTATAGCAACCTCAGTTAAGGTTGCTGTAGTGAAGGTTTGACTTTGTTATAAAAACACAGCATGATGAGAACAGAAAATTGGATGCTTTGGGAGAATTAAAGAATTAAGATAAATTTAATCTTTTTACTCAGAGATAATGATGGTTTGTATTTCTACTCCATGATTTGAATTATCCCTCATTTTTTTTCTGTAAAATATATTACTTCCATGCCTATCACATTTAAGTATGATTCTGATTTTATTGAGTCAGATTCCTGCAATAGGTTCATAGGATCCAAGGATATGAATTACTTTGAAGACTTTTATATTTGATGCTGCATGGGATTTGAGATCTTAGTTCCCCTGCCAGGGATTGAGTCCATGTCCCCTGCATTGAAAGCACAGAGTCTTAATCACTGGACCACCAGGGAAGTCCCTGAAGACTTTTTTAACAGAATGCTAAATTGTCTTTGAGAAAGATTGAATCACTTTGGTTTTTTTTTTCTTGTTTTGATTAAACCAATTTATACTCCTACTAACACTTTGTGAGAATGCCTCGTTCTTCAAATCCTGGTCAAACAGCATACCATTTTTTAGTAGAAGTTTGTGGGGCAAAGGGGTTCCTTTGGTTACAGTTACTGTTTCTTTGGTTACCATAGAGTTGAAGGTCTTCCGCACATAGTGGCCATTTTTATATATTTTGTGAGTTGTCTTAGTGTCCCTTTTCTCTTTTAATTTTGAGGATGTTCTTTTATTAGAACCCTTTATGAAAAGGGACTCAACCTACAGAGATAGGCTAGTATTTTTTATTACTTGTTCTAGTACTAATTTATGGTAGATTTTAAATTTAGGTAGTCAGGTATATCAGCTCTTTGTTTCTTTTCTTCCTTTGCTTTCTCCCAGAATAAAATTTTCTTCTCAGTTCTGTCAGTGTTTTTTTTTTAATGGTGTGAAAAAAATGCCTGAATCCAATCCACTCCACCTTCGCACTCCTATTACAAAATTTGTCTGCAGAGTTTTACTAGTTATTTATTACTGAGTAATATATTATGAGATCTTGAGGTTATCGTTTTCTGTTAACATTTCAAAGCAGGGAGTTTTTAAAGCCAGGGTTAATTTTATAGAAGATAAAGATTTGTATTAATATTTTGCTTAAAAAATTATTTCAAAAGGTTGGGATACAGAAAAACACAAAAAAGAAAATAAATATCATCCAGAGGTTAAGTCTGTTTTGACTTTTGTCTGTCTTTATTTTGGTGGGGGGAATCTTAGTTCCCTGATCAGTTATTGAACCTGTGCCCCCTGCAACAGAAGCGAAGAGTCTTAACCACTGGACCTCTAGGGAATTCCCTACCTGTCTTTAAAGCACCATTTAGCATGTAGCTGATTACATTGTAAATACTTTTAGATCCTACTATTTTTTCCACTCAATATCCCAACATGAACATTTCCTCTTATCATTATGATTTTTTGGCAGTTGTTTACAAATGGTCACATGATTTGCTGAATCAATGTGCAATATTTTCCACTATTAATTTTCATTTTTTGGATAGTTAGATGGTTGCAGTGGGAAAACTTTTTGCTTGTGCTTAGATGTTTGCAATTTTGGTATCTCAAGGAATATGTTCCAAGGAATGAAATTGCTTCGTCAGAGTGAGTTTTTTATAGTCAACTTATTTCACATAAATCTTGCCCTCCAATTTACTTATCACCATCAGGAAAAAAAAAAGTGCATTTTCTCATCATTCTATTTGTGTTATTTCCATTTCCATTTTCCTGCTAATTTGATAAGGAAAGATTGCATTAATTTCATTTTATTGGTGTTTCTACAGTAATGAGATGTTAAACCGTAGAAAAATAGGTTTAAGGAGTGAGAGCTGAGTGAGAGTACTTCTTGATGTAAATGTACTTAATAAGTTTTCCTATTTTGTTTATGTCCCTTTGAACCCCACTATACAAGAGAACTGACCTTTTAATTTGTTTATTTGAGATTAGCCCCTCCTTACATATTAGGGCTTCCCTGGTGGCTGTGATGGTAAAGAATCTGCCTGCTCTGTGGGACACCCAGTTTCCATCCCTGGGTCTGGAAGATCCGTTGGAGAAGGGAATGGCTCCCCACCCCAGTGTTCTTGCCTGGAGAATTCCATGGACAGAGGAGCCTGGCGGGCTACAGTCCATGAGGGTCACAAAGAATTGGACATGGTTGAGTCACTTAATGCTTTCTCTTGTGTCATGATATCCTTCAGTTCTTCACCCATGTGTTTTGCATGATAGTTAATCTTTTCCACAGTGATTTTACTCTGCCCCAGGTCCCCCTGTTGTTTTTCAGTCACTAAGTCAGTCGTGTTCAGCTCTTCAGACTGCAGCATACCACTCTTCTGTCCTTCACTGTCTCCTGGAGTTTGCTCAGATTAATGTCCATTGAGTTGGAATGCTTTCTGACCATCTCATTCTCTATCGTCCCTTTCTCCTTCCGCTTTGAATCTTTCTCAGCATCAGGATCTTTTCAGATTAGTCAGTTCTTCACATCAGGTGGCCACAGTATTGGAGCTTCAGCTTTAGCATCAGATATTGCAGTGAATATTCAGGACTGATTTCTTTTAGGATTGACTGGTTTGATCTCCTTGCAGTCCAAGGGACTGTCAAGAGTCTTCTCCAGCACCACAGTTCAAAAGCATCAGNCTTTTCAGATTAGTCAGTTCTTCACATCAGGTGGCCACAGTATTGGAGCTTCAGCTTTAGCATCAGATATTGCAGTGAATATTCAGGACTGATTTCTTTTAGGATTGACTGGTTTGATCTCCTTGCAGTCCAAGGGACTGTCAAGAGTCTTCTCCAGCACCACAGTTCAAAAGCATCAGTTCTTTGTTGCTCAGCCTTGTTTATGGCCCAATTCTCACATCCATACATGACTACTGGAAAAAGCATAGCTTTGACTATATAGACCTTGGTAAAGTAATGTCTCTGCTTTTTAATACCCTGTCTATGTTTGTCATAGCTTTCCTTCCAAGGATCTACCCATTGCCTTTTGCCAAAGCTGGGAGAATCTACAGTCATTTATTTTGAGTTCAGGGATGGGACTAGGGTGGTCATATGATCCAAGCTGGGAAAAATTGGAAGTGTTTGCCTTTCTGGTTGCAGAGGGCAGGAGTGAATCTGAAGTTGCCAGCTGCACATCTCCTGCCTTATTTATGGAAGAACATGGACAGAGAAAAGCAAATGTATTAGAGTATGTGTGGTTAAAGTTGTGACTAGTTTCCATTCCTTAGTTTTTCAGATCTGTGTTGAATCTTTTCTCTAGGCTTGATTCTTTTAACTGTTTTGATTGTGGAGATATGCATGCCTTATTTTAATAAAGCCTCTTTTTCTTTTTTGGCTTTAGAGTTTTAACAAGTCCTGCCTTAGTGTTCTTGGCAGTATAAACAGTGTAAGATGGTATTCATCCATTTGTAGAACATCATGCAACATGCTAGATAGCAGTTATAAAAATGAGAGTAGAATAGCCTTTGTCACAAGCAGTTTCCAGCTCAGTAAGGGAAATTGGCATGTAGGTGATTATTGAAGTCAGAGAAATATTTCTAATAATGGCCTCATGGATGTGGGCTTTGAAGGCTGAGGAAGCACTTGTAAAACATGGGGTTCACCTCAGCCATGTTTGTCTCTACTTCAAAAGTAGAATCATTAGTTAATTCCAGAGTAG
This sequence comes from Oreotragus oreotragus, assembly GCA_006410675.1. Classification (NCBI taxonomy): domain Eukaryota; kingdom Metazoa; phylum Chordata; class Mammalia; order Artiodactyla; family Bovidae; genus Oreotragus; species Oreotragus oreotragus. The sequence continues at coordinate 21,475 of SJYX01005753.1, forward strand.
ATTTTACTTCTTTTTTCTGTTTGTCTTGTTACTTTTTCCCAAGTAGTAGGCGTTCAACAAATACTAGTGTTGAGATCAAGGGATTTACCTCCTTGGCATTTGTCGGTGCAGAAGTGTCACTTTTTTTATGGACATGGTCGTGAAAAGGTGATTGACTGGAGTGACGGCAGAGTTGAAATAGGGCCCAGTTTAAATGGGTATGCTACAGGGATTATGCTGATGTAACAGACAGCTCCTAAATATTAGCATATAATCTAGCCATTAGATTTGTTCCTCCTGGGTTGCCTGCAGGCCCTACTCCATGTCCACACTTGCAGGTATTTGAGTATCACTGCTCTGGTGGCAAGAGAAAGTGCTGAATTGCTTTCTGGCTGTCTAAGGCTTCCCTCAAGTGATCCGTTTCCACTTATATTCCCTTGACCAGAGCAAGTTACATGGCAGCATGTAACTTCCAGGTGGTTTGGCTGGTATTATCCTACTGTCTGCCTGGAAAGAAAGTGGAATATTTGTAAACAGCACCTGGTAGCTATCAGAGCTGTTAAACATCTACACCAGACCGTTTATTTCCCTCAGTTCTCCTCAGTGCAGCATGCCCATATAGTTGTGTGTTCTCTTCCATTTCTTCTATCTGATTAACCAGTATGGATGCCTTTTAAAATATTCATTTTTTGATGTTCCTTCCATCTTTTTTGGTCCTGACCTTTGTTAAGTCAGATGGAAGCTTCTTCATCTTTGGGAGAAGGGAGACATGGTGTGATGTGAAAACGACTTTATTGTTTCTTATGATTAAATTGAAAACACTTCAAACAGTTTATACTAGAGTTGGCCAGGTAACTTGTCACGTACTCCTCTCAGTAAGGGCAAATCTTACAGCGTGATTATTCACTTTGAGTTTCACCAGCAGAAGCACGTGTGCACACACTCTTCCACTTCTTGGGCTGCTTTGGTAATGCTGAGAAGTGGTGCATCCCCTCAGGCCTTGGGCTGGGAGGCAAGACTGACAGTGTTGCGTTCAGCGTGGTTGTCATGGCCTCAAGAGGAACAGAGGCTACTTTTTTCTAGGTAGAGGTTGTGTACATTGGATTCTTAATAGTATCCTGTTATTTCTTGGACCAGTAGAGAAATATTTTATATATTGTGCAATTTTCTTTGCATTATAGATTATTTGCCTTTAAGCATCAGGTTTGAAATTTTTCCCAGCTGTCACTTCTTAAGCATACTGGAAGCCTATAAGCCATCATCTGCTGTGGATTATTTCATATCTTCACTAACGGTTTACTCTGATTCTCCTGTCCCTAAGTATTGAAGGAATCTGATGTCCCTCACCACTTTTGGCAAATGCTATCTCAGTCTTAGAATGCTTTCCTAGAAGAGAAGAACGCTTTTCCTAGAAGAGTTATCAGTGCGACTAAAAAAATATATACAAATATTTCTTCAGTAATTGAACAGCAAGTTATAATGTCATATGTGAAAGACTAGAGCAAGGCGTGGCAAACCCTCTGCAGTATTCTCGCCTGGAAAATCCCAGGGACAGAGGAGCCTGGTGGACTACAGTCCATGGGGTCGCAAAGAGTCAGACATGAATGAAGCAACTTAGCACATGCAGTTGTGTCCGACACTTTGCAACTCCATGAACTGCAACATGCCAGGCCTCTTTGTCCATCACCAGCTCCGGAGTTTACCTAATTCATGTCNGTGGGATTCTGAGTGTCAGTCTAATTGGTAGTTTATCTCCGTTTTCTACCTTTAGTCTTCTTGTCTTTCCCGTGTATTTAGCACTGGAATTACTGCTTTTTCATCTTCTGAAATTGTCTTGTGCTGTGATAGTTGTCTCTGCCATTCTTCCCATCCTTGTGAATTTATGCCTCAGATCCTTTTAAAGCTATTTTAGTAGAGTTTCACTAGAGGACAGAAGCAAATGCATGTGTGGTCAAGTCTTTGTCTTTACCTAGAAGGCAGACAATTTTCTATGTATATGCATATATTTTTATCAAGAGTAGAAGCTCACTCCACATGACGGTGGGTGTTGCTTTTTGAGTGCCTGTTACAAGACTGGCTTCATATTAAGACAGTTGACATACATTAAATTTCATTATCATGATGACACAATGTCATAGTTATCCATGTTTAGGAATGAAGAAACCAGAGTGCTTTATCTGCCTAACTGGTTTTAACTGACATTTTTCCTTTTAAAAAATAAGCTATAAGTTATATCATTTTAATAGCATATGGATGTACCTCTTAGCCCATTCCCATTTACATTGTTGTTGTAAACTTAAAAATTGATTCTAGCTTAGTAATTCATTATTTTCTTGTTAGGTCACTGGTTATTTTTCATTTAAATATTAATATATACTTTGAACTCCTCCCAGAAATATGAGTTTATATTCTCACTGTGTGCAGTGCTTAATCGCTCAGTCATGTCTGACTGTTTGCAACCCAGTGGACTGTAGCCTGCCAGGCTCCTCTGTCCATCGGGATTCTCCAGGTAAGAATACTGGAGTTGGTTGCCATGCCCTCCTTCAGGGGATCTTCCAACCCAGGGATTGAACCCAGGTCTTCCACATTGCAGACAGAGTCTTTACCGTCTAAGCTACCAGGGAACCCCTGTATTCTCACTGGCAGTGTAAAAATGCCAATTTGTTCACCTCCTCATTAGCTAACATTGTGTTGTTGCGCTTTTTATTGCTGTACTGATGTTTATTTAACCATTTCCTATTATTTAACATTTAGTGCTTTTCCAGTTACTATTTATTACAGTGGTTAGATGAGTATCCTTGCACATTTCTAAGTTTTAATTCATGGCATCAAATCAATGCCTGCAATTGCTATGCATTGACTAGGAAATAAAAATTTGACTTAGAAAATTCCACTTGGATTTTAGCTCACTGTCATTCATCTGCACAACTTATCTTTTATTGTTTCTGAGTGATTTTAAAATAAACATCTACGATCCCTTATTATGTGGTCAATTTTTATGAATTTCTTTTAGAAAAGTAGCCACTGATAGCAGTGTATGTACTTGAACATCAGTTCAGTTCAGTCACTCAGTCATGTCCCGCTCTTTGTGACCCGATGGACTGCAGCATGCCAGGGGCTTCCCTGTCCATCACAACCCCTGGAGTCAATTAAACTCATGTCCATTGCGTCGGTGATGCCATGCAGCCATCTCATCCTCTGTCGTCCCCTTCTCCTCCCACCTTC
>SJYX01005753.1:29602-123638 GCA_006410675.1 Oreotragus oreotragus
TTTCATCAAGAGGCTTTTTAGCTCCTCTTCACTTTCTGCCATAAGGGTGGTGTCATCTGCATATCTGAGGTTATTGATATTTCTCCCAGCAATCTTGATTCCAGCTTGTGTTTCTTCCAGTCCAGCGTTTCTCATGATGTACTCTGCATATAAGTTAAACAAGCAGGGTGACAATATACAGCCTTGACGTACTCCCTTTCCTATTTGGAACCAGTCTGTTCCATGTCCAGTTCTAACTGTTACTTCATGATCTGCATACAGATTTCTCAAAGAGGCAGGTCAGGTGGTCTGGTATTCCCATCTCTCCCAGAATTTTCCACAGTTTATTGTGATCCACACAGTAAGTTGTAATAATTTTGGGAGTCTTCTGTCTGTGCATGATTTGCTTACTGATTTCACTTATTAAAATAGAAAAAGTGTCAATGAAATGTAGTTTGCTTGATGATAAATGACTAATAATTCTTTTTTCCACATCTTATAGTGATGCCTCAGTGTGCAGCAGGTGTGTTCCCAGATTTAATCTATATCTATTTATAAATATTGAATATTTAGTTCTTTATTTTAAAGGAGAAGCTATTGTCCATGATAAGGATAGTAACTTTTTTGATGATGTAAGTCATCTGGGACTTAAGTGATGGGAATTTTGCCTATTGTCTTCTCTCTTCTTACCCGTCCCCCATTTTCAACTATCAGTCTGAAACTCCATGTATTGATCCACTATTTACCCAAGAATTAGAGATCTATTTTGAATGAATTGTTTCTGCTAAAGGAATCACTTTTCCATTTAGTTGAAGTGTTTAAAGATCACTTCTGTCTGAAAGGATGACAGCAGCTCATAGCCTCACAAAAGCTTGTATTGTCAACGTGATACAGCTTGGAAGAGTTTTAAATATACAAAGTCTTGGTTGTTACCCCTAGTGACTTTCTGCAACAATTTTTATGTAAAAAAAAGAAACTCGCTTTGTGTTCCATGCATTGGAGCTTTGTGCTGTGTGGACATTGCCCCTGGTCACTGGGAGCGCTGCCTATGATGGCGTTTTCTGTCGTAGTCGGCGAGGCTCGGGCCTGGGCAAAAGAGGAGCAGCTGAAGCCCGTCGACAGGAGAAGATGGCCGACCCCGAAGGCAGCCAGGAGACAGCGAACTCTTCAGCCGCACGGGCAGACGAGGCTCCCCCAGGAGCAGCAGGTAGGTGGGCGCTTCTTGGGCCTCAGATGTGTTTGTGTGTCTTGTAGGTTTATTTGGAGATGAATTACTATTTAGGTATACCAGGTATAATGGAAGAGAGGCGACAGCTACATCTTAAGGTGTTAATAACTATCAAACTTGTTTTCTTTCGTTTTATAGATTTGGTTTTTGATTACTTGTATTCGTTTTTTTGTATAATTTTTTTTCCAAATCCAAGGGCTTTTAAGAAGCAGAAACTCCCTTTCTGTTTAAGCGTCTTAAATATTGATCAGTACATTTAATAGTTGCCTGCTGGTTTGCTTGAAAAAATTAAATTCATAATAAAAATGTACAGATACAGTTTAAATTGCTTCATACATGTGCAGATTTTAATTTAGAGTGTTACAGTCTGTAAAAAATAAATATTTGGTTTGGACCCAGCAGCTTTAAGAATAATATTATTCCTATTTTTATGGGTTTTTTATTCTTGATATCTTAGCACAGCAAAAATTAAGTCACCCCACACCAAGTGTGTTTCTATTACCAATACATAAAGCAGGCTAAGACTTCAGTGTTTGATTGTGGCTAACAAGTTTAAGAAGTAGTTTGTTATAAACATTTGTCACTAATATTAAAACAGATACAAAAATATTAGAATTCAGCATTATGNATTATTCCTATTTTTATGGGTTTTTTATTCTTGATATCTTAGCACAGCAAAAATTAAGTCACCCCACACCAAGTGTGTTTCTATTACCAATACATAAAGCAGGCTAAGACTTCAGTGTTTGATTGTGGCTAACAAGTTTAAGAAGTAGTTTGTTATAAACATTTGTCACTAATATTAAAACAGATACAAAAATATTAGAATTCAGCATTATAAGGTTATAAGTCCCTTAAATCTAGATAATATGTGTAACTTTAGGTGTAGGCATATATATTATTTCTTTTGAATGAAGTTCTTTCATGTATTATTATGTAATATCAGAATATGTGCCAGTTTTCTTTATTGCCTACAGTCGATCATATGTCCTGGTTTGCCAGGAAGGTTCTGGTTTGCCCACGACTGTCCATCTTTTTTTGCCTTTTGCCTCAGCTTTCTGTCCAGCTTAACGTCTTTACCAACTAGTCTTTCCTGGTTTTGTATAATAAACTACATGGTGAACTTAACAGCATCTCATCTGGTAGTACCTTTCTCCTAGAATAGTTTTTCTGAAGGGTTAAGTGGTAGAGTTTTGGAAAAATAAAGTGCATCGCACATGCAGCTCGTTGAAGCTCTACATAACACAGCTGATGCTTCAAATCTGAGTATGGAAGTGGAGCAATTCCTGTGTGAATGACTCTTCGAGATGGAGCTGCTGAGAGTGTGTTTAAAGTGGACTCATTATGATAATTATAGTAGCTAACATTTACACAGGGTACACCCCATTGCATACACACTATTAAGCATTTTACATGTATTCTCATTTAATATTTGGAGCAACCTGCTGAGGTGTGAGCACTGTTATCCTCATTTATAAATGAGAAAAATTGAAATGCAGAATGGTTAAGCTTGCTAAGATTACAGGCCTGGATGTCTGACTCTTGAATTATAATAAACTACATGGTGAACTTAACAGCATCTCATCTGGTAGTACCTTTCTCCTAGAATAGTTTTTCTGAAGGGTTAAGTGGTAGAGTTTTGGAAAAATAAAGTGCATCGCACATGCAGCTCGTTGAAGCTCTACATAACACAGCTGATGCTTCAAATCTGAGTATGGAAGTGGAGCAATTCCTGTGTGAATGACTCTTCGAGATGGAGCTGCTGAGAGTGTGTTTAAAGTGGACTCATTATGATAATTATAGTAGCTAACATTTACACAGGGTACACCCCATTGCATACACACTATTAAGCATTTTACATGTATTCTCATTTAATATTTGGAGCAACCTGCTGAGGTGTGAGCACTGTTATCCTCATTTATAAATGAGAAAAATTGAAATGCAGAATGGTTAAGCTTGCTAAGATTACAGGCCTGGATGTCTGACTCTTGAAGTGCACAGTTGTAACAACAGCTGTGTTGTTCTGCTTCCCTACAGTTATTAGTTGGTTTAATTCATATGAGTGTAATTGGAGGCCAGAATGAAGGGGCAGTGTGTAAAATTGTGTTCCCTGATATATTCACCTAAGAGGATGAAGGCTTTAAGGGATTAGATTCGTAAGATTGCCCTCCTTAAAGGCCTGCCTCCATATTTGAAATCATAGTGTAATCTCGGTATTGTCCAAGTTTATGTCAAAGATACATGTGGCCTGTTCGCTGATGTTAGAAAGCACTAACTTGATTACATTTTGGAGGCTGCGTTGTATACTATAGGGCTTTCTCTGCCAGTTCACTCAGGTAGTTCTAGAGGAAGAGGCAAACTTCTTACAAGCTCTATATTAAGTTCTTCAGTATAATGTACTTTAGTTTTTCAGTATATAAAGTTGGAATTTAAAGAAAATTGTAACACTCTTTTAAGTTTGTGTTGAATATTAATTGATGGTGTTAGCTTAGAGCATCTTTTAGCATGTACCTGTATAATGTGTAATTACATTCTGAACAACCATTCTTTTGGCCTTGCTCAAAAGTTTTCATGACACTAAGAATGTATTCTTGTTGCCTCCTGTACTTGGGTATCTGGTAAACCCTTAGCCATTCCTGTGAAGTAAAAGTGAATTCTGTCAGCTTTAACTGTATATTGGAAACTGCCTTACATGATACTGTGATGATTTGCAGAGACTCGATGGGCAAGATACCAATTTAAAAGAATAGATTAACATCTCTTAAAATCTGAGATTGGATTTTTTTTTTTTTCCTGCTTGATTACCTTGTTTTTATTAATGCATTGTGTCTGGGGATGGATTTTGTGTGTATTGCCCAACATTTGATGTGTTCATTGAATTGCTGTGTCATTGACTCCTAGGAATGGAATACATTTCCTTACCTGCATGACTACAAACAGCCACTCATAGGATAAGCTAGTTCGGTTTATCTGATTTTGTAAAACTTACAAAAAGGGAGCTACAGTAGGCAAATGCTTATTACTATTTGTTTTCAAAGGTATGGCTAGCTCAGCTAGTAAAGAACCTGCCTGCAATGCAGGAGACCCTGGTTCTATTCCTGGGTTGGAAAGATCCTCAGGCGAAAAGGGATGGGCTATCCACACCAGTATTCTTGGGCTTCCCTGAGGGCTCAGGTGGTTAAAAAAATCCACCTGCAGAGTGGGTGACCTGGGTTTGATCCCTGGGTTGGGAAGATCCCCTGGAGGAAGGCATGGCACTCCACTCCAGTATTCCTGCCTGGAGAATCCCCATGGTCAGAGGAACCTGGCGGACTCTAGTCTGTGGGGTTGCAGAGAGTTGGACACGACTGAGTGACTAAGCATAACACATACATCAAAGGTATGGCAGCTCGAAAGGATCTTTTGCTTTGGGTTCAATGATTTGTGTCCAAATAGGCACTCATCTCAGTTAAAAATGAGACTATCCCTGCTGCTTCTTGTAGAAGATCTGTGTCTCCCTGAATGTTGGGACCACACTATGATGATCTTAACAGCTCTTTTAATTCTGTGCTTTTAAAAGTTTTATGTCTTGGTTAAGGTCTTTATTATTCATTATGTAAATTCTTAGAATACTCTTTTAAGAAGTAACTTAAACCTTTAAAATCATAAGTTGTAAATCTGTAGAATGGTATAAAGTAAAACCAGTAGACCCTCTTATAAAACCCTTCAGCATTACCTTAAGTGAACTTTTACGTTTTTTCTTTAAAAATATGTGGCTCCAGAGTATGCTTTTTGAGGGGAAGAGAATACATAACAGCAGTTTTATCTATCACAACTTTGTATTTGATTTCCACAGTTTGTAAAAGTTTCAAGGCAAGTTTAAGAGCCACTTTGCTAAGTTAGTAATAATTGGGACCCAATAGCAGAATTGGTTAATATGGTTTCTGTATAATGTGAAAGAGCCAGTGTACATAAATTAAAAATTAGTACTGAAGAATATATTGAAGGTGCTGATAGTGTATAGTTAATAAGAGTACAGCTTGTAAAGTTGGGCTTCCTGGGTTCAGATCTCATATCCATTGTTAGTTTTCTGATCTTGAGCAAGGACATCCAAAGCCTAGGTTTCCTCTTGTAATACCTCTTTGTTTGGTTTCGAGGAAACATATGGACACATTCTTCATGGAGTTAGCATTTAATTAGTACCTTTAGGCAGCATTACAAAGTATAGTCATGGTTATTTCCGGTTTTGTTTTATTTTTTTGTTTGTTTTCAACAGATATGAAGTTTACTAAACTCTGATACTCTTTAATATTACCATTTCTTCTTAGCCTTTAACTCTGAACCAGGGGGTTGCCAACATCTTCTGTAAAGGGCCAGATATGGATGTTTTAAGCTTCATATCAGCTCTGTTGGAACTACTGTGTGTGTGTAGCACAAAAGTCACCACAGTTAATAGGTAGATTGATGAGTTTGGGTATATTTTAACAAAATTTTATTTACATAGTGATGTGCTAGACTGGATGTGGCCTGTTGACCACAGTGTGTTGACTCCTGTTCTAAACCATACTTTTTTTCTTTTTTTTTTTTTACAAGCTTAAAAAAAAATTCTAGTGAAATGATAGGATACTTAAATGAGGAGTGAAAAGTATTATGAAAACACGGAGTTGATGGCTGGTATGTTAGCATCTCTTTCTTCAGGAAAATTTGTTATATTCACATAGGTGATCCATGTGCCTCTTTTAATAATGATAAAATTATTCGTCTTGGCTTGTGTTCTGTCATTAATCTGTCACATGGACATAGTAAAGAATTGTGGATGATGTGGTCATACGTAGATGAATTGTTTGTACAAAAAATGCTTTGGGACTCAACAGACACTGAGAGGAAGGGGCAGTAAAAGTGCTAGTTTTACAGGAATATATTTTCATCTCTTGGTCAGATTTGTAATAGAATCGACCACTGCTTACCGAGACTGAAGTATTGATCAGGTTAGCATTTTGGGTAGTAGAATCCTTCTGAATCTGACTTCTTCTTTCCTTTGTTTTTTACGTATTGGTTGCTTTCTCTTTTGTACTTAAATTTAAATGTTTTGTGGTCTTCTGTTACTTGTAATGTTTATCTTTAGTGTTTTTCCCTGAAAATAAAAGCATAATCTTTGCATACTCTTGAAGTGGAAGAAAACATGGCAAATGATTGTCTCAAGACCAGTCCAGAAATAGAGCAGACTGAAGAAGGCACAAATCCCTATGGAACATTTTCCCTATGTTATGTTTGTGATTATTTTCCTGTTTATTAAATATCACAGTGGCTTTAGCAGAGTTATATTTATGGACTTTTCATAGAGGAGTTCAGAATAAGACTGAATTGAGGAGCAGCTTCAAAGACAGGAGAAAACTGTGAAAATCATAAATGAGTGAAACGCAAGGCTTGAATGTTATGTTTGTTTGTGTTGTCGTCAAGCCATCTTTCTTCCATAAAAGCCACATGATGAAGTCTAGAAGAACAGCTGGTGTGCAGTGTGCATGTTTGCCTTTAATGTATTATTGTCTGTAAAACTCTGCTTTTTGTTTTTAAAGATAAACCAGACATAATGCGTTTTAAATATTCTTCTCCTCACCCTCACCTTCTCCACTCCCTCCCCGCCCCCAGCCTCTAGCTCTGTTGCAGGGGCTGTGGGCATGACCACCTCTGGGGAGAGCGAATCTGATGACTCCGAGATGGGACGGTTACAAGGTAAAGGCCGTTATCAAGCTTATACGAAGCGATGGTCATGGGCTGCCTGTCACTGTGTTCTTTGTTGAAATTAATTTGAATAAGCTCATATAACTATAATCTAGCAGTGCCCACCCATATCTCCACAAAAGCTCTTGATTTACTGATTTGGAATTGGAAGATGACCCATTTGTTTCTTCATCTTTGCTATTTAGATAGATAAAATCTTATGTAGTATATTTTATGTTGTTAATTTTTTTTTCCATTATGGTTACATATGCAGCTATTAATTAGTTAAGGATGATACTGAAAAGGGGTCACTTCATATATTGTTCTCTGGTACCTAACAACAGCACATCTGGTAGGATGCTCTTTTGCTGTATTCTTTCGAGTTCTTGATCAGCTGTTTCAAAATGAATGTAGAGTCTATACATAAATTCTAGGCTTTATAATGTTGTAAGTGCTTTTTAAAAAGCAGCTTCATATTATGTATCTGTTGTTTACCAGTGCATGGGTTTTTTTTGTTGTCTTCAGTTGTTTATCCAGTCAGTCTCCAACGTGAGGCTTACAAGAAACCTTAATGAGTGAGTTTCAGATAGTCTTTTAGACTGAAACTCTCATCAACAGTTTTTCTCACTTTTGGAAACTGATAAAAATTATTTTCCTGTGTTTTTAGAGTCTCATGATCATATCTGATTAGGTAATAAAGTAAAAATAGAGCAAATGTGCTTAACATATAACTTCTTCAAAATAAATGTTTACTTTAGGTTTTTCTTGGACTGTTTACATGGTCCCTGCTAGCACTCGTGTTTAATATCTGCATAAAACTTTAAGATGCCCTGGAGTTGACACATATGGGTGTTGTAACTTATAGTAGTTGCATTAGTATATATAAATGTGGTTTTGTAAAGTTTCTTGTAGCTTCTCTTTTTTTTAATTTTATTTTTATTGGAGGTTAATTACTTCATAATATTGTAGTGCTTTTTGCCATACATTGACATGAATCAGCCATGGGTATACATGTGTTCCCCATCCTGAACTCCCTTCCTACCTCCCTCCCCATCCCATCCCTCAGGGTCATCCCAGTGCACCAGCCCTGAGCACCATGTCTCATGCATTGAACCTGGACTGGCGATCCATTTCACATATGATAATATATCATGTAGCTTCTCTTAAAGTTTAAAATTGAAAGTAGAATTGTTTAAATGAATTATATGATGAATCAGTTGTTGGAAGCTTCTAAATGAGGTAAGTTGTATTAACAGCTCAACTGTTTGTCCTCCTCTGCTCTTTTCCTTAGCTCTGTTAGAGGCCAGGGGTCTTCCCCCTCACCTGTTTGGTCCTCTTGGTCCTCGGATGTCACAGCTTTTCCATAGAACAATTGGAAGCGGAGCTAGTAAGTGAATACTTTTAAATTTGTCCTCTCCTCAAAACTCTGATTAGTTGAGTGCTATTCTTAAACTGTTTATCTATTCATATAGGAGAGTTTTCACTTAGGAACTTTTCGTGAACTTTAACCTATTTTAAAAATAGAGCTTGTGGATTTTCTTACCTTAAATAATAGCAACTCTTCAAGATTTTCTTCTGTCCTTTTTGTGTTTGATTACTAAATTGGAGCCACTGGAAAACCATGCAAAGTTAACAGCAAGACACTTTTTTTGAGCTGTAGAGGAGTAAAGACTCTCAGGTGATTACTTTGGCTATTGTAACATCTGATTGCATGATTTGCATAGATTCATGTCTTGTGTTTTTTATGGTAAAATAAAATTTAACCCAATAGGCAGTTGATTATACAATGAGGCCAAGAGGAAAGATTTCTCAGCAGAATTACCAGTAACTAAACCCGGAAATCTTATCATATATGGTAGACATAAGAGTGACTCTTTTAAGTCTTAGTTTGTAACTAAGACTTAGATTTTGTAACTTAGACTGAGACTAAGATTTTGCATACTTACAAATTCCATTAAATTCTGTTTGGTATAGAATACTACCTTTAGCTTCCTTAAGCAGTAAAAAATTTACATTTAAGCATTTTTTAAAATTGAAGTATAATTGATTTACAGTATTGTGTTAATTTCTGATGTACACCAAATTGACTCAGTTATACATACATTCTTTTTTACATACATATCTACATTCTTTTTTACTTATCTATAATGTTTCCATAGAGTCAGTAGGCTATTTGCAGACTTCAGTCTTAATTTCAAAAACTTCTAAAGTGTACCGAAGCTTATTAGCTCTGAACTTAAAAATACATATTCATATAATTTTCAATAAAATATTCTTTTTTTAAAAAATAATGCAATGTGTGTATATGTGTTCATATATGTGTAGTTGAATCTTTTTTTCCATTTTATATATATATGTTACTGAAGTACAGTTGACTTATGTTTCAGGTACACAGCACAGGTGATTGAATTATACATAAACACACATTTATTTTCAGATAATTTTCTATTGGTTACTACAAGATATTGACTGTAGTGAGCTTCCCTGGTGGCTCAGACAGATTAGAAATCCCCTTGCAGTATGAGAGACCTGTGTTCGATTCTTGGATCGGGCAGATCCCCTGAAGGAGGGTATGACAACCCACTCCAGTATTCTTGCCTGGAGAATCCCCATGGACTGAGAAGCCTGGCAGCCTACAGTCCATGGGGTTGCAAAGAGTCAGACACAACTGAGCGACTAAGCACACAGTCACACAGTGTATCCTGTAAATCTTTGTTGATTGTTGCACATCTCTTTTTTTAAGTTGTTGACTTAATATGAATAGGAGGCTAGATTTCTAATGTACTTGCATCTTAACTTGATCTTACAGAAAAACTTGAACTTTTTGACCAACCAAATACCTGAGGGTTTTAAGAGCAGTTCGCATTTTTGTTTCTGTTTTCTTTTGCTGCCCTGTTACTCACCTCTCAACACTCTGCTGCAGAGTTCTCGAGGACCCCGGAATATTGATTTTTTTATTCAGTGCCATTTGTGAGGCACTGGGATTGTTCAGAGTCATGAATAGGATGATAAGCAGAGTTGTTTCCCACATGGAAGCTTCCCTGTTAGAGTGTGACCCTTGCAGTAAAGAAGACAGTCATTACATAGTAAAATTTCAGGTAGTGTCATTGCAGTGAAGGAAAGCAGTGCAGACAACGGAAGGAGATTGCTGGTGTGGTGATAGGCTGGTTAGAGAAACCTTCTCTGAGGTATGGAGATTATGTGTTGAATAAAACGAAGTGAGAAAACCAGCTCTGCAGAGGATCTGAAGGAAGAAGGAGTGCATGGCCAGAGGTGGAAATAAGTCTAGCCTGCTCATTAGACTGCAGGAGGGGCATAGGAAGGTGAAAGGGAACTGGTAGAAGATGAAATCTGAGAGGTAAAGGTACTTGGCAGGTCATGTTAGACCTTTGCAGGTCAGCAGCAAATGTGGGGTTTATCCTAAGGATAATCAGGATTTATCTTTATTATGAAAAAGATCAAACACATGAAAGTTGAAAGTATTAGTAGCATAAGTTCTGTAAGCCCATCAACAATTATCAGTCCACACAACCATTGTTTCACTTATACCTTTAATTGTTCTCCCCGTTCCCAAGACTATTTTTTTTTAACTTATTCACCTGGATATATTTGAATTTTCTAACTATAAAAGTAAGGATATTAACATTTTTAGATAGTGTTCTGGTTGTATTAAGATCTATACTTTGCCATAAGTTAATGTGTGTTTTTTTTTTTTTTTTTTTTTTTTTTAGAACTTTGATTTCATTTATTTTGGGGAAAAATTTTTTTTTTTCTGGAAAGAAAAATTGTTGCAGTGCTACCTAAGCATATTACCATTAAACATCAGAACTCCATATTAACGCTTGACTATTGCATGTGGAATTAATGTAAACTATACACTAGAACCGGAGTAGAAAACAGTCACACATACCCATGCCCACGACTCAGCTTCAGCAGTGCCTGCTTCGTGGCCAGTCTGTCTTTACACTCACCAGCATCCTCTCCTCTTGTATTAATTTGAAACGAATCCTGGACATTCTATAATTTTATCTATAAACATTTCATCATGTAGCTCAAGAGCAGTTCAGTTCAGTTGCTCAGTGGTGTCTGACTCTTTGCGACCCCATGAATCACAGCACACCAGGCCTCCCTGTCCATCACCAACTCCCGGAGTTCACCCAAACTCATGTCCATCAGGTCGGTGCTGTCATCCAGCCGTCTCACCCTCTATCGTCCCCTTCTCCTCCTGCACTCAATCTTTCCCAGCATCAGGGTCTTTTCCAATGAGTCAGCTCTTTGCATCAGGTGGCCAAAATATTGGAGTGTCAGCCTCAGCATCAGTTCTTCCAATGAACACCCAGGACTGATCTCCTTTAGGATGGCCTGGTTGGATCTCCTTGCAGTCCAAGGGACTCTCAAGAGTCTTCTCCAATACCACAGTTCAAACGCATCAATTCTTTGGCGCTCAGCTTTCTGCACAGTCCAACTGTCAGATCCATGCATGACCACTGGAAAAACCATAGCCTTGACTAGACAGACCTTTGTTGGCAAAGTAATATCTCTGCTTTTCAATATGCTATCTAGGTTGGTCATAACTTTCCTTCCACGGAGTAAGAGTCTTTTGATTTCATGGCTGCAGTCACCATCTGCAGTGACTTTGGAGCCCAAAAAAGAAAGTCTGACACTGTTTCCACTGTTTCCCCATCTATTTCCCATGAAATGATGGGACCAGATGCCATGATCTTCGTTTTCTGAATGTTGAGCTTTAAGCCAACTTTTTCACTCTCCTCTTTCACTTTCATCAAGAGGCTTTTTAGTTTCTCTTCACTTTATGCCCTTAGGATGGTGTCATCTGCATATCTGAGGTTACTGATATTTCTCCCGGCAATCTTGATTCCACCTTGTGCTGCTTCCCGCGCAGCGTTTCTCATGATGTACTCTGCATATAAGCCAAGATAATGCCTCTTAAAACAGACATACACATAGGCACATACATCCAGATTACTATTGTTATATCTGAAAAAGAAACCAGTAATTCCTTCTTAATAGATGCCAGTCAGTCAGATTTCCATTGTCTCAAATGGAAAAGCAAAAGTAAATGAATAAATAAATAAAGTAAGTTTCTTATGAACTGGTAGTTGGGTCTAGAGACTTTTTCAGGTTCCAGTTTGATTTTTTTTATTTTCCTCCTCTGAATGGGAAAGACACTGCCCAAGTGGTAGTGTTTTCTCATATTTAGGAAGCATACAAAGTCAGATCACCTCCTAAGCCATGAAAACTTGGTTCCTAGATAACAGGGATTACAAATGAAAGTATTTCATATCTAATGATCAGTCTCCATTTATTAGGAGTAAAATAAGTAATTTTGTTGAAATATATACTGGGTCATGTCCCTATTCTTTGTGGCCCTGTGGACTGTAGCCCGTCTGGCTCCTCTGTCCAAGGACTTTTCCAGGCAAGACTGCTGGAGTTAGGTCATTTCCTTTTCCAGGGGATCTTCCTGACCCAGAGATCACACCAAAGAGAGAGACCCAGGTCTCCCACATTGCAGGCAGATTCTTTACTATCAAAGCCACCTGGGAAGCCCATAGAAGGAATATCTCTCCCTTCTATTTGGTTACCCAGGAGAATAGTTGGCATAGGAAAAATATCTCCTACCATGGGAGGAGCCTGGTAGGCTACAGTCCATGGGGTCGCAAAGAGTCAGACACGACTGAGCGACTTTACTACTACTACTACTACTACTACTAGTACTACTACTACTACCATTTATTTACCAGTTTTCCATTCAGAGTGCTGTTGTTTTTAACTATCATTGTCAAGCAGGTTGAAATGTGTTTTAGACATTTCACTGATTTTCATTGATGATTAAATTTTCCACTCTTTGATCTTTTTGGTGTGATCTCAGTAGTTTTTGAAGCCCTCTTTTGCTTTCTGGTGACTCAAGCTCAGTAACTCCAACCCCACACTTGAAATCAGGCATTGCCTCAGAGAGCCCTGGTTTCCTTTATAGGAAATGGTATTTAGATCCCACAGTCTCGGCTGTAGGTGTATTTGCTACTGGGTTGATCATTGTTATTACACTTTTCATTGGCTGAATACTGTTCAACTGTACTGCTATTCCATAATATTTTAAAGGAAAAAAAAAACCTGCCATTAGTATTTAGTTGCACTTTTAATACGCTTGCCTGGAAAATCCCATGGACAGAGGAGCCTGGTAGGCTGTGGTCCCAAAGAGTCAGACACAACTGAGCAACTTCACTTTCACTTTAGGAACTATATTTCAACAGTTGTCCATAAAGTCATTTGTGCTGTCTTCTAAGCACTATTGTTGTAGGTGTATTACCAAAATGTTTAGCTGTGTAGTTCTGTGTGATGGGTTCAAAGGTTTAGTGGACAAACTTAGGAACTGATTATACTTAATCTTTTAAGATAAAAATAATGAGTTCATACTGATAATGCCAATTCAAATTCAGGTCTTTAGGGGTTTTATTTATCAGGTATTTCATACCAAAAGTTTCAGTTCCCAGGAATAGTTATTTATTTATTAGGACTTCCCTGGTGGCTCAGATGGTAAAGAATGTGCCTGCCATGTTGGAGACCTGCCTTTGGTCCCTGGAGAAGGGAATGGCTACCCATTCTAGTATTCTTGCCTGGAGAATTCCATGGACAGAGGAGCCCAGGAGGCTGCAGTCCCTGGGGTCACAGAGGGTTGGACACAGCTGAGAGAATGTCACTTTCATTTATTTATTTACTTAATCCTACAGTGCAGAATTCAGCTTTACACCAAAAATAGTCACATTGAGAAAGTTTTAATTTTGCAATAGTTCTTTTTTTTTATTCTTGGGTTGTATCTCACTTTATGGTCAGCTTTTTGTATTTTAGAGTCATTTGAAATAATTATGTTCATGGTGCCAGGTGAGTTTAGCTCCTTTGCTTTATTTTCCTTATAATTTTTAGGTATTGACTTTAAAATGTTATCTGGCTTTTATAATTCATGTTATTTACACGGTTCCTGAAGTCAGATCTATAAATTTTTAAAAGTCTAACTTTCCTTAAAAGGAAAGTTTTACTATCCCTTTAGCCTGTTTCCTCCTCCCACACAAATAACCTTTGTAATTTTATATCCTGTCCTTTTGCTGTTTACTTAAGAAAACAAAAACAAATCCATATTGTCTACTTCATACACACTGTCTTTCCTAGATAAGAGCAGTAAACTTTGCTTTGCCTTCCTTTTAACAGTAAATCTTGGTGTTCACTCTTCGTAGATGCTGTCCTTCTCATGCACAGAGAGAAGGAGGCGGGGAGAGAGGGAGGGAGGTCCCCATGCTGTCATGCTGCTGCAGTGTGTGGATGCAGTTTCTTAGCCAGTCCCGTGGTGCCCATTTGGGTGACTTCCAGTCTTGGTTGTGTTACAGTGAAATACAGCTTTCCTATTTTTTCCTTGCATCTTTAGGCTAGATTTCTAGACAGGATTGTGGTATAAAGGGTCTAGGCGTAGAGCATTTTGGCAGATGTAAATAAGTCAGCCTCTTTGGAGATTACAACACATATCTTTGGGCTATTATACATCACCTACTTTATTATAATAATGTTATCATATCCCAAACTGTGTAAGCACTTTGCAGCAGTTTACCTTTTTCTCTTGCCATCCTTTATGTTGTTGTTTTGTTTTGCTTATACATGTGTTAGAAAGACCATGGGGCAGTTTTTGTTTTAAAACATCTTCTTTTATTTTTTTGCCCACACATAGGTACCATTTCCAGTACTCTTAACTTCTTTCATGCAGTTCCTTTCTCCTATCTAGTTTCCCTTCAGCCTAAAGAACTTTTCTTACATCAGTATAAATGCTAGTAGTGATTTCTCTCTGCTTTTGTTTGAGAAATCCTTGATTTGCCTTAAGTTTCAAAAGATCATTTCTTTCCCCAGGTGTAAAAATCTCATGTTAGCCCTTTGTAATGTCTCTTCTGGTTGCCATAGTTTCTGTTTAAAAATCTTACTATAACCTCTTCAAGGCAATTCTTTTCTCTCCTGGCTTCTTTTAAGATTTACTTTGTATTAATTTTTAATAGTTGACTATATTAGGCCCATGTGACATTTTCTGTCGTTTTCAATTTGCTTGAGTTTCACTGAACCTTTGAATCTGTGAGTTGATACCTTTCATCAGTTTTGGAAAATTGTTGTCCATTATCTCTTCACATATTGTTTCTTTTATCTCATTGTCTATTCAAGTGTTCTTCATTTTCTCTGGGAGTATCAGGATTGTACATGTTCAGACTTTGCACTTCATCCACTGGGTCTCTCTAGCTCTGTTTTTGTTTTTCCCAGAATTTTTTCTTATGCCTAGTTTGAAAACTTTCTGTTGACCACATTTCAAATTCACTAATTCTTTTTTCTGTTTTCTTCTTCCATCTTTGGTTAAATTCATCAATGAATTTTAGATTTCAGGTGTGTTTTCCGGTTCTAGGCAGTTATTTGATTTTTAAAACTAGATTCCAGTTCTCTTTGGAATTCATTACATTCCATTTTGTCTATTTTTGTTTATCCTTGCAATTTTTTTTATTTATTTTGTATTGGAGTATAGACAATTAACTATTTGTGATAGTTTCAGATGGACACCGAAGCGACTCAACCATCCATATATATACATGTATCCGTTCTCGCCTAAGCTCCCCCCATCCAGGCCGCCACATGTCATTAAGCAGAGTTCCCTGTGCTGTATATGTATAGTAGGACTTTTTGGGTTATCTTTTAAATATAGCAGTGCATGCGTGTTGATCTCAAGCTCTTTAACTCTCACTTCCTCTATTGCTTACATTTGCAATTTATTAATTACAGTTATGGAGCTTTCCCTGGTGACTCAGACAGTAAAGTATCTGCCTGCAGTGCGGGAGACCCAGGTTTGATCCCTGGGTTGAGACGATTCCTTGGAGAAGAGAATGACAATCCAGTCCAATATTCTTGCCTCTAAAATTCCATGGACAGAGGAGCCTGGTGGGCTACCATCCATGGGGTTGCAAAGTGTTAGACATGACTGAGTGTCTAACACAGTCATAGTTACAGAATACCTAGTGTATAGTTTCTAGTGGTGTTAGCCTGCTTCTCTTGTCTCTGCCCACCTTTTGATTGTTAGTCACATACTCCTCAGCCATATCTGGTAATTGGTTATGTGAACTGAAGAGACCCCAAGTGGTATTTTCTGTTAGTGTTTCCTCTTCTTCAGTGGGAAACACTGTCAGAAGCTGACCACTTTGCTCTGGGCAGGGCTGTAGCTTGTTTCATATATGGCTCATTTCACCTCTGGTTTATCCTTGTTTGTCATGAGCCTCCCAGGGGTTTTTGCAGAGGTGGGGGGTGGGGCATTCCTGTTTTCTTTTTTGAATTTTCCATACCATGCACCTTGTGGGATCTTAGTTTCCCAACCAGGGATTGAACACACACCCTCGGCACTGAAAGCTGAGTCCTATCCACTGAACCTCCAGGAAACTCCCTCTTCTAGGGTTTGTGCTGTTGAGAACCTTGCAGACCTCCATCTACTTAGACTTTATATTCATTATGGAGTTTGAAAATGTTGCAGATGTCTTGAGGATGGGGGACACTGGCTGTGTATGTTTGAGTCAGGCCTCCTCCCTCTGTGGGGACTTTGTCCTCTGAGTACCCTGAGACTGCAGGTGTTTGCATTGTCTTCGCAGAACTTCTGACTCAATCCATGGTCCTCTTCACGGCCTCAAAACTTAGCAGATGTCCAGTGGGGCCAATTCACACTTGAACACACCAACCTCCTGTGACTCCCTGAAATGCTGGGACTTCTCTTTCTTCACTATCAGCAGTCAGTAAACTCCTGCCCATGGGACACATCAGCCTCCTGCTTGTTTTGATTTAGCCTGTGAACTAAAAATGATTTTTAAATGACTGAAAAAGTTTTAAAGAAGTATATTTTGTTACATGAAAATTAAATGAAATTCAAATTTCAGTGTGTATAAGTAAAATTTGGTTGGAATATAGCCATGCTGGGCTTATTGCCTCTGTCTGTTTTCATGCCACAATGCCAGGATCGAGTAGTGGCAACAGCAGCCCTTTGGCTTATAAAGCCCAAAACATTTACTGTCTTGGCTCTTTATAAAAAAATGTTTGCCTTCTGACCCATAATCTTTGATCAGTTCAGTTCAGTCACCCAGTCGTGTCTGACTCTTTGCAACCCCATGAATTGAGCATGCCAGGCCTCCCTGTCCATCACCAACTCCCGGAGTTCACCCAAACTCATGTCCATTGAGTCGGTGATGCCATCCAGGCATCTCATCCTCTGTCGTCCCCTTCTCCTCCTGCTCTCAATCTCTTCCAGCATCGGGGTCTTTTCCAGTGAGTCAACTCTTCGCATCAGGTGGCCAAAGTACTGGAGTTTCAGCTTTAGCATCATTCCAAAGAAATCCCAGGGTTGATCTCCTTCAGAGTGGACTGGTCTGATCTCCTTGCAGTCCAAGGGACTCTCAAGAGTCTTCTCCAACACCACAGTTCAAAAGCATCAATTCTTCCGTGCTCAGCTTTCTCCATAGTCCAACTCTCAGATCCATACATGACCACTGGAAAAACCATAGCCTTGACTAGATGGACCTTTGTTGGCAAAGTAATGTCTCTGCTTTTCCATGCGCTGTCCAGGTTGGTCATAACTTTCCTTCCAAGGATTAAGCGTCTTTTAATTTCATGGCTGCAGTGACCGTCTGCAGTGATTTTGGAATCTGACACTGTTTCCCCATCTATTTCCCATGAAGTGATGGGACCAGATGCCATGATCTTCTCCAGGCCAGAATACTGGAGTGGGTAGCCTTTCCCTTCTCCAGGGTATCTTCCCAACCCAGGGATCAAACTCACATCTCCTGCATTGCAAGCAGATTTTTTTTACCAACTAAGCTATCAGGGAAGCCCATTACAGTGTGAAAGCATTAGTCAACTCCAAAATCAAGTTATACTTCCTAAAAATAACTTACTAAAACAGCCTATATCTAATGAAATTGAGAGACATTACTAACCTAGCACTAGATCATACTTTGTTGCAGATAATGTTTTTTTCAAATCAGAACCTTAACTGGATGGAATCTTAAGCTCTCTTTGATACAGATCTGCCAACTGAACAGGGTTGGGAAAAACTATAGCCAACTATGTTATTCCTAAGAACCTCACAAAGTTATATGTAACTAGGACAAAACAGACCTATTTTGAAACAATCAGCACTGGTAAAGCAGTTACCTACTGAGTTAAAATTCATCATCTTCCTCATTCAATCTATATTTACCAAATTCCCTATAGAATTTTCTTCCAACACCCATCTCCCCTATCTAAAATATATTTTTTCACTAATAAGTCGAAGAACGTATACTTAAAATGCTAGGCCAATTTCTGCCAATTAAGAAAAGAATTATTTTGTGCTGTGCTTAGTCGCTCAGTTGTGTCTGACTCTTTGACACCCCATGCACTGTACCCTGCCAGGCTCCTCTGTCCATAGGGATTCTCCAGGCAAGAATACTGGAGTGGGTTGCCATGCCCTCCTCCAGGGGATCTTCCCGNAAAAGAATTATTTTGTGCTGTGCTTAGTCGCTCAGTTGTGTCTGACTCTTTGACACCCCATGCACTGTACCCTGCCAGGCTCCTCTGTCCATAGGGATTCTCCAGGCAAGAATACTGGAGTGGGTTGCCATGCCCTCCTCCAGGGGATCTTCCCGACCCAGAGATCAAGCCCAGGTCTCCCACATTGCAAATGGATTCTTTACCATCTGAGCCACCAGGGAAGCCCAATTATTTTAATCTGCATATATTTAATGATATATTGATTAAATAAAGTATGAGTTGTTAGTATGGACAGATATGGAATCAAAATCTTTAATAAAAATATGTAACACTACTGATACTCAGGATTAACCAAAGAAGTCAGATTGACAACATAATCTCAAAAGAAATTAAAAACAAGAGTTAAACATGTACTATCCATAAGGAATCACTTCTCACATTCCAAAGCAACCTCGCCATGCTGCTGAAAGATTTTTAGGAAAATGATCTCATATATTTGGTGGAGAGAGGCTCCTTAATCATACAGTAAGAACACACAAATTTTCTCCAACAAGAATGTATTCCACAATGCATGCATTAACTCAGCAGTTGTGCAAGTAAGAAGTCATCGCAGCTGCCTCTCCTACCAAAACAATGATGTTAAATGGGGCTAAGACTGCTGTTTGGAATAAAAATAAAACAATAAGTGGGAATTCTGTGTACATACAAAAACTGGTAACAGTTTGACATTTAGTTTTAATATTCCATGTGCTGTAATTATATCCAAAGTATTGTGAACATCACAGCCTAAAATCTATGTCCTACTGTTCTATTTAATGAACTATCCGGTATTAATTCAGCACTTTCAATAATAAGTGTTCCTCTCCACCTGAAAGTGAACAGTAAATAGTGCTCAAAGGTCGAAGAGAAATGATTTATAATATTTCAACAGTTTATGCCCTTTTATAAGATAGTCATAATGCTTTACAGCTTTCATTTGCATAAAATCCTACGAATAATTATTTCAAAGAATTATTACCTAGATAAGATTTTTCAGAGAAAAAGGATCTTTGCAAAATTCCACCATAAGATAGGGAAGTCCCTTCCTCAAAAGAATGCCAGTTCTAAGTACATAGACTTTCCTCAGATAAGAACTTAGACTGCCACATACTGCACAATTCTGAAGTAAGTAACTATATGTGTCACTCAAATTTAAAATATCTATAGGAAAGGACCAATTAATGATGCTACCTTAATATATGAGTTTTTAAAAGTAGATT
The DNA here is from genome assembly GCA_006410675.1 of Oreotragus oreotragus. Lineage (NCBI taxonomy): Eukaryota > Metazoa > Chordata > Mammalia > Artiodactyla > Bovidae > Oreotragus > Oreotragus oreotragus. The sequence goes on from SJYX01005753.1 coordinate 49,310, forward strand.
TTTGACAATAAAATATAAACACTTTCAAACAAATATATAATTTATTCTATACTCACACATCCATAAGTAGTACATAATCTTTACTGTTTTTTGGAATTCTACAGGGATATCTACAGAAAAATCCTGATAAAAACAAGGGCCCACAGGAAAATTGTCAGGAAGAGGTGGCCAATTGTTTTTTCTGCCTGCAAATTAAAAAAAAAGAAAGTTATTTATATAAGTACAAATATTGCTATTCTTTTTGCATGTAATTATTTGTTTCATAAGAAATAATATTATCTATTCTTTTAATAGGAGTTTAAAAATATAACACTGTAATATCTACATTCCTACAACTCTGAAAACCAAGCTTTCTATTTTTAAAATTTTTCCCAGAATATCAATTAGATGATAAAATAATTTTCCAGTGTCATACCACTTATGTAAGTTGAAACAAGAAAAGAAAAAAAGGGCATAGGGACATATGCTGTGACTCTTTCCTAAAAAGACAGTTATTTCAAAGTCCCAAGACTCTGGCTCTCACATGAAACCCATGCAGATTTTAAGTCTCTACCATTTCCTCCTCAGTGTCTACGATCTTTAAATATAATTCCTAACCCACATAGAGAGGCAAAATCTGCTTTTAAATTTTTGAGTTTTCTTCTGTTAACTCCATGAAGAAACACAAGCTAACTAATACCAAAGAACCAAATTTGGAAATCTCCAAGTCTGGAAAGAATAAAGGAGAGATGTAAGAAAAGCATAAAAATATGTGAAAACTACACGAAACAATCATGAGAAAGAAGTTAAGGAATTACAGCACCTTCAAAAACCTAGAGAAAAAAATTCCAATTATAAGGAGAAAAAATGTGTCTATATAAAGAAATTAGACTGAAAATAGGGCTTGGGAAGTGGTGGAGAGAGTGGGGAGATAAAAAACTAAAATTAAAGAAGTCAAAACATTGAAAACAAAGAGTAAAAACAGCACCTAAAGGCCATTTTCTCATTTTACATATCATATCCCACACTCATAAATTCGATTTTACATACTTTTTCATATATCAGGAATATTTTCACAGTGGAAAAAAAGCATCCTCTATTTCTAATTCTTCCCAGCATGCCTCCACTGTTTTATCACTCCTTTCAAACTTTATATAATTCACACGTCTCTCAGCCAAGTGTCATACTACTTGAGAAGCTGAGAACAGTATTAGACAACAGAGGCTCCGAAACTAGAAGCACTTACACATCCATTGTCTAGGAGACCTTGAACAACTTACTCAACCTTCTGAAGACTCTGTTTCTACACTCGTAAAGTGAGAACAACTTACCACCCTTCCTATATTGTACTGAGGATGAAATGAGCTAACAGATGAAAAGTACTTAAATGTATAACCTACACCAAGTCCCTTAATTTCTCACACTTCATTACTATTTCATTTACTAAAACATCTCTCATAGAAGTAATTTGTATTAGTCAAAGTTAAGGGAACAGGACAGATTTTTGTTACATGAATTTTAGAAACACTGATCTCAATTAAACTTTTAGTTCCTCCTTTCACAGATGCTGTCTCTGATGTTGCAAGCGAGAAATGGCCCAGGATAAATGTGTCCTCCTGAGGCCCTTGATGTTGTTCAGTCACTCAGTCATGTCCAACTCTGCAACTCCATGGGCTGTGGCATGCCAGGCTTCCCTGTCCTTTACAATCTTCCAGAGCTTGCTCAAACTCATGTCCACTGAGTCAGTGATGCCATCCAACCATCTCGTCCTCTGTCGTCCCCTTCTCCTCCTGCCTTCCATCTTTCCCAGCATCAGGGTCTTTCCTAAGAGACAGCTCTTCACATCAAGTGTATCGGAGCTTTAGCATCAGTCCTTCCAAGGAATATTCAGGGTTGATTTCCTTTAGCATTAACTGGTTGGATCTCCTTGCAGTCCAAGGGATTCTCAAGAGTCTTCTCCAACACCACAGTTTAAAAGCATCAATTCTTTGGTGCTCAGCCTTCTTTATGGTCGAACTCTCACATCCATGCACGACTACTGGAAAAACCATAGCTTTGACTAGATGGACCTTTTTGGCAAAGGAATGTCTCTGCTTTTTAATTGTCACAGCTTTTTTAGTATGAAAAGGCAAAGAGATATAATATGAGGCCCTAGACTTATATATTCTAAGATAAGGAAAAAACAGGCAATATATTATCACTCTCCTAATACTGTCAATGCCATAACTATCCAGATATATTCACAGTAATTTGTCTAGCTCTCTCATCCCTTCACATCCAAAGACTTTCTAGCTCTCCCTAAGCTACTCCTTTGAACTGACTGATCTTTGGCAGTCACAGCCTGAATGGATTTCACATCAAATAATTGATTCGCCTCTTAGTTATTTCTTTGTTGTTGCTGTGTCTGCTAAGTTGTGTCCGACTCATTTGAGATCTGATGAGCTGTAGCCCATCAGGCTCCTCTGTCCATGGGCTTTTCCAGGCAATAATACTGGAGTGGGTTGCCATTTCCTTCTCCAGGGGATCTTCCTGACACAGGAATCAAATCCACATCTCTTGCATTGGCATACAGATTCTTTACCACTGAATCGCCAGAGAAGTTACTTATTTGGCACCATCAAAATACCTAGGCTTCCTAGAGTTACCATAGGTGTTATTTTTTAAACCTGGTTTGACATATATAGATATACTTGTGAGGATAGGGGCAGATTAACTTGAAATTGGTCTGAATAAACCAGAAGTTACCAGCTAAATGCAATCAAACATAGGTGACACTTCCATGTACTCACAAAGCTTCAGTAGACCCAGCTGAAGGTCCAAGTGCAGAATGAAAGGCTCCTGATTTACAATAAAGTAAAACCATATTTTCATTCACTTGAGAAGAGTCTAACACTGTTTTAATCTATTAAAACATTGCAAATCAGCCAAGATCAGAGAACTACAGAGTATCAAGTAGGAAATCTGCCATATCTGATCTCCTTGACAGAATAACAGGGTAGAGTTTTATCTACAAACCGAATGACCTACAGCTGGTGCAGGCCTGTTAAAGAGGTTATTTTTATTTCAAGCATCTTTGGACACTACCATGTTGACTGAGGTTCTGCATTTCTCGTTCTCGACGGTCTAATTCTGCTGCTTTTCTTTCTAGTTCTTCCTGGCGCTTAAGAAGCTCAGCTTGGGCCAAGGCATGTTCCTAAAGAGAAAACAAGGGAACACCTTGTCAGAAGTAGAAAATACAGTAATATTTCTCCTTCTACGATACTCCTACTTCTCTACAATGCTAGAAACTTAATTCAACTACTATTCCACAATATAGGAATTCACTGAAGATTACAGTTTCAGAAAATATTATGGAACTATTTGGCCCATTTTGGCCTTCTGGTTATGAAAACCCTCAATAGGAATGTTGGGCCCATTAGGACAAGAAAAAATTCTCTCAGCAAGAGAAGTTATAATTCTAAGGTAATTGGGAAAATGAAATTAAGGGGGACCATGGCTAAATTCGAATGAGGGACAGAGACAGAAGAGTTGAGGAAAAGGGACAAACAGAGAAAAGGCCAATTGAATTTAGCTCTTACGAACTGGATTAGATGGTGCCTGAGGTTCCCTGTGCAGGAATACTATATAATTCCTTATATTTTACAAATAATGAGGTACAAGGAAGATATGGTTAAGAAATTCAGGTTTATAATCCATCTGCCTTTATGTAATACCAGGCATCTTATTGATCTCCTTTTTTTCTTGGTATTTTTGCCACCTTCTATTGACTACCAATATACTTTGCTTAGCCACCCTAACTCTCTTCCAATAATATCTATCTGATCTTATCACTGTTACTGTAATGGAATTGTGTATTAAAAAGTGAGACCAAAAGCAATAAAAATTTCACTACACAAGTTATACACCAAGATGACAGGAATTCAATAGCTGCTGATAATGGAGCAAAGCAAATCAGTACTTTGAAAATGAGGTATGAGTATTACAGGGCTGAGAAACTACTAGCCCAGCTTCAAAAATGAGTTAAAAGTTAAACAAGGATAAATCAACTATACTCCAATAAAATTAAGTAATAAGGAACACTACATAAATAAGTATTTTGCTCTGAAAGCAAATGTTATTGATATTGTAATTTCCCATATGAATTAACACATGTAACATGAACTAACCTTTGCAATCTGTGTATAAGCTGGATGTTCCTCTGTTGGCTTCATTATTGCTGGCTGTGTACTGGGTACATTAGGCATTTTCACATTACCTGGTGGAGGCTAGGAAGATTAAGGACAAATTACATAACATAGAAACCCAACTTCAACTTCTTTCAAAAAGTATATCAATAAAAACCAAAATGCCAAGAGCTGCCTCACTTGTTCCCCTAACTTCTCATAATCAAGTGTGTGGCAATGAGCTACTTAAAAAGTTTCATTTCCATTTTCTCAAACTTGTTCACACTCTTTCCATCTAACAAAGTTATGTGCCAGTGATCCTAAAAAGTAAATAGGAACAGTCTTGGCAGAACCCCAGTAATACTCCTTGAAAATAATAAGAGGGAAGACATTAGGGAGATGGAAAATAAACTGCACCGCTCCACTCTGCCAATGAGGATCAACAGTATGTGAAAGTAGCTACAACTTCAAAAAGTAGGTAGATATCTACAAGTAGGGAATTGGTTACACTACTATATATACACACGATGCAGTCATCGAAAGGAATGAGTTAGCTCTACAGAAGAACGCCCTTTAAATACTAAATGAAATAAAGCCAATTACAGACCAGCTTGCATATAACCATTTTTTTCTTTTATGAAAGCAGTTGTATATGTCCAATTTTTTTACGAACAGTTATATATGTCCAGAAAAATATCTAGAATGTCCCAGCAACCTATCAAAGAGACTTGTACCTTTTGCTTTATACATTCTCTATTAATTGCCTTCTCTCACTATACTACTTTTTCTTCAGTCAAAAAAATAATTGTAGATATTTTATAAAATAGCCACAAGAAAAAGAGGACAAGAAGAAAGGGAAGGAGAAGAAGAAAAAAAAAAGAAAACAAAACATACAAGCAAGCAGCTGCAGAGAGAAGTTCAATGGTAAGAAGAACTATTAAACTTGAAGACACCACCCATGCAGCTTGATTTTACTCTGACACAGCAAACAGCAGCCCTGAAAAGGAAGCCAGACACAACCAAAGATATAAATGGAATACATCTGACTCTAAAATTCCTACGGAAATGTCAAGAGCTAAGAATAGGTCAAACAATTCTGAAGATGATGAAGGTAGGCAGACCTATAATATCAAGACTTAATATAGAGAGGAGACAAGATAGCAGAAGAGTAGTTGGACATGGAGTACATCTTTCTCCATGGACGCATCAAGAAAACACATTCAGATACAGAAGATCTTGCAGAACACCAGCTAAGAGCTGGCAGGAGCCCCTGACCACCAGAAAGGAAATATAAATCCAAGCAAAACTCGGTAGAATGAAAGAAAGGTAGGGAAAAAGAGAAGAGTAAGCAGGACTAGTCTTGATCCCTGTCTCCTGTACAATGTCAGGAACCTCATTCCATAGTTCATCAGGCACTCTATCTATCAGATCTAGGCCCTTAAATCTATTTCTCACTTCCACTGTATAACCATAAGGGATTTGATTTAGGTCATACCTGAATGGTCTAGTGGTTTTCCCTACTTTCTTCAATTTCAGTCTGAATTTGGTAATAAGGAGTTCATGATCTGAGCCACAGTCAGCACCTGGTCTTGTTTTCGTTGACTGTATAGAGCTTCTCCATTTTTGGCTGCATAGAATATAATCAATCTGATTTCAGTGTTGACCATCTGGTGATGTCCATGTGTAGAGTCTTCTCTTGTGTTGCTGGAAGAGGGTGTTTGCTATGACCAGTGCATTTTCTTGGCAAAACCCTACTAGTNTTTTCCCTACTTTCTTCAATTTAAGTCTGAATTTGGCAATAAGGAGTTCATGATCTGAGCCACAGTCAGCTCCTGGTCTTGTTTTTGTTGACTGTATAGAGCTTCTCCATCTTTGGCTGCAAAGAATATAATCAATCTGATTTCGGTGTGACCATCTGGTGATGTCCATGTGTAGAGTCTTCTCTTGTGTTGCTGGAAGAGGGTGTTTGCTATGACCAGTGCATTTTCTTGGCAAAACCCTATTAGTCTTTGCCCTGCTTCATTCCGCATTCCAAGGCCAAATTTGCCTGTTACTCCAGGTGTTTCTTGACTTCCTACTTTAGCATTCCAGTCCCCTATAATGAAAAGGACATCTTTTTTGGGTGTTAGTTCTAAAAGGTCTTGAAGGTCTTCATCGTATTGTTCAACTTGAGCTTCTTCACTGTAACTGGTTGGGGCATAGACTTGCATTACTGTGATATTCTGTGGTTTGCCTTGGAAACGAACAGAGATCATTCCATCATTTTTGATTATATCCAAATACTGCATTTCGGACTCTTTTGTTGATCATGATGGCTACTCCATTTCTTCCAGGGAATTCCTGCCCACAGAAGTAGATAGAATGATCATCTGAGTTAAATTCACCCATTCCATTCCATTTTAGTTCACTGACTCCTAGAATGTTGACGTTCACTCTTGCATGTCCTGTTGGACCACTTCCAGTTTGCCTTGATTCATGGACCTAATGGTCCAGGTTCCTGTGCAATATTGCTCTGTAGCATCGGACCTTGTTTCTATCACCAGTCATATCCACGACTGGGTATTGTTTTTGCTTTGGCTCCATCCCTTCATTCTTTCTGGAGTTATTTTTCCACTGATCTCCAGTAGCATATTGGGCACCTACCAACCTGGGGAGTTCCTCTTTTAGTGTCCTATCATTTTGCCTTTTCATATTGTTCATGGGGTTCTCCAGGCAAGAATACTGACGTGGTTTGCCATTCCCTTCTCCAGTGGACCACGTTCTGTCAAACCTCTCCTCCATGACCTGCCCGTCTTGGATGGCCCCACAGGGTGTGGCTTAGTTTCATTGAGTTAGAGAAGGCTGTGGTCCTAGTGTGATTAGATTGACTAGTTTTCTGTGATTATGGTTTCGGTGTGTCTGCCCTCTGATGCCCTCTTGCAACACCTACCATCTTACTTGGGTTTCTCTTACCTTGGGTGTAGGGTATCTCTTCACGGCTGCTCTAGCAAAGTGCAGCCGCTGCTCCTTACCCTGGACAACGGATATCTCCTCACTGGCCGCCCCTCCAGACCTTGAACGTGGAGTAGCTCCTCTCAGCCCTCCTGCACCCGCGCAGCTAGTGCTGCTTGGACGTGGGGTTGCTCCTTGCAGCAACCTTTGATAGTGTGGTTTTTTTCAAAATGTGGTTTGTGAGTTCCTCAGTCATGCCTGAGATCCTTATATTGAATTCATAAGGCCAAGGTTGATGGTAATTAGTAAGGTTTTTCCTTTTCTCTTGTTGAAACTAAAAGTGTAAAAGCTGTGGTGGGTGTAAAACTGCTGGTACCTTAATAAGAATCAAGGCAGAGACACCAAATGACTGGCAGTCATGTTATTCTGCAGTGTTAAATAGGTACATGTCTTTTAAAGAATCTTCGTGACTTATCTCAGATATCCTTGTATCATAGGTTGAGAGTGGAAGTGAAAGTGACTGTACAGCTCTTTTATTAAGCTTGATGTTTAAATGATTTGCAACAACAGCAAAATAGTGCTACTACATTTTTATTGTTTTGGAAAAATATGGCCTTTTCAACAAAAAGTTTATATTAATATGTAATGAATTAATCAGGTACTTAAAATTTTTTCTCTTTTAGTTCCCAACACATTTTATAAATAACAGTAGATATAAACCTCGTACACAAGAGTGCTTTGGGGACTGGGATTCTCAGTAATTTTGTTTAAAATAATCCTTAGAACCAAAATTGACTGATCTGTTTGAGGTTATTTCTCTTCATATAGCAAAGGAAAATAATGACATTGACTTTCTGTTGTGGCTTTCAATTTGGGATAAGGTCTTTTTATGACCACCCCAAAAGACCAGTGGCGTTATGACAATTTTTTTTTAAATGATTACTTTGATCATGCTGAAATGATCAATATGCTTAGAACTGCCAGCCTCAGTGTTTACAAGACATACCATTACTTGTGTTAATTTTTCCTATTTAGGTTGTGGTTTTTAGGGTATATTTTGAATGATTTCATTCTTTAAAAACAAATCCAGAAGCAGCTAAGGATTCTTTTGTTTTCACATTTATTTTCCCTTCTTTTTTTTTTTCTCTCACATCACTTCAACACAAAAATGACAAGCCTGCCCTAAGTGGAACTAATTTTATTTAGTTTGAAGAATTTTATAGATGCTGTCCCTTTGAACTGGAATTTCTTGTAGTATAATTCTGGGTAGACTCTTACTATGATGAGAGGAGTTAGTGATATTCTGCAGTTCGTTAGCCACAGCCTTAAATAATAGAGAAAACAGACTTTGTGAGGATTATTGTGCATCCCTTTGAAAGGTGTTTGCCCTCCAAGAAGATCATTCATGTTTAATTGAAAAAAAAAAATTGCTGTTCATGTGAATTTTACATTCATTGACAGTTTCCAAATGTGTATCATTTCTCAGCATTACAGTAGTAAGTGGATTTTTTCATTTCAGTAGTAAGTGGGGAAGAATCCAATACACAAGGAGCAATTGGAAAAGGTCTTGAGAATAAAAGGGTTTGAATAACATTAGGTTTACATTTGTAAGTTTTAATGGAGTTAATAGTGGCTACAAGAAGGAGAGTGTCCAGGAAGATTTGAAACACATTTGTAGACTTTATTTTTGACTTAGTTTATTGATAACTTATTTATTGTAGTAGTTGAGTCTTAGAATTTTTCAAATGTTTTGAGGATGGAATTAAACCTTAAAAGTAGAAGTTCTCTAAAGCACTGTGATAGCAGCATATGCACATGAAGTGAGAGGAGGTGTGAAAAGGCCCATCTTTTGATGTTTTGGGAAATCATTCTTGGCATTCCCTTTTGTTACATACATTATTGTTCTGTTTGCCTTTATTTCTATGCTTTCACTGTTACTTGGATTCCATTTATTCTGATGGAGGTGTTTAGAGGTATATAACATTTCCTTTGATGCCTGGGCATCATTGTTTACCAGGTTTTTATTATGGCAGAAGACTTTTTGCTCACTAGATAATACATATTTTTAAAAAGCAGGTAGCTCAGCTGATTAAAAAAATCTGCCTGCAATACAAGAAATCCCAGTTCAGTTCCTGGGTTAGGAAGATCCCCTGGAGAAGGGATAGACTACCCACTCCAGTATTCTTGGGCTTCCCTGGTGGCTCAGTTGGTAAAGAGTCTGCCTGCAGTGTGGGACACCTGGGTTCGATTCCTGGGTTGGAAAGATGCCCTGGAAGAGGGCATGGCAACCCACTCCAGTATTCTTGCCTGGAGAATCCCCATGGAGGGAAGACCCTGGCAGACTGCAGTCCATGGGGTCGCAAAAAGTTGGACACAACTGAGCAACTAAGTACACACATGTTAAATGTAGTCAGTCCGTGTTAGTCTTAGGGATATTACTTTTTGTTGCATCTGTTAAAACCAATCAACATCTCTCATTAAAAAAGATAAAAAGTAAAAGAGGAGAATGTAAATAACTGTGACATTGCTTTAAGGCAGAGTAAAATCCCTCTTTAGTTGGGATCCAAGGAAGAAAAGTAGCCAGCTGACTGTGTAAAGTCACACTTAAAAGTAATAAGGTTTCTTAAAGGTTTAAAAGTATTGATTATATTTGTGTGTGCAGGTTCTAAGGCCCAGCAGCTTCTGCAAGGATTACAAGCAAGCGACGAAAGCCAGCAGCTCCAGGCCGTCATTGAGATGTGTCAATTACTGGTCATGGGGAATGAGGAGACGCTGGGAGGGTTTCCTGTCAAGAGTGTGGTTCCAGCTTTGGTAAGAGAATTTTCCCCTTATTTCATCCCACTCATGCCCTGAATGCTGCTCTTATTTTTATAAAAGCATGATCATTGTTATTAGGAACTTTAGAGTATAATAGAACTAAGAGTAGAGTGTGGCTTACTTATCCTTTTATTTCAGGCCTATAGAGATTGTGCATGACTTAATGATGAATGACTAAAAATTCTAAACCGTGTCTTGGTGAATAGTTACCTTATCTTTGATACTTAAATGACCCCTGTGGTTTTCCATTTTAAATGGTTATCCCATTTAGGTGGTAACTTGACGTCTATGCCAAAGCTCACATGCTTTTTTCCTTTAAACTGGGGAATCATGGGACAATAACAACTCGGCTCACTTGTGGGTTGTCTTTGTGGGCAGTCAGCACTCCCTGCTTGATAGTTGTGTGCATGGCCATGCAGTCCAGCTGGAAGACCAAACGGATTCTCCAGCTTAAAAAAGGGGGCTATGTTAAATAAAAATAGGAGAAACAAAACAACAGTACTCAGAATAGAAAAACGAGTTAAAAAAAATCTAATGAGTTTCAACGCAATTATGAGTTTAGAATTTTTAACATCTTAATCCCTTAAGCTTTTTAATGTGAAAACAAAAAGTGAAATTGCCATTAGTAAGTGTGTAGGCCCTTGAGCATGATAAGTCTTTTAAGTAGTGGCTTGGTAATATTCACAATGCAAGATTAAATCAATTGATTATAATTTAAGATTAAAATTAAATCTAAATAAAATCATGATAAGATTAACATAGACATGAATATATTCATAGCATATATTACATTGCAAGTTAAAATAAATATTTTAAGTCTTTGTTTACACATCTTGTAAAGTTGACAAAAATGGAACCAGGATTGGGGTATCAGACTGTCTCATTTGATCACATTATCAGATTACGGAGACAGCTGAGTGGAAAGCCAGTCAAATAGAGGATGATACAGTCTTCATTCTGCTGATTCTCACTTGTTGGCTGGCTCTGCTCTAGCAGAGATTAATGAAGGATGGAGCAGTCTCTTCCCATGCAGACCTCCTGCTAACAGAAGCTGGCTCTCAAGCCTACCTGTGCCATCCCACAGGCTTGCATATTAATATTTTTTAACATTTCATGAAAGTGATATTATCCTTTGCATTCTGACGTTCACCTTTGTTTATATGCATGCTCAAGTTATTGATTTCTTTAATAGTTGTCTTTTATGACCTGAATTAACTTCCTTGTTTGTTTTTGTTCATTTAAAAATAAACACTAATAAAGAACTGGGTTACCATGTAGCAATACTATCTCTTTTAAACTGCAGCTTTTAGTTAAATAAAGAAGCTGTTAAATCTGGGCTGAAACATTAACACAATCTAGTTTTCTTAATTTGCTGGTTATTGATTAGATTTGAGTACTTAGTGGACCTGTGCACGTCAGCTCATGCTATTAGTAGTGAGTTGTCCAGATTTGTCTTTCATAACAGTTGAATATTACAAATATATATCCATCAATCACCATATACTTGTATGACCATAAACAGTCATTTTGGTGAAGAATCTATTTCCAGCAGTTCTCAAATGTGGTCTTACAAGGGTCATTCCCCCTTAAAGAATTGGAGAACTTATTGTTTTATCTGTTAACATAACAATTCCTTTCAATTTAGAGTAGATGTTTTTTGTGACTGATTTATGGGTGATATGAGACAGAGTGTGCATGCTTGCATGTGTTTGTGGGTTTCTGTGGTATCAGTTCAGTTCAGTCGCTCAGTCGTGTCCAACTCTTTGCAACCCCATGAATCACAGCACGCCAGGCCTCCCTGTCCATCACCATCTCCCAGAGTTCACTCACTCACCTCCATCGAGTCCGTGATGCCATCTAGCCATCTCACCCTCAGTCGTCCCCTTCTCCTCCTGCCCCCAATCCCTGCCAGCATCAGATTCTTTTCCAATGAGTCAACTCTTCTCATGAGGTGGCCAAAGTACTGGAGTTTCAGCGTTAGCATCATTCCTTCCAAAGAGATCCCAGGGTTGATCTCCTTCAGAATGGACTAGTTGGATCTCCTTGCAGTCCAAGGGACTCTCAAGAGTCTTCTCCAACACCACAGTTCAAAAGCATCAATTCTGCTGCACTCAGCCTTCTTCACAGTCCAACTCTCACATCCATACATGACGGAAATAGTTATCAAGACCTCTCATGTATAGATATGATTACCCAGCATAATTCAGAGCTGAGAAGAATTCATACTAAATGAATATTATGTTAGAATATTTGATGTCTGTTATTATAATCATATATTTAATTGGTATTTGAACTTTTCCATTGAACTGCAATGATTGCTCCCCCAAGTAGGAAGTTTCTTTGATAGCTTTTACTGCTTAAAGAAGATGAAGTGTGTATCTGTAGTAGTTTTGCTTGCCCTTTTTTGAAAAACGCAGTTGGAAACTGCTTAAGGTCTTTTCCACAAGAAAAACTAAGATTGGATCAGATGTTTGGACTAATTCATGTGTTTGTGAAATAATTATATTGAGTTTTAGTTAGTGCCTAATTCTTTTTTCATGTGATCAATATTGTGTTCCAGTTCTGTACTGCTGTGTATTTTACAGCTGAATTAAGTGGTGCTTAGCTCAACTTTTAGAGAAGCTGATCTATAAGAGTTGAAGCTATGATACGGAATCTGTACTGATAGTTAATTTAACAAATTTCTGTGGGCTTCTGGTCCATTTATTTGTGTACGAAGTACTTGCTGACAGATAAATCCTCAGTGATGTTTTCATGGGCTTCTGAAACGGGAAACAGTGGTACTGGGAGGGTCGGTTGTAAGCAACGTGAATGCTTTGGTTTTGACCCGAATCCTGAGGTGATGACTATCCTCGAGTTTCAGTGTGTGAGTCATGCCATCCTAAGCATAAGCATTTCTTGTGTATGCATGCTAGATTTTAGCTTGAGGTTATTTTCTTAATGGTAAAGTTTGTGAGTCATACTGTTGTATTTCAGTTGAAACAGAAGACATACTTCTAGGTTTTAAGAATATAGCTTCTAATACTTCTAAATTTTTTTAAACAGATAACATTGCTGCAGATGGAGCATAATTTTGATATTGTAAGTATATGCTATGTTTTAAAAGACTCACTCCAAACTTATTTTTTTTGTTTGTTTTTATTGAGTGAACATGGCTTCTTTTCTAGATGAACCATGCTTGTCGAGCCTTAACATACATGATGGAAGCACTTCCTCGATCATCGGCTGTGGTAGTAGATGCGATTCCTGTCTTTTTAGAAAAGGTAATCCTACTTTTGCCCAACTGTTCGAAAGCAGGCATAGAGGAATCAGTGGACCTCCTGACTACTGAATTCTAAAGTTGTATATCATATTGTAAGGCCACATTAAAAGACACATTTTAGCATCCATTATCTAACTAAGGTATATTTTTTAGCCAAGATTCCAGAAAAATGTTTTGTGTTTAGCAGAATCGTAGTTTAAAGCTGATGCTAATAAAGCGTTTGTTACATCATCCCAGTGTTAAAATTTTTAATAATGGCAGTTATTGCACTAGTGTGAAAATCTTTCAGAGAAGAACTTAAAGCACTTGATTTAAAATGATTTCATTGTTTCTAGAAAACATCCCAGTGAGGTTGATAGCGATTTATACCCTCATTTTACAGCTGAGGAGGCTGAGCCAGACAAAATGCCTTGCTCAAGGTCATAAAGTAAGGCAGTGGAGAAAGGAAATTTTTTCATATGGTCTGTGGTAGGTTGTTTTTGGTCTGTTTTAAGGACCTTTTTCTTTTTAATGCACAATAAAATTTGCATTATCTGAAAACTTTGAAATATGCTAAAAACCGTAAAACTTGATTTTTAAAATTTGTTCCGTAAACCAACCCGTTTATTTTAAATCTGAAGATTTAAAGTTATATAATTGAATTTAGTTTATTCTTTTTGTAAAACATATTTTTCAACATCTTACAAAGTGGTTGGTAGGAAGCTATATTGCCAATATGTTACAGCTTACATGCATAAGTAATTGGTTTCCTGTGGTGGGTTTCAGGTTAGAGGCAATATTTATTGTTTAGTTGCTAAATCATGTCTGACTCTTTGCGACCCCATAAACTGTAGCCTGCCAGGCTACTCTGTCCATGAGATTCCCTAGGCAAGAATACTGGAGTGGGTTGCCATTCCCTTCAGGAATCTTCCCGACCTAGGGATCATACCTGTCATCTTTTGCATTGGCAGGCGGATTCTTTACCACTGTGCCATCAGGGAAGCATAGGGGCAGTATAGATGGATGAAAATTAGAAAAGATGTTTATTCCTATAGAAGATGAGTAGCAAGTAGAGCACTTGAATGATAACCTTGTTCCTTATTTATATGTTCCCAGCTGCAAGTTATTCAGTGTATTGATGTGGCCGAGCAGGCCTTGACGGCCTTGGAGATGTTATCACGTAGACACAGTAAAGCCATTCTCCAGGCGGTAAGTGTTGTTACCAGAGGACTGTTTCTTTTAATGTTGAGTTTTAGATCCACATTTGTATTAGCTCCTAGATCTCAGCCTCTGTAAGGTTCCCATGCTGTTTCCAAAGTGATGTGCTAGACTTTTTTTTTTTTTCATAATTGTGGATAAAAGAGTACTTCTTTGCTTTTAACAGTTTTCCTATATTTTAGGGTGGTTTGGCAGACTGCTTGCTGTATCTAGAGTTCTTCAGCATAAATGCCCAAAGAAACGCACTAGCAATTGCAGCCAATTGCTGCCAGAGTATCACGCCAGATGAATTTCATTTTGTGGCAGATTCCCTCCCATTGCTTACCCAAAGGCTAACCCACCAGGTAAAATACAAACCTATCTTATGTGGCATAAAACATTTTTATTAAATTTTTTTAAAATGCCAGTTTCACCTGGAGTCTTAAATCTTCCAACTGGGTATGTAAATTGGAAATGTTCTGATCTTTGTCTTTTCCTGTTAACTAGTCATGGACCATATTAGGTTACTTTATGAAATTTCAACGGATTTACCCAAATGACAAGGTATCAACTATTTTGACTTTAGGGGTGAATTTATTATTTCAGCAGACACTTGAGTGTTTCCTGTGTAATACGATGAGAATTTCCTTTTGTCAAAGATCACCCTTTCCTGAAAGCTGTTGAATTAGGCAGACAGGACCGGAGAAGGGTATGGATTAAGAAGAGATGAGAAGAGATGAGACTGTATGTTCCACATAAAAATGAAATAAGAAATGTAGATTGCGGCTGTCTGGGACTGGCAGAGAACAGGAGCAGCTGTAGAGGAGAAGGCATCAGTGGGCCTGGTGTGCGATATGATAAGCAGAGCTCATGTAGCCTCTGTTGCAGGACAGATGAGCCAAATTTGAAGGTTGTAGAGAAATAGAATTTTCTTGTAATGTTTCAAAGTGTTGTTATTGCTAAAGAGATTTTAAGAGATCTGGCTTTTAAGTCATCATATGCTTAAAAGCATCTCAGAAAATTAGATACATAAAACATACAGGCATACCTCAGAGATACTGTGGATTTGGTTTCAACCACTGCAGTAAAGCAACAGATCACAATAAAGGGCGTCGCAAGAATGTTTTAAAAGTTTCTACTTGTAAGGCTGTTTAAAATGATAGGATGTTTATTCTTATTATAGTTTTTGTTTAGGTATTGAAATTGTAGAAGCACATAAGTTGTTCTTTTTTGATATAACTTGCTTTTTATTTGTTGAGGTCTTATAGGAGGTACAGATTTTATCAGTATGATTTCCCTTTGCATTAAAATTATGACTTTACTTATTGCTTGCTTAGGTTCACAGCATTTTCAAAGCTCACATCTTTGAAGAATTTGGGGTTAGGAAGAAGAAAAGGCAGTGATATAAGACAGTGAAAATGTTTTATATTAACAAACTTTATTTTCCTTTATTTAAAAAAAAAACAAACAGGACAAAAAGTCAGTAGAAAGCACTTGCCTTTGTTTTGCACGTCTAGTGGACAACTTCCAACATGAGGAGGTAAGCATTTAATCTGTTGATATTCTTATGAAGTTGTTAAACTGCTAACTGAGGATGTAACAGTTTTTTTTTTTTTTTTTCCCTTGTGTTTCTGCAGAATTTACTCCAGCAGGTTGCTTCCAAAGATCTGCTAACAAATGTTCAACAACTATTGGTAGTAACTCCTCCAATTTTAAGTTCTGGGATGTTTATAATGGTGGTTCGCATGTTTTCTCTGATGTGTTCCAATTGTCCAACTTTAGCAGTTCAACTTATGAAGCAAAGTAAGTGCTATTTTATTATTCTGTTTTAAACAAGAAAAATTGTGTGTGTGTTTAACCTCTGTTGATAAGTAGAGTCAACATAAGCAAGTAGAAATCACTAATATGTAGGCACTGGATAGTAAAGGAGGAAAAATATTACTGTGTAACAAATCTGGGTGTGACAATATAATAATGCTTTCTACATAAGGTTTTTAAAGTATATAGTGTATTAAAACTTTACTATTGGAGGGCTAAGGTCCTTGCTTTCTATACAGTCAGTTAAGTAATGATGCCTCCTGGGGTCACAAGAGTCAGACACGATTTAGTGACTAAACAGCAATGATGCTTCATTAGGAGAATTCTGAGTTTATGTTACCAATAACTGCTTCTCTTCTGCTTATAAGTAGTCCTTTTGCCCGTGTTAGATTTTCCAGCATTTTATAATTCCAGAATGCCTTCTCCCTCAAAATGTTGGAACTTATTTATACAGATGAATGGCTTTGATCTTTGCTGCTTTAACATTTCTAAGCCCTTCTCAACCTTACCATGTGCAGAATATTAACATTTTATCACCACTGTTATTACAGTCTTTACCAGGCTCAGTGGTAAAGAATCTGCTTGCCAGTGCAGACGTGGTTCTATTCCTGGGTCAGGAAGATCCCCTGGAGTAAGAAATGGTAACCCACTCCAGTATTCTTGCCTATGAAATCCTATGGACAGAGGAACCTAGTGGGCTATACAGTCCATGGTGTCGCAAAGAGTCAGACACAACTGAGTGACTAGGTGCACACATGTGTACACACACACACCCAAACACACACACACACACACTGCTGTTGCAGTTGCCCATTACTGTCTTTACTTTAGATTTCACAAGTTAATGTCAGAAGACTGTGGGGTTCAGAGAACATCTCTATATTTTGATTATTGGTAGTAGAGCATTGATCACTTCTGTATGAAACTCTCATAACTGCTGCTGCTGCTAAATTGCTTCAGTCGTGTCCGACTCTGTGCGACCTCATAGACGGAAGCCCAGCAGGCTCCCCCGTCCCTGGGATTCGCCAGGGAAGAACACTGGAGTGGGTTGCCATAGTTGTATATCCATAACTTTGCTTTCTGAGAATATTATCTTGGGAGTCAATGATGACATTCACTGACAAAGCAGTCTTTGTCCCTCTGCCTCAGGTAGATTATTAAGTGGTATAATAGTACTTTTCTTGTTGAGGAGGGAGGATGGGGAACTCAGGTTTAAATTTAGTCACATTAGTTGTGAATTTTAGCACATGGCACAGTTCTTTGTAGAAAAATAGTGTTGCTGAGGTAATTTATTGAAGAGATAAAGCATTTTGTCATTCCTAAACTTAGTATTCTAGAGAACACTGTTTTGCTTATGCCCTGAGCAAAGTCCTCTCTGCCAAGATAAGTTTGGGAAAGATTTAACTCCTTTTTTTTTTTTTTTTGAGTAGTCATAATGTACTTTCCTGATTAAAATTCCTAGAAATTCCTTGAATTTTGGTTTCCCGAAGTTTGCACATAGATTATCTCTCTCTCTCTTTTTTTTTTTCTTTTAAGATTATCTCTTGTTACCATACAGCCCAGCATTTTTCCTATATCCTGGTTTGGGAAATTGCTATCTAAGTTTTGTTTTTAATGTTCTGGAATTTTATTCTTTAATATGAATGTTACGTCGTTTGCATATTTTAGGAAGTTTGCCATATATTCATCATATAGAGGCCACTAGACTTACATTCTCTCCCCCTCGGTAACACAAAGGAAACATGGACCTATCTTGTTCTTTCTATTTTTTTTTCAGTCTCTGATCTTTTTTTTTTTAAGTTACTATTACACCATTGCCATATATTCCTGTTTCTTAAGAAAGCTGGCAAAATGAATTTTTCAAAAATTTTTAAAGATTTAATCACTACTTATGAAATTTCTATGAGGCAGAAATTTTAACTATTCATAACTCCTCTGACCAAATTGAGGCTTCCCTGGTGGCTCAGAAGGTAAAGCATCTACCTGCAATGTGGGAGACCCAGGTTCAATCCCTGGGTTGGGAAGATCCCCTGGAGAAAGAAATGGCACTCCACTCCAGTACTCTTGCCTGGAAAATCCCATGGATGGAGGAGCCTGGTAGACTGTAGTCCATGGAGTCACAAAGAGTCGGACACAACTGAGCAACTTCACATTCTTTCTGTCGGAATTAATGATGATATACTCTACTTTCTTGACAGTAGAGTATACTGATTACTGGCAGGACATTTCAGTGAAATATTTATACATGTTTTGTATATGCATGTAGAACCATATGCCACACCCAACAGAGACACAGCCTTGTCTTTAGGTCCTGGTTATTAGAATGATCAAAACCTTGGCAACTGGGAACATCTTCCACTCACTGTGTCAGTGCATTAGACAAGTTTTCACCCCAGTTCTTCCATAAACTGAGATCTTCTGGGAATGGAAGTTTGTGGTAGAGGATACTTTCTTGATTTTTAAAGGTAGTTGGCATGCTTACTGTCATTTAAGTAAAGGTTCTCCTTATGACAAAATGGCAAGATTCAGATGCTTTTAATCGCTGTGTTTTATTCTATTGGCCACACGATTTCAGTATATTATATTTGAATTGAAGAAAATGCACAGATATATGTGAATCAAGGATAAAATATGTTTAGTGCACTTGTTCTGCAAACTCTGTGCTCCTTAAGGAAAGTGATATAAGATTCCCAAAGTCTCTGCAGTGAACTTATGACTTAAGTCCTCAGAAAGAAGTTGTTTAAATCTTCATAGGTTTTTTTAAGGTTTTAATTTACAAATTATTTTCACCGTATCTTGAATGGTATGGCTGAATAGGAGAACACTTTTGTTTTTCCCCTTGGGAATGATTGCCTTTTAAATACGGCAGTACAAGTAGTTTCATAGGCTTTGGCTTTTCATTGTTGGCTTTACAGACATTGCAGAAACGCTTCACTTTCTCCTGTGTGGTGCCTCCAATGGAAGTTGTCAGGAGCAGATTGATCTTGTTCCGCGAAGTCCTCAAGAACTGTATGAACTGACATCTCTGATTTGGTAAAGATTGGGCCAATAGCTAATAATAACTGGAGGGCATTTTGCTTTAGAGACCTGGTATTTACTGACAGCTTAGAAAGCTACTTATTAAAATTATTGCACCTTTCTTTTTCAGTGAACTTATGCCATGTTTACCAAAGGAAGGCATTTTTGCAGTTGATACCATGCTGAAGAAGGGCAATGCACAGAACACAGATGGGGCCATATGGCAGTGGCGGGATGACCGGGGCCTCTGGCACCCCTATAACAGGATAGACAGCCGGATCATTGAGGTAGTAGTTTCCTCGTACCGTTTAAATATGTCTTTTGATGGAGCATGGGTGTAGGGCTGGAGTCGGGAGGGGGCATGTGGACGTAAATGTGCTTAGCGTGAAATTAACTCACGATTCTCTCATTTTGTCTCCTGAGAACAAGGTCCTCATTTCTGTTCAGGTCAGAAAACATGGTGTTCTAGTCCTGCTTCTGCTACTCACTACCTGATTGACTTGGAGCAAGTAATTTAAGTTCTTTGTTCCATGGTTTCCTCGTTTCTGAAAGGAAACACAGGAGTTAGGCTACATGTCTCACAAAGTTCCTTCAGTCTCCTATCCAGAAGAAATCTCTCAAAAGCAAAGATTACATACAAGTAGCTGCTTTTCAGTATTTTTTAAAAGAGCAAAAATATGGAAAGAATTTAAATATCTAGCTCTAGGTGAATAAGTAAATTGTGGTATACACCTAAACTTATATTTAGTACAAACCTTACTGGGATAAATTTTAATTACTTACAACGTGATGTGCTATAAATGAAAACAAAATTATGTGATTCATCGAAACTCAGCAAAAGAATAATAGCAAAGGAAAGAAATATACCACAATATTTACAGTGATTTTTCTGTGAAGGTTTTATGTGTGATTTTATTCTTATTTCCATGCTTCTATATTAAATTTGCATTGAAATATTTCAGAAATTTCTCAGGTCAGGAAAATTTTTGCCTTTATTTAGAAACATTGATCACTGCATTATCTGAAATGCCATGCATCATTTACTAATGTTTTCATGTATAAGATACTTAAGTATTAATATATTTTCAAATTTCAGCCTGTGTAATTAGAATGTTTTAGGACATTTACACATAGACTTTTTTTCTTTAAGGTATTCCACTAGTTTCTAAAAACGAATGTTTGGAAAACTTTGGAACCACTAATTTATGTTATAAAATCAAATTCTTATGACAGTATCTAAACTCAGGACCAGCTGTTCTGAGAAAGTCAGAGGTGAATAGTCTTCTGTAATTGTTAGCCTTACTTTATAATCTGGTTGTGGTCTCTAATGCTGAGCATTCTTTTTAGCATTTTCCCAGTAGTTGGATTTTCCCTGTTAGTTTACTCTCTGGTATTTTCTGAGAATCCTGACTTCCATTCAACCTAGGAATTCCATAAAAATGTATATTTTGTCACTTCTTGAGGCTGTCTAGATCCACCAGTGTTAACTACGTTGCCTCATTTGAGATACATACTGTGTAATGCTTGCCACCCCTTGGGATTACTTTTTCTACTTCTGGTTGTGTCCCTTTCGATCTTAGGGCTTCATTTCAATGTAAACGTCTTTTTTGATGACCTAAGGATAATTTTGTAGGATCATTTTGTTTAAAGGAGGATCTTGATGGGCTGCTAGGAATCCATGATGTAAATAATATTTTAATCTTAAGAATTAGATACCAAAAGTTATACCAAAGGATAACTGGTTTTTTTTCCTGTCAGCAATGTCTTAAAGGCCTTTTTAACACAGATAGTATCTTCTCCATGTCAGCGATCCTGCATGACTGGATTTTACCTGTATTTGTCTCAGGGGACCTAATGGTTCTGGGGGTGTATATATGTATTTAATTTAAAATGGTTTATTGATTAAGTTTTGTCACATCCACACTATTAAAACTTCCACATTCTGTTACTGTCTGAAACCAGATGAAACAAATATGTAAGTCAGCATTTATGGAGGTCCCCACTGTGTCTTGAGTTAATAAATTTCTCCATGTTTATATTCAAGGTTTCTCTCTCTTTGCTCTCAGGCAGCCCATCAGGTCGGTGAGGATGAGATAAGCTTGTCCACTCTGGGACGAGTTTATACTATTGATTTTAATTCTATGCAGCAAATCAATGAGGACACGGGAACAGCACGTGCCATTCAGAGAAAACCTAACCCCTTAGCCAATACTAACACTAGTAAGTACCTTTTGAGTCAAAAGTAGTACCATGTTGTCTAGTGAGTAGTGTTTGCAGTAACATATAATTGTTTTATTGAGTGTTTTTCTTAAATTGAGGTAGTTGCATGGTAGTAAATAGTTTTTTTGTTTTGTTTTGTTTTATCATGCGCTTTAATCAGTAAATGAGCCAACATGGCTTGACTGATATCTTCCCCCAAGATTTTCCTACTTTTGTGATTTGCAGTGTCCTGGACTCTAGTCAGAATTGTGCTGTGCGTTTTTCCCTGCTTTCAGTTTTATTGAGATACAGTTGATACAGCAATGTGTGAATTTAAGATGTACCACATAATGGTTTGACTCACATAGATCCTGAAACGATTACCACATTAGTTGATTAGCGTGAACATCCATCTTCTCATACAGATACAAATTAAAGAGAAAAAAGATAATTTGGGTGGTAAGAAATTCTTAGCTTTCTCATATAATATCAGCAGTGTTAATTATTTTTGTCATGTTGTGCATTACATCCCTAGTATTTATCTATGTTGTGACCTTCTGACTGCCTTCATCCAGTCCCCCACCCCCACCCCCAGTAATACTATGTTGAGTTTGGTGTAATGGATTTACAACACTGTGTTAGTTCCTGTTACACAACATAGTGAGTTCAGTACTTCATGCATTTCAAAATAGTCACCACCATCAGTCTACTTACGATGTCACCAAAGGTATTACATAGTTATTGCCTGTATTCCCCATGTTGTACATTTCATACTTGTGACTCATTTATTCTTCAACTGGAAGTTTGTACCCCTTAATCTTCCTCACTTATTTCTTTTTCCCCTCCAACCCATTCCCCCTCCCCACCCCCCACCTAAGCAGTCACTAATTAGTTCTCTTCAGCCCAGGCAGTTTTTAAAATCTGATCTTTTCATTCCTNTATATTGACTGTCTCTTATACACATCTCCCCACCTAAGCAGTCACTAATTAGTTCTCTTCAGCCCAGGCAGTTTTTAAAATCTGATCTTTTCATTCCTATTCTACATTTAGATCCAGTCACACCCCATCAGATCAGTTCTTTCTAATCTTTTGTTTTATACTTTTGCATCAAAATTCTCTTAATTCATGAGAATTTTTTTATCCTCAAGTTTCTATCATTTGTTCCTTTCTGGAGGGCTTTTAGTTCAGTGCTTTTGTAGTTCTAGCCCAGAGTATAAGGGTCAACATACTTCTGAGCTTTGCAGGCCATGCAGTCTGTCTTCAGCGCTGCTCTTGTAGCCCCTACACAGCCATGCACAGTATGTAAACAGATGTAAGTGGTTATGTTTCAGTAAAATTTATTTACAAAAATAAGTAGTGAGGTAGGTTAGGCCTTCAAACCATATGTTGCCAACCCCCTGTTCTAGAGCTTTCCATCTGTTACCTTTCTCTTACACTTTACTCCCTTTAAGCCCAGTGACAGGTCATCTTTTTCCAGCTTCTTGCTGTATATATACTGTGCTTAGTCACTTAGTCGTGTCCGACTCTTGCGACTCCATGGACTATAGCCTGCCAGGCTCCTCTGTCCTTCTTTTGATGGAGCATGGGTGTAGGGCTGGAGTCGGGAGGGGGCATGTGGACGTAAATGTGCTTAGCGTGAAATTAACTCACGATTCTCTCATTTTGTCTCCTGAGAACAAGGTCCTCATTTCTGTTCAGGTCAGAAAACATGGTGTTCTAGTCCTGCTTCTGCTACTCACTACCTGATTGACTTGGAGCAAGTAATTTAAGTTCTTTGTTCCATGGTTTCCTCGTTTCTGAAAGGAAACACAGGAGTTAGGCTACATGTCTCACAAAGTTCCTTCAGTCTCCTATCCAGAAGAAATCTCTCAAAAGCAAAGATTACATACAAGTAGCTGCTTTTCAGTATTTTTTAAAAGAGCAAAAATATGGAAAGAATTTAAATATCTAGCTCTAGGTGAATAAGTAAATTGTGGTATACACCTAAACTTATATTTAGTACAAACCTTACTGGGATAAATTTTAATTACTTACAACGTGATGTGCTATAAATGAAAACAAAATTATGTGATTCATCGAAACTCAGCAAAAGAATAATAGCAAAGGAAAGAAATATACCACAATATTTACAGTGATTTTTCTGTGAAGGTTTTATGTGTGATTTTATTCTTATTTCCATGCTTCTATATTAAATTTGCATTGAAATATTTCAGAAATTTCTCAGGTCAGGAAAATTTTTGCCTTTATTTAGAAACATTGATCACTGCATTATCTGAAATGCCATGCATCATTTACTAATGTTTTCATGTATAAGATACTTAAGTATTAATATATTTTCAAATTTCAGCCTGTGTAATTAGAATGTTTTAGGACATTTACACATAGACTTTTTTTCTTTAAGGTATTCCACTAGTTTCTAAAAATGAATGTTTGGAAAACTTTGGAACCACTAATTTATGTTATAAAATCAAATTCTTATGACAGTATCTAAACTCAGGACCAGCTGTTCTGAGAAAGTCAGAGGTGAATAGTCTTCTGTAATTGTTAGCCTTACTTTATAATCTGGTTGTGGTCTCTAATGCTGAGCATTCTTTTTAGCATTTTCCCAGTAGTTGGATTTTCCCTGTTAGTTTACTCTCTGGTATTTTCTGAGAATCCTGACTTCCATTCAACCTAGGAATTCCATAAAAATGTATATTTTGTCACTTCTTGAGGCTGTCTAGATCCACCAGTGTTAACTACGTTGCCTCATTTGAGATACATACTGTGTAATGCTTGCCACCCCTTGGGATTACTTTTTCTACTTCTGGTTGTGTCCCTTTCGATCTTAGGGCTTCATTTCAATGTAAACGTCTTTTTTGATGACCTAAGGATAATTTTGTAGGATCATTTTGTTTAAAGGAGGATCTTGATGGGCTGCTAGGAATCCATGATGTAAATAATATTTTAATCTTAAGAATTAGATACCAAAAGTTATACCAAAGGATAACTGGTTTTTTTTCCTGTCAGCAATGTCTTAAAGGCCTTTTTAACACAGATAGTATCTTCTCCATGTCAGCGATCCTGCATGACTGGATTTTACCTGTATTTGTCTCAGGGGACCTAATGGTTCTGGGGGTGTATATATGTATTTAATTTAAAATGGTTTATTGATTAAGTTTTGTCACATCCACACTATTAAAACTTCCACATTCTGTTACTGTCTGAAACCAGATGAAACAAATATGTAAGTCAGCATTTATGGAGGTCCCCACTGTGTCTTGAGTTAATAAATTTCTCCATGTTTATATTCAAGGTTTCTCTCTCTTTGCTCTCAGGCAGCCCATCAGGTCGGTGAGGATGAGATAAGCTTGTCCACTCTGGGACGAGTTTATACTATTGATTTTAATTCTATGCAGCAAATCAATGAGGACACGGGAACAGCACGTGCCATTCAGAGAAAACCTAACCCCTTAGCCAATACTAACACTAGTAAGTACCTTTTGAGTCAAAAGTAGTACCATGTTGTCTAGTGAGTAGTGTTTGCAGTAACATATAATTGTTTTATTGAGTGTTTTTCTTAAATTGAGGTAGTTGCATGGTAGTAAATAGTTTTTTTGTTTTGTTTTGTTTTATCATGCGCTTTAATCAGTAAATGAGCCAACATGGCTTGACTGATATCTTCCCCCAAGATTTTCCTACTTTTGTGATTTGCAGTGTCCTGGACTCTAGTCAGAATTGTGCTGTGCGTTTTTCCCTGCTTTCAGTTTTATTGAGATACAGTTGATACAGCAATGTGTGAATTTAAGATGTACCACATAATGGTTTGACTCACATAGATCCTGAAACGATTACCACATTAGTTGATTAGCGTGAACATCCATCTTCTCATACAGATACAAATTAAAGAGAAAAAAGATAATTTGGGTGGTAAGAAATTCTTAGCTTTCTCATATAATATCAGCAGTGTTAATTATTTTTGTCATGTTGTGCATTACATCCCTAGTATTTATCTATGTTGTGACCTTCTGACTGCCTTCATCCAGTCCCCCACCCCCACCCCCAGTAATACTATGTTGAGTTTGGTGTAATGGATTTACAACACTGTGTTAGTTCCTGTTACACAACATAGTGAGTTCAGTACTTCATGCATTTCAAAATAGTCACCACCATCAGTCTACTTACGATGTCACCAAAGGTATTACATAGTTATTGCCTGTATTCCCCATGTTGTACATTTCATACTTGTGACTCATTTATTCTTCAACTGGAAGTTTGTACCCCTTAATCTTCCTCACTTATTTCTTTTTCCCCTCCAACCCATTCCCCCTCCCCACCCCCCACCTAAGCAGTCACTAATTAGTTCTCTTCAGCCCAGGCAGTTTTTAAAATCTGATCTTTTCATTCCTATTCTACATTTAGATCCAGTCACACCCCATCAGATCAGTTCTTTCTAATCTTTTGTTTTATACTTTTGCATCAAAATTCTCTTAATTCATGAGAATTTTTTTATCCTCAAGTTTCTATCATTTGTTCCTTTCTGGAGGGCTTTTAGTTCAGTGCTTTTGTAGTTCTAGCCCAGAGTATAAGGGTCAACATACTTCTGAGCTTTGCAGGCCATGCAGTCTGTCTTCAGCGCTGCTCTTGTAGCCCCTACACAGCCATGCACAGTATGTAAACAGATGTAAGTGGTTATGTTTCAGTAAAATTTATTTACAAAAATAAGTAGTGAGGTAGGTTAGGCCTTCAAACCATATGTTGCCAACCCCCTGTTCTAGAGCTTTCCATCTGTTACCTTTCTCTTACACTTTACTCCCTTTAAGCCCAGTGACAGGTCATCTTTTTCCAGCTTCTTGCTGTATATATACTGTGCTTAGTCACTTAGTCGTGTCCGACTCTTGCGACTCCATGGACTATAGCCTGCCAGGCTCCTCTGTCCGTGGGGATCCTCCAGGCAAGAATACTGGAGTGGGTTGCCGTGCCCTCTTCCAGGGATCGAACCCAGGTTTGCCACATTGCAGGTGGAATTTTTACTGCCTGAACCACCAGGGAAGCCCAAGAATACTGGGGTGGGTAGCCTATCTCTTCTCCAGGGAATCTTCCCGATGCAGGAATTGAACCTGGGTCTCCTGCATTGCAGCTGGATTCTTTACCAGCTGAGCTACTCCTGCATACTCAGTATTCATTTCTTCAGCTGCATTTATTTCTTACCAGTAGTTTTAACTGGTTAGTACTCAAATGTCCCCAACATTTTGTGGAACAGGTATTAGTAAAAATAAGAAGTACAATGCCGTGCTATCTTGTGTTTTGCAGCTAGCTGGAAATAGTGGTTTTAAAATTTTTTTTAATTTTTAAATTTGTCTTAATGTTGTTTGGGGCATCTTTACAGACCCCAGTTGATTGCATTAAATAAGTTAATTTCCTTTATAGCATTGTACATCCACTTCAATTTTATGTTAGCTTGCTTTATTGTGTTTCTGAAGCCTTTAAAATTTTACATTTATTGCAGGTGGATATTCAGAGTTAAAGAAGGATGATGCTCGAGCACAGCTTATGAAAGAGGATCCGGAACTGGCTAAGTCTTTTATTAAGACATTATTTGGTGTTCTTTATGAAGTGTATAGTTCCTCAGCAGGACCTGCGGTCAGACATAAGTGCCTTAGAGCAATTCTTAGGATAATTTATTTCGCGGATGCTGAACTTCTAAAGGATGTCCTGAAAAACCATGCTGTTTCAAGGTGTGTGAAACCCAAGTCTCTGGAGTTAACTTCAGAAAATTTTAAAGCCATATTATAGTATAAAATGCACAAAACAGTTAATCTGGAGTATCTTGAACCCTTTGTTGTCCTTCTGTATTCACAGACACCTTCAATAAAAAAATAGATTAAATGGAAAAGTTGAGCATTTAAGAAAAATTCTTATTTTAGTGGACAGGTTTCAAAACTAAAATATTTTGCTCTCAAATTTAAAGTTGTGTGGCCAGCAGTAATTATCAGATTCAGGCAGATGTTTTATATACAAATGCTTTCTTTTTTTAGTCATATTGCTTCCATGCTATCAAGCCAAGACCTGAAGATAGTAGTTGGAGCCCTTCAAATGGCAGAGATCTTAATGCAGAAGTTACCTGATATTTTTAGTGTTTACTTCAGAAGAGAAGGTAATTCCGTTCATAATAATTAATTGATGGTTAATCTTTTAGTCTGAATTTTATTTTAGTAGAATTACAGTTATAATCTGTGAAATAAAAATCGTTACTTTTATATAATTTACATGCTTCCAGCTTAAGTATGTATCATGCATCTTTTTAAAACCTTTTATTACAATTGTATGAGATTCACTGGTTAATTGATGAACACTTACTAAGTTTCAGTGATTTGAGTGTTTATGGCCTAGAAGCAATTTCTAACTTTTCTTTTTATGCTGGTAGCATACAGTTGCCCTAAAGATTCTTTGAAAAAGTCAGAAGTCATTTTCTCTCCCAAGGAATCCTGTTAATAGATCAATACAGCTGTATATGGGATTATTTTTTACTTCATTGTGTAGATAATGAAATATTTTAAGACTTGGAATAATCTTCAGAATGCAATTTGTCTGGTCCTCTAATTTGAGGAATTTCAGTTTTGAAATCAGCCTTGGGGACATGGTATTTTAGCATTCTCTACTTGAAAACCTGAAAGATGAAACTGTGTCACTCATTCAGGGTGTTTATCCTTTTTTAAACCTGCAAAGATAATAAAAGAAGTTCTTTCTCATCAACAGAAATCTCTTTATGGGTCTTGTGGTCTATCAGGTTACTTAGGTCTTGTGAGGATGCAGAAAATAATGGTGTCCTCCTGGCATGTAATACTTTGTCTTCAATCCCAGTTCTTTATGCTCATAATCACTTTTTCTTATGTGGGATTCATTTCTCTTTACATCTTGAGAATATAATAGACTAGTGTAATAACATTGAGTCAAATGGGAAAAAGTTCTCACTGTTTATTGTTAGCTCTGTTCACATAATAATGGGTTTTCAAAAAATCCAACACTACATGTTTATATGAAATAGAAGGCAAACTCTCTTCATATCCCAGAGACAATAACTATAGTTAACAAACCAGATTTAGGTACCTGTTCTGTGCTTACATAAACACTTGGTATATATTCTTATTTTTAGCCTTAGGTTATCTTGCATTTTTATTTTGTTTTAGGGATTCTGTTTGTTGTCATTTGCTTTTAGTTGCTTTATGATTTGAGAATCGGTATATTGAATATATATATGAGAATCGATCTTTTTTTTTCAGTGATGTTTTAAAAACCTTTTGATCCTATCAATCAACTATGCCATCAGATTGAATTTCCCACCCCCAAGTATTTGTATAGCATATACATGGTGAGGTATATGGAGATATCTAGATTGGCTCTCCCCCTTTGCATGTGGCTTGTCTCACTGTTCTTTGAGGTTCCATTTAAAGATCACTTATTCCTAAATATCTACCCTGCCTCCTGAATTGTTAGATCTCCCTATGGTATGCTCCAGCAGCACTGTCTTTTATTTCTCATAAGCAGTTCACTCTGTATTTTTAATTTCTTGTTAAATATATCTTTCTCATTAGTTAGTAAGTGCCCTGAATACATTATTCTTAGCCATGGCCATATTCTTAGTGCCTTGCTCACAGTCTGGGCATATGACGGTTGCAAATAACACTTGTGGAATGAATGCCTGAAGTTTGAATTCACTCAAAAATTCTTTTTTTTTTAAATATAAATAATCTGAGGGAAAGTTATAGACTCTTCCCCAGAAAAATGTGAATGTTGTGAACATGTGAACACACACTTCTGTATTCTGTCTCCCTCCCCCCCTTCCCCAGCCCCATGTGCTTCCTCCCACAATCGAATCTCAAATATAAATCTCTGCCTTAATGGGTTATTGTTCTGTCTCCTCGTACACTTGCAGGGATGTGAAAATCTCCATCCTTCAATAGCTGGTCTTCTGTTTATTGGCAGTAATGTTATTGCGATCTTGTCTCCTTGTAGCATTTGAAGTTAATGATTTTAGGTCCTTTTCTTATCTTTTGGCTATTCAGCCACAGGTGCACTGAAGTTTTGTAATTGTTTTTGATTCTTACAGTGGGTACTTTAAATTTCTGGTAGGACTTTGTATGTGACCCCATTTAACATTTTGAGTGTATTGGAAGGCCTCAGAGACGTGTGTTCAGTCGCTAAGTCGCGTTTGACTCTGCGCCCCATGGACTGGAACATACCAGGTTCCAGTGAGTTTCCTTCACCTTCTCCCAGAGTTTGCTCAGATTCATGTTCATTGAGTTGGTGATGCTGTCTAACCATCTAATCCTCAATATAAGTATCTTTATTTGAATTTGAATTTACTTCCTTCTGTTTTTTGGAGTCAGGTTGAAGACCCTGGCACCTCAATTATTTTACTGTTTTGGTGTACTTTTTATTCATTCCTTGTGAATCAACATTAGCGTTTAGGGATCTTGTAATGGTCGGGAGGTAGTCCTGATTAACACACACTCTAACCTTTGTTCTATAAAGGTGTAATGCATCAAGTAAAACACTTAGCAGAATCTGAGTCATTGTTGACGAGTCCACCAAAGGCATGTACAAATGGGTCCGGATCCTTGGGGTCCACGCCATTGGTCAACAGTGGAACAGCCACGGCCGCCACCAATGCCTCGGCTGACCTGGGGTCCCCCAGCTTGCAGCACAGCAGAGACGATTCTCTAGACCTGAGCCCTCAAGGGTAAGTCAGAGTCCTGCAGTGACTCTTGTGCTCTTTGCTTGGAACTCTGCCCTGGTCTCTGAGTTGCACCCATGGAAGTGAAGGGTGTAGGGCACTACAGAGAGTGTACATTTTCAATTTTTTCATGTATGTTTTGTTAAGTATTTAATGAGAATGGGAAGAAAATTGAACACTTACTGAAAACCTGCTGTATTGAGCCATGTTTAGAAACCACAGTAGAGACATAGTATTTACATTGACCTACAAGGGCACTAAGGCTTAGAGAAGCTAGGTGACTGGCATAATGTCTTGAACTTACTATAACAATGAAGGATTTGAGCCTCATTTCTGATACCATAATCTTAATGATTGCTTACTATATTATGTTGCAGCATATATTACCAATTTTGAGACATCTAGATATTGATATAGTGAAAATATTAAAAATAGGAATTTTTAGAATATAAGAAAAGAACCTGATTTCCCATCTGTCTTTTACTGGCATATCAGAACTTTTGCTCTTAATAAAGGCTAATGAGAATTCTAAGAAAATTCTCTGCTTGCACCTCTTTTTTAATTCCTTTGTTGTACTCTGTTGCTGAGAACGTTACCAGCCCTCATGTCGGTTACCATTTTGTACTGAAACAAATCACACTCTTAAAAGTGTTTTTGTTCCTTTGATGGAAGCTAAAAAGTCGATCTTGGTGAAGTGTATATTTAATAAGTGGGGTCCAAAAATTTAATCTTATGAACTGCAAAGCTCAGAATCCTAGCTGCTTTTGGTGCCCCCTGGTGGTAGTTGTCCACCCTGATGTATATATGAGTTTTGAGAGTTCTGTGACTCCTGGTATAGTGTTATCTTAGGAAGCTGCTGGGTTTAAGTGGTACCAAGTAATGGGCACAGTCAAGGGTTTTGGGACTTAGAGGTATTACCAGGGACCCTCCACCTTCCCTATTGTCTAGTTGAATTGTCTTGCCATTTTCTCTCCCAGCCTTGCCCACCTCTCTCTTTCCTCACCAGCCCAGTTCCCTCCCCCAGCTGATATGGCAACCTGAGGTGATTGCAGGGCTTTACTCTATAGCATAGGCCTGGTGCCTGAGCTCTAGCACAAGTGCTTAGTAAAATGCGATGCAGCTCGCAGAGATGCAACGCTCCTGAGCTACTGTAAGGAACTAGACTTGATTATAGGTTCTGACAGTGCTTCCAAGGAAACAGAAACACTTTCAGAGAGAGACTTTCAGAGCTCTAAGTGATTGATTTCTCTTCTAATATGGTTTTAAATGAGAAGTTCATAAAAATTTGTAAATGGAATTAAGTTTATTCTTTGAAAGTTCACTTGTCCTAATTGTCAAGTATATTGATCACTCTATTAAGTGTTTTCAATAGACATGTCAGATGTTGGAAGACTTAAAATTTTTTTTTTCAAACTTTTTCTTACTTGGATTATAATTTAACTGAACCATAACTTTTTTTTATCATTTCCATCTTATGTAGTTTTGTTATTCTACGAATGATAGTATAAACTATTTCTAAAGTTATTAAATATAGTGAAAATAGTGCACAAAGCCATATGTGTTGTATTTCATATATTCTAATTCAAATAGGTTGTTTATACTTTCACTCTACTACATTTGTTTACAGATAACTGAATTTTTTATAAAAGTATTTATAATGCATTCATTTTGGATATTATCTTTGTACACCATGAAATTACTTTGGGTAATATTGGAAAGTATTTTGATAATGTTAACCTTAATGTGCTGTGATTATTATTTTACTTACTGTCATTTAGATTAGAGAAGAAAAAAGGTACTCAGGTTTAACATATTCTTTTTCTGATTTAAGATTGCATGGTTCTTTCTTTGCATTGTATATTTGTTTTATATATTTTATTTATGTACTGCATTTAACAATGGAGTTTAACAGAGATTAATGAGATACTCTGTCTATTTGGTTTTCTTTTAGTAATTCAGTAGTCAAGGTATTTATATAGCTAGGTATTTTCTGAAGTAATCAATTTCTGTTCTGTACACTTGTAGAACGTTGGTGCAGAGTTGGTATTAAATAATCACTAAATGGAAAATACTGTTATGACAGTATTTTATAACACACTGTTTCTGCCATTTTGGCTTGCTTTTAAGTGAGTGATGATATTAGATCATGATAATTGCTAAACTTACCCATGTTTTCCCGTGTGATAGTCGATTAAGTGATGTTCTAAAGAGAAAACGACTGCCAAAACGAGGATCAAGAAGGCCAAAGTATTCACCTCCAAGAGATGATGACAAAGTAGACAATCAAGGTAATTTGTGATGAAACCATGGGGAGGTGAAGGGAGAGGAACTAGCGGCTAAAGAAACATACTTTATTTTTGCTGACAGCTTTGAATCATGCCTGAGTTTGCTGAATTCCCAGTGCTCTTAGTTCTTGTAGCTAATTAATCTGTTGAGCCAAAGTCTTAAAGTTCTGTTGGTTTTCATCATTTACACCAAAATGATTTAGGTACTGTTCTCTCCATAGCTAAAAGCCCCACCACCACTCAGTCACCCAAGTCTTCTTTCCTGGCAAGCTTGAATCCAAAAACGTGGGGAAGGTTAAGCGCACAGTCTAACAGCAACAACATTGAACCAGCACGAACTGCAGGAGTTAGTGGTCTTGCCAGGGCCGCCTCGAAGGACACCATCTCCAATAATAGGTGAGGTGGGGGTGATTCTGTGTTACTGCTGTTTCTAGAGTAGGAAAATCTTCATGTTATTCTAGTCAGTGTACCTATTACATAGAGATTGAAACAGAGGTCACATAGCTCCAGGATGGAGCAGATTCTCAGTTCTTGAGCCCGATGTCTGACTTTTTCTCATATTTTACAGTTTCAGCATGTCTAATTGGGAGTTGTGTATGTTCAAAACCAAGCAAATAGATTTCCCTTTGAATTTGCTCCTTAGTTTTGTTCTGGAAAAGGGAAAACTGACATATTTTCTGAACACACATATGCTCTTTTATAATAGCCCTCTTCTGCACTTCACAGTGGAACATAAGGATCTTAGAGCAGAGCCCTTTTTTGGAAATGTAAAACTGTTGGTTAAACCATTTCACACCAATTTATGGCTTTAAAAAAATTATTCCTTTAAAATCCTCAAGGATTGTATTGTTTGACTCTGGGTGTAACATACCAACAGGGATTACTTCCTCTGCAAATAAGAAATTTTTAAAAAGCAAATTCTATTGGGAAAACAAGCTCTTTTTGTTTGGTTTATTGCCTTGATTGGTGGGTGGTTCTCAATTTCAGGTAGTAGAAATAAGCAAATATATTTCTGAAGTTATTAGAATTTGTTATTTGAACAGTGAGATCTCAGTTGTCATAGCTTATTATGCACCTAATAGGTACATGTTTCTGGTCTATAGGAATATAAGGGACAGTGCAGATATGTCTATACCTTAGAAAACAGTCTTGGAAAATTGCTTTCAGGTTAACACTTGGGAAACTGTTAGGTTGTAGAGTCCATAGATGTTAGAACTGGTTTGTTTTTTTTTTTTTTTTTGGTCTTCATGTAGTGACATGAAATGTATTTTAAGTATTAACTGTGCATTTCTCTAGGTATAAGCCCATTTTGAAACTGAAACTTAAGTGAATGTGGAATCTAGATTTACTAGTCTATAAACATAGAGGCCAAAAAAGGATTTTAAATGTAGCAGCTATCTGCCTTTGGCCAGAAGTTATAATTGAAAACTTTTCTATGTACACTGAGTTTTTAATATCTTTTTCCTTCTTGCAGAGAAAAAATTAAAGGTTGGATTAAAGAGCAGGCACATAAATTTGTAGAGCGTTACTTCAGTTCTGAGAACATGGATGGAAGCAACCCCGCATTGAATGTCCTTCAGAGACTTTGTGCTGCGACCGAACAACTCAACCTCCAGGTACCGCAGCCAGTGCACCTAGCTGCTTCTCTGGACTCTTCCATCCGGCTCCTCTGTGCCTTGGTGACTCTAGGTTTCCCTGGATTTATTTATCGTAGAACAACTTTTCTAACCAGACCTGTACTTTTGGCTCTGACATTTCTTAACTTGTCTCTTGACTTCCGTGCTTCCTCATTTTATAATTAAGTATGCTAGACATCTGGTCTTTGACTTTCTTTCCCTCACCTCCCATATCTCTTAACAAATGGAGAGATTTCAAAAGTGTCCCTCAGGCACATCTCTCCTCTCAGGTGTTTCCAGCTACAGGTACTAGCCTATGTTTATAGACTAGTAAATCCAGATTCCACGTTAAACCACTTAAGTTTCAGTTTGAAAATGGGTTAAGATATACTTAGAGAGATGCACAGTTAATACTTAAAATACATTTCATGTCACTACATGAAGACCCAAAAAAAAAAAAAAGTCTAACGTCTGTGGACTCTACAACCTGACAGTTTCCTAAGTGAAGGAGAAGCCCCTCCTTCACCGCTCTTTACCTGTGCCCTAAGAGTGCTCAGGGAGGGTAGAGGTGTCATAAACCTTTTGTGTTTCATCTGATCCTTTTTCCATTTTTGATGTACTTTGATCTGTGAGTAGCACGTGTTTTCTAAGAAATTGTCTATTTCATTAAGATTTCAAATGTACTATAAAGC
Organism: Oreotragus oreotragus; assembly: GCA_006410675.1. Taxonomy (NCBI): domain Eukaryota; kingdom Metazoa; phylum Chordata; class Mammalia; order Artiodactyla; family Bovidae; genus Oreotragus; species Oreotragus oreotragus. The sequence goes on from SJYX01005753.1 coordinate 83,982, forward strand.
CACACCTTAAACTCTTGTTCTATCTTTTCATTTTGGTATTACATCTCTGTTCCTCTAATTTGCTTACTCATCCTTTGTCTTTTTTTGTTTTCTTTAATACAACTACATTGGTTAAATGTGAAGTTTTGTTGTTTTTTTTAATGTCAGAATGGACACTGGTTTTCTGTCATGAAATAACATTTTGTGAATGTGTGTGTTTGTAAGGTATTGTTTTTCAAGGATCTACCAAGTATGTACCACCTGCCCCTGATTTCTTTTTTAAAGGTGTTTAAGTATTGGGTTGCTTTGGTGGAAATATGAATTGTGTATTTATTAAGGACTCTTTAAATCAGTGAACTGTTTTCATCTCTTTCAGGTGGATGGTGGAGCTGAGTGCCTTGTAGAAATCCGTAGCATAGTCTCAGAGTCTGATGTTTCATCATTTGAAATTCAACACAGTGGATTTGTGAAGCAGCTGTTGCTTTATTTGACATCTAAAAGTGAAAAGGACGCTGTGAGCAGAGAGATCAGATTAAAGAGATTCCTTCATGTATTTTTTTCTTCTCCAGTAAGTTACCTAATAATCATGCCTCTGTGTCTTATTTTGAGAGTAATTTTTCACTCATGCAGATATTTTCATCCCAGGAGTAATTTCTAATAGTTCTTGCTCAAGATACTGAGGTAAAGTTTTTAACTTGGATATTATACACATTTGGATTCCTTGGTCTTTTATGCATGAGGTAAACAGTAACACAACAAAATGGTGAAACAAGTGCACTTAGAGAAGCAAGTGCCTATGCTGTGATTGATGTATCTTGATTCTGTGTATTTGTGTAAGACAGACCATTAATTGTTTGGGCCTCCCTGGTAGCTTGGGCTTCCTTGGTGGCTCAGACGGTAAAGAATCCACCTGCAATGTAGGAGACCCAGGTTTGATCCCTGGGTTGGGAAGATCCCCTGGAGAAGGAAAAGGCAATTCACTCATTTTCTGGCCTGGAGAATTCCATGGACTATACCATGGAGTCTCAAAGAGTCAGACACAACTGAGCAACTTTCACTTTCACTTCCTGATAGCTCAGATGGTAGAGTCTGCTTGCAATTTCGAAGGACTCAGGTTCGATCCTTGGGTCGGGAATATTCCCTGGAGAAGGATATGCCAACCCACTCCAGTATTCTTGTCCTGAAAAACCCATGGATGGAGGAGCCTGGCGGACTACAGTCCATGGGGTCACAAAGCATATGACATGTCTGAACAACTAACACGACTAACAGTTGGGAATGTATTTGATTCTCAATATCTGTTTTTAAGCATATTGCAGTTTTCAGTACATTTTTAAATAGAAATATGGTAGACATCATGTATCTATAGGCATAAGATAGAGTATATGTGAACATTTCTATTTTGTATATAAGACACAGAACTAACAGTTTCATTGAGGAATGGTTGATCACCATTTATAATGTGCATCATAAGACCAGAAGCCATAGAGCAGCTTCATTTTCCTCACTCTGAGTGAGTGAGAGCAGAAGAGTGACCTGGACACTGGTGACTAACACCGTTCTGCTTGTTCATAAGGGCTTAACAGAAGGCGATTCCCTGGACCAACTGCGTAATAGGGCTAAGGACAGCTCACTTGTGTGTTAGTGAAACTCACCGTGTCTGGTCATTGCTTGCATTGTTTTAACTTGTTCCATGACCTAAAGCAGAATTGGTCATTATTCGTGACTCATTAGCTGTATAGTTAATACTGGATATAGTTTTATACCATGGTAAAATTATGTACAGTCTGTAATCACTTAGCGGAAATTCCTTGGGGCTGGATGGGTTTCATGAGTTTTACCATACAGTACATATACCACTTATTATCTGATAATCCCCAGTGGATTCTGAATAGTACTCCATACACATTAAGTATTCTTGCAACAAAACATATGAATATTCCTACTAAATAAAGGTAAATAAAGACTTCAAACAGCCATGTATCTGTCTGGATCAGATTTTGCCACCAAATGAATAGTGTTTTCAAGCCTTTTGGACTTAAGAATTGTGGATACGGGATTGTGTGCCTGTACAAAAAGTGTGTTTATTGGAATAATTTACTTGGAAGCATTGTTCCAGCTAAATCCATCACAAAAAAATACAATAGAATAAGTCTTTTGTAAAACTGCCTATTAAATATTCTTATTGAATGGTTCCATTTCATGAGGCCTTGCTTAACTTGTTGGTTTATTTATAACTTTAGCTTCCTGGAGAAGAGCCCATTGAACGAGTAGAACCAGTGGGTAATGCACCTTTGTTGGCATTAGTTCACAAAATGAACAACTGCCTCAGCCAGATGGAACAATTTCCAGTCAAAGTGCATGACTTTCCCAGTGGAAATGGGACAGGAGGCAGGTAAGGATCCTTGCCTAGGTGTGCCCTTGCCACTGGATTTTATACTTTTGTTGAGGTAAAGTGGCAAGAGGTCTCTTGATATCTTGGTCTGCTCAAAGAACACTCATTATAAGGACTGAGGAGATTAAATATTTTAATGTGTGAATCAAATAACTTTTATTCCTAAAATCATACCCTCCCTGTATCTTAAATATGTTTTGAAAATATGAAACCAACTTGTGTTGGCAAGTCACAATAGGCTTAGTTTTCCTTAAATTTAGGCTTAGTTTTCCTTAAATTGATGTACTTTAATGTATAAAGCTTTTCTCCAAGAAGTTTGTAGTTACAGATGACAAAATACGATTACATTCTCTGTAATAATGTGATTTCATATGTGATCCAAGTGGTTATAACTTTGCGTTTTAATGGGTTTTGACGAATAAATGTTTATTTTTTCCCATAATGTAGTAGCTTTACAGGACTCAAGTATAGAAAGAATACATTAAATTCCTTGATGTGTTTTTACAGAATGTTACAAGCTTCCTGGAATATGGCTAGCAGCCTGGAAAACTTTTAAAAAATTAGTTTGGTTTTAAAAAATATAGTCTGGTGTGTTGTAAAGATATTTAAAGTTTTGACTGAATTAAAACAGTATGCAATATTGAATAATGAAGTGATCAGTGTTGTCTAGGTTTTTTCTTGCTTTGAAACTTAATGTATAGAGTGGTATTTAATTTTGATTATTAAACTGTCCTGGAAGATTTTTATAAACTAAAAGGGTACTTTCTAATACATACATGAGAAAACCATAGCGTTTTTCATTTTTATCTGAATTTGTATAAAGTATGTATGTTTGCATATGTATGTATCAGTATAATGGAATATTCTTTCCAATACCCCTATTTGCTTGCCTTATCAAACCTCTTCGCTGCATTTTAAACTCCTCTGTATCTTACTCTTGCCAGACCTTTTCAGAAATGAGTAATTAAATATCATTACCAGGTCTAGACTGATGTAGCTTTCAAACTGCTTCACTCAAAAGACTGTAGCAAAGTAAAATGTAAAGGTCAGTTTTTAAAGTAATTTTGTAGCTGAAATCTTTGAAAGCAAAAAAATGAGGGTTTATTGTTTGTTTTTAAATAAATAGGACTTAGTAGGTAATGGCAAAATATTGCAGAAATGAGCATGCTCAAATGGTTCGGGAATTTTTATCCTAGGGAAATAATTCATTCTCAGTGGTGAGGTATTTCTGCTCACATAGATTCATGGTGGGACAGAGGTGACATGTTGATTGAATGTTGTCATATGCATGTGTACGCATCCTCTTTTATGATAAGTCTTTTCCAATAACTTGGAATTGCTGGCTATACTATTTACATAGTTACTTTGTGCCTCAGAAAAATGCAGAGTTTGTATTATCATGCTTTTATTTTAATTATGCTGATTTTGAAAATAATAGAATAACTTTTTTTCACAAATTATCTTGAGCTTCTCTCTCAACAGAGGATCACAGGCTTTAAAATTTTTCAACACACATCAGTTAAAATGCCAGTTACAAAGACATCCAGACTGTGCAAATGTGAAGCAGTGGAAAGGTGGACCTGTCAAGATTGACCCCCTGGCTTTGGTGCAGGCTATTGAGAGATACCTTGTAGTTAGAGGTACTTTCTATATATGTATATTGTGTGTTTATATGTACATTTGGGATGAAATTAACATTAAGGGATATATAAATTATCTCCTTGTTCATTGCTGTGTTTGTCAAAACCTAGCATCAGGAACTTGGGTGCTCACTACTTATTTTATATCTAGTATTTAGAAACGTTAAATTTTTTTAGGGGTTGACTGCTTACTTGGTTGACTGCTTACTTGGATGACTGGGTGGGTGATGGGTTAATTTATGCTGGTGTAATAGAAATGACATTTTGTAATGTAATAGAAGTGACATTTTGTACCTGACAGTTTTCTTAGATCTTTCTGCTTTGTAGATCAAAGTGTAATATACACGTTTTTCCAGGAATGATTAGATCAAAATGTAATATACATGTTTTTCTAGGAGTATGTTAGTTTAACAAGTGTTTATATAGGTTTTTCTTTGCCACCCAAAATTGCCAGGAATTTAACAGACTTCTTGGGTCCTTAGGGTATGGAAGAGTAAGAGAAGATGACGAAGACAGTGACGACGATGGCTCTGATGAGGAAATAGACGAATCTCTGGTAGGGTGCTATTCCCACCATGTTTTAATGTGTAGGGTTCAGGGCCGATAGCCTAAATGGATTTTGTTTTTGCTCTGTTTAGGCCGCTCAGTTCTTAAATTCTGGAAATGTGAGACACAGGCTACAGTTTTACATCGGAGAGCATTTGCTACCGTATAACATGACTGTGTATCAGGCAGTACGGCAGTTCAGTATACAGGCTGAAGATGAACGGGAGTCCACAGATGATGAGAGCAATCCTCTAGGAAGAGCTGGCATTTGGACGAAAACTCATACGATATGGCAAGTCTGAAAATGACTTTGTTTTTCATCAACAGTGTTGGTGTGTTTTGGAATTCCTGACTGGCTTGCATAAGGAGAGAATGGACTCTAAATTCTGTAGTTTGTTATTGAAAGCCACTTTCGGCATTCCATCGTATGTGTGTGTGTGTGTGTGTATTAGCTTCCTCATTAAATCTACATGAAAATGTTTGGGCAATAAATAATCATAACTTGTCTCTAATAGTAGCTTCAAGCCTTTAAATAAGTCAAAAAAGAACATAAGATGATATTCCTGTAGGTAGTAGGAAGTTTGGCACCTTTTATCCCTTAGAGGCATATGGGTGCAGTTTCCTACGTTGCTGAATGTCTGCATACTTATTGAAAGAGAGTGATTCTTCCTAGAACCAGCCCTTGGAGTTGGCCCCTTTTAGGATAGTGATCTCAGGGGGTCTTTTCTAGGAAGCAGTCCCACTGACATTTGTCCAAATCCACAACTAGGGAGAGAGTGGCTAGATCTCAGAGAATTGTTCTGGTAACTGTGGTATCTGTGGCTTGCACTTTGGCCTTGAAGAATAACTTGCAGTTTTAAAATCTCCTTTTGGTTTTCGTACTCTATTACTTTAGGTACAAACCTGTGCGAGAGGATGAAGAAAGTAATAAAGATGGTGTTGGTGGTAAAAGAGGAAGAGCCCAGACAGCTCCAACAAAAACTTCCCCTAGAAATGCAAAGAAGCATGATGAGCTGTGGAATGGTGAGCGATGCTGACGGGGCAGTAGACTTCCCGCCCTCAGGGTTTTAACAGTGTTTTATATCTAGTAGTAGAAGCTTTGGTTGCTTTAAATTGAACCATATGAAACCTTATCTTCAGAGAATATTGGGAAAAACCTTTTCATGAAATCAAAAGCAAATTTCATTAGTAAAACATATTCACTAAAGAAGAGACTGGTCATTGGCAGAGTGTCCCGTAGCTTTTATTGTTACTCGTTATAATAGTATGATCTAACAGTTAATAGAAGGAATAGAAAGTTTTGCCAGGTTTTAAAATGACTGCCCAAAGTAGTTGACACCTCCCAGTTGACTTACCTTCCTTTGTAGTATTTCCTTTCAGTCTGATTTTGCTCATTTCCCGCCCTTTTTTAATATGATGGTAACCATGCCTTACTGACTGGCCGCTTTCCTGGGGGACCACTCCCTATCAGGGGTTTCCAGTCACTGGTGATGTTGAAATTTCCCTGGTCCACAGAAATAAGTGATCATAGCAATTTTTTTTTTCATAGAACTAAGTTTTTTTCAACATAAGAAGGTCTTTATTTTGAGATATTTGTCTCTGTGCTTTCAATATTAAAAAATTGCCCTTTTATGCAGTGATCATGTTGTACTTTTTAATTCCTTTGCTTGGTAAAAGTAAGTGATAACAGCTCAATCTTTTTTTTTTTTTTTAATTGCTGTTACTCTGCGAAATCTAACAACAAAGGAATCTCAGCTCCTACTTGAAACTGTCACACTGTTTTATATGGTCATTTTAAACTGGATATTAAAAAATCCAGGAAATATCTATAACTGTGAACATAAATATTTTGTCTTTACTCCTCTATGGCCATTTTCTTCTTAACTGTTTTTCTAGTGTAATGCAGAGGAGTCAGTTTTTCTCCTCTACAGTGTATTTGTATGGGAGGAAAAGTGAAATTTTCCTAAGCCTGGATAATTTATCTATAAAATAAGGAGGAAGAAATGTTTAAGCTAGCAGTACTTACTAATAAGATACTGAGTGTTAAACCTTAATCACTTGTGGTCACTGTTTTAGGCACAATGAGATGATGCTGGCTCCATTAACTACAACTTTCTAACTTTGATCAGCACTTAACTTTGAACTCTTGCCCTCTAGATGGAGTGTGCCCGTCCGTATCAAATCCTTTAGAAGTTTACCTCATACCCACAGCACCCGAAAATATAACTTTTGAAGACCCGTCATTAGATGTGATTCTTCTTTTAAGAGTTTTACACGCTGTCAGTAGATACTGGTATTATTTGTATGATGTGAGTAATGCTATCTACTTTTGAAGTTTTCCTGTTGTATTGTCATAACACGTTATCTCTTAGTTTCTGTCTAGTGGTTGATCAATTTCCTGTTGTACTAGAAAGAAAAACAGTGATTCAGCCAAATAGCGGGAATCCTAGCCCAGTGACTTGCAGTGTACTTGTCAGTGGGAGCTTCTCCCTCCCTCTCCCTCCCTGCTCCCACCCCATGTTCTTGGATTAGTTTTCTTGGCAGACTCATAAATTATTCTCTAGCTATAATTTGTCAAATCAAGCAAAAGGTAAAAATTGAACATTAATTTATTGTAATTAAATCTTTAGGTACGCTTAGCTTAAAGTCCATTTATTCAAGATGTATATGAGGTCAGGCAAAAGTTGAATGCTGTCTTCAAAACATAAAAATAATGGAAGGAAGAATGAAGGGGAGTTGGCCTTGCTTGAAACATCAGCTGGTGTGTCCGTGGCTGAGCTAGCGCCAGTGGCCTATGGGGGCTGGGATGTTTCAGCTATGCATTGTAAAAATTGTTGTTTGGGTTGGGACATACCAATGAGAAGCTGTATGTTAGAAGCCAGCAGGGGATATCTAAGCACTCTGTGTATGTTTGGGGGGATAAAGAAGACGATCAGGAATGTAATCCTCATGTTTTACTACATAATAGACTTTTTTTTTTTTAAAACAGAATGCAATGTGCAAGGAGATTATTCCAACTAGTGAATTTATTAACAGTAAGTTGACAGCAAAAGCAAATAGGCAGCTTCAAGATCCTTTAGTAATCATGACAGGAAACATCCCTACATGGCTCACTGAACTAGGAAAAACCTGGTAAGACAATCACTTCTGTCCTGGTAGGCTTGAGAGTGTTACCATTTGTGTTGGCCTCCACATAATTTGTTACAAAAGCATAGTCTTTAGTTAAGCCTATTTAATGGTGTCACTTTAGTGGCCAGAGAGGGTAAACTGGGGCCAGTCCTGGGTCTACTTGATAGTGTCTTTATATGTGAAATAGGAAAGAACAGAAGGATATTTGGCCGAAGAGATTTTACTGTCTTCCATCATAAAATTGGAAAACAAAGGTGGAGTTGGTTGATTCTCTAAGCCTCTTTGGGTCCAGACTTACATTCTCAGAGACAATAGGACTACACTGGTGAATACAGTAACCACAGCCACATGTGGCTGTGTTTACATTTAGATGAATTAAAATGAAAGAAAATTGAGTTTTCTAGTCACACTCTCCACATCCTTGCCTGAATTTCCATATTGGACATGATGGATACTGAATGTTTAAGTGAAGTCGCTCAGTGTTGGATACTGATGTTTAAGTGAAGTCGCTCAGTCGTGTCTGACTCTTTGCGATCCCATGGACTGTAGTCTACCAGGCTTCTCTGTCCATGGGATTTTCCAGGCAAGAGTACTGGAGTGGGTTGCCGTTTCCTTCTCCAGGGGATCTTCCTGACCCAGGGATCAAACTCAGGTCTCCTGAATTGCAGGCAGACACTTTACCCTCTGAGCCACCAGGGAAGCCCTAAGAAATGCTCTTGGCAGCTCTGTGTCAAGATCTTCCAAAATTGTGTATCAGGAGGTAGCAAGGCCTATGTTACTGCAGCGTTCACTTTTTTAAAAACCACCAGCTGCCTTTTGGCAGTTTTGAGTGACTTGACAAATGCAGAAACTAAGAGGAAAATACTAAGTTTAGTGAAACCATTGCTTGTGTGTCTATCATGGAATGGGGTGGGCTGGCAACCTGGTAAAGTGGTGATTATATCTTAAAATTTAGTCTTCCCCAATCATGTTATACAGATTTACTAAGATGATCTTGGATGGACTTGATCTTTGTGGTTGAATTTCAGATTTCATAGTGAATGGCTGCTTAATGTGTTATTACTAAATCACTTAGTTCATGCAAGAATTGTGAAAATTATTCAAAATTAGGTTGAGTAGACCACTTTTATTGATTACATTGTAATTATTAATCTGTATCATATCAAAAGTTGTTTCTAAGATAGGATTTTTAAGTGGGTTCTGATTCTAATTCAGTTAATAAATTTATATCGCATCTTTTTACAGCCCATTTTTCTTCCCTTTTGATACCCGGCAAATGCTTTTCTATGTAACTGCATTTGATCGGGACCGAGCAATGCAAAGATTGCTTGATACCAACCCAGAGATCAACCAGTCTGATTCTCAAGATAGCAGAGTTGCACCTAGATTGGACAGAAAAAAAGTAAGTTGCTCCCATAAGTATTTAAAGTTAAGGCATACTGAGCTTTTAAAATAGTGGGAAAACTACACGTATGATGCATCTAATTCTCCCTGTTGGTTTAGAGACTTGAGTTCAGTCGCTCAGTCATGTTCGACTATCTGCAGCACAATGGACTGCAGCATGCCAGGCTTCCCTGTCATGTCACCAGTTCCCAGAGCTTACTCAGATTCATGTCCATCAAGTCAGCGATGCCATCCAAACCATAGCATCCTCTGTTGTCCCCTTCCCCTCCTGCCTTCAGTCTTTCCCAGCATCAGGATCTTTTCCAGTGAGAGTTCTTCTCATAAGGTGGCCAAAGTATTGGCGTTTCAGCTTCAGCATCAGTCCTTCCAGTGAATATTCAGGACTGATTCCTTTTAGGATGGACTGGTTGGATCTCNCATCCTCTGTTGTCCCCTTCCCCTCCTGCCTTCAGTCTTTCCCAGCATCAGGATCTTTTCCAGTGAGAGTTCTTCTCATAAGGTGGCCAAAGTATTGGCGTTTCAGCTTCAGCATCAGTCCTTCCAGTGAATATTCAGGACTGATTCCTTTTAGGATGGACTGGTTGTATCTCCTTGCAGTCCAAGGGACTCTGAAGAGTCTTCTCTAACACTACAGTTCTAAAGCATCAATTCCTCGGCACTTGGCTTTCTGTATAGTCCAGCTCTGACATCCATACATGACTATTGGAAAAACCATAGCTTTGACTAGTCAGACCTTTGTTGGCAAAGTAATGTCTCTCTGCTTTTTAATATGCTGTCTAGGTTGGTCATAACTTTTCTTTCAAGGAGCAAGTGTCTTAATTTCATGGCTGCAGTTACCACCTGCAGTGATTTTGGAGCCCCCAAAAATGAAGTTTGTTACTCTTTCCATATATATGTGCCATGAAGTGATGAGACCAGATGCCATCATCTTAGTTCTCTGAATGTTGAGCTTTAAGCCAGCTTTTTCACTCTCCTCTTTCACTTTCATCAAGAGGCTCTTTAGTTCTTCTTCACTTGCTGCCATAAGGGTGGTATCATCTGCATATCTGAGGTTATTGATACTTCTCCCAGCAATCTTGATTCCAGCTTGTGCTTCATCCAGCCCAGCATGTCTTATGATGTACTCTGCATACAGTTGAATAAGCAAGGTAACAATATACAGCCTTGATGTACTCATCTCTCGATTTGGAACCAGTCTGTTGTTCCATGTCCAGTTCTAACTGTTGCTTCTTGACTGGCATACAGATTTCTCAGGAGGCAGGTCAGATGGTCAGGTATTCCCATCTCTTGAAGCATTTTCCAGTTTGTTGTGATCTACACAGTCAAAGGCTTTGGTGTAGTCAATAAAGCAGAAGTAGATATTTTTCTGAAACTCTCTTGCTTTGTCAGTGATCCAACAAATGTTGGCAATTTGATCTCTAGTTCCTCTGCCTTTTCTAAGTCCAGCTTGAACATCTGGAAGTTCACAGTTCATGTACTGTTGAAGGCTGTCTTGAAGAATTTTGAGCATTACTTTGCTAGCATGTGAGACGAGTACAATTGTGCGGTAGTTTGAACATTCTTTGGCATTGCCTTTCTTTGGGATTGGAACGAAAACTGACCTTTTCCAGTCCCATGGCCACTGCTGAGTTTTCCTGATTTGCTGGCATATTGAGTGTAGTACTTTCACAGCATCATCTTTTAGGATTTGAAATAGCTCAACTGGAATTCCATCGCCTCCACTAGGTTTGTTCATAGTGATGCCTTCCTAAGGCCCACTTGACTTCGCATTCCAGGATGTCTGGCTCTAGGTGACTGATCACACCATCATGGTTATCTGGATCATGAAGATTTCTTTGCATAGTTGTTCTGTGTATTCTTGCCACCTCTTCTTAATATCTTCTGCTTCTATTAGGTCCATAACATTTCTGTCCTTTATTATGCCCATCTTTGCATGAACTGTTCCCTTTGTATCTCTGATTTTCTTGAAGAGATCTCTAGTCTTTCCCATTCTATTGTTTTCCTCTATTTCTTTGCGTTGATCACTGACGAAGGCTTTCTTATCTCTCCCTGCTGTTCTTTGGAACTCTGCATTCAGGTGTCTTTCCTTTTCTCCTTTGCCTTTCATGGCTTTTCTTTTCTCAGCTATTTGTAAGGCCTCCTCAGACAGCCATTTTGCCTTTTTGACATTTCGTTTTCTTGTGGATGGTCTTGATCACTGCCTCCTATACAACGCCATGAACCTCTGACCATAATTCTTTAGGCACTCCGTCTGTCAGATCTAGTCCCTTGAATCCATTTGTCTCTTCTGCTGTATAATCGTAAGGGATTTGATTTAGGTCATAACCTGAATGGTCTAGTGGTTTTCCCTACCTTCTTCAATTTAAGTCTGTATTTGGTAATACGGAGTTCCTGATCTGAGCCACAGTCAGCTCCCAGTCTTGTTTTTGCTGACTGTATAGAGCTTCTCTGTCTTTGGCTGCAAAGAATGTAATCAGTCTGATTTCAGTGTTGACCATCTGGTGATGTCCATGTGTAGAGTCTTCTCCTGTGTTGCTGAAAGAAGATGTTCACTATGACCAGTGTGTTCTCTTGGGAAAACACTGTTAGCCTTTGCCCTGCTTTGTTTTGTACTCCAAGGCCAGATTTGCCTGTTACTCCAGATATCTGTTGACTTCCTACTTTTGCATTTCAGTCCCCTATAATGAAAAGGACATCTTTTTTGGTTGTTAGTTCTAGAAGATCTTGTAGATCTTCATAGAACCATTCAACTTCAGCTTCTTCAGCATTATTGGTTGGGGCATAGACTTGGATTACTGTGATATTGAATGATTTGCCTTGGAAATGAACAGAGATCATTCTGTTGTTTTTGAGATTACATCCAAGTACTACATTTCTCACGCTTTTGTTGACCATGATGGCTACTCCATTTCTTCTAAGGGATTCCTGCCCACAGTAGTAGATATAATGGTCATCTGAGTTAAATTCACCCATTCCAGTCCATTTTAGTTCGCTGATTCCTAGAATGTCTTTGGATTACTGTGATATTGAATGATTTGCCTTGGAAATGAACAGAGATCATTCTGTTGTTTTTGAGATTACATCCAAGTACTACATTTCTCACGCTTTTGTTGACCATGATGGCTACTCCATTTCTTCTAAGAGATTCTTGCCCACAGTCATAGATGTAATGGTCTTCTAAGTTAAGTTTAGCCATTCCAGTCCATTTTAGTTCTCCAATGCCTAAAATGTTGATGTTCACTCTTGCCACCTCCTGTTTGACCACTTCCAGTTTGCCTTGATTCGTGGATCTAACATGGAGCTTGATTCATGGACCTACCTTAGTCTTTGGTTTTCTTCTTATCCAAATGTGTTCTCCATATTTTCCTGTCAATCTCTTAGACTCTCTTGAGATTCTTCTTTACTCCAGTAAGAGTCCTTTCCCATCCTCAGTTTCTGTAATGATTTTTATTATTGTTTTTCTCTTTTAGTCTCCATAACTCTTGTGCGAAGGAAGAATCTTGTGTTCTTTAATTGAGACTTACTTTTCTTTCTAAATGATGAACTCTGTCTCCCTTTTATAACTGATGCCTTTATGCTGTGCTGCTGCTAAGTCACTTCCGTCGTGTCTGACTCTGTGCGACCCCATAGACGGCAGCCTACCAGGCTCCCCCGTCCCTGGGGTTCTCCAGGCAAGAACACTGGAGTGGGTTGCCATTTCCTTCTCCAATGCATGAAAGTGAAAAGTGAAAGTGAAGTTGCTCAGTCGTGTCTGACCCTCAGTGACCCCATGGACTGCAGCCTCCAGGCTCCTCAGTCCATGGGATTTTCCAGGCAAGAGTACTGGAGTGGGGTGCCATTGCTTTCTCCGCCTTTATGCTATAGGTAGAATTAATCAAATCCACATCATTCCCTTGGTGAATCAGTTCAATTAGAAGAGATACATCACATCCCTGATGTAGTTCATGTCTCTAAGCCAGCCTTGTGTTGCTGACTTCATTTTTTTGTGCTTCTAATCCTGGCCTCACATTGATAGCTCTAAACCACACAGCCCTGGGCTGTTTCCATGGAAGACCTGTCCTGAACTTCCCACACTGCACTGCCTTTTCTCAGGACTTCTGTGTTCATCTGTGTCTTTCTTGCTGAGGAGTCTTATTCAAGTCTGTCTTCGTAATAAAAACTTCTGTCTCCAGAAGTTTCATGAAAGCCGTTGGTAATGGCATGAAAGAGGGGGGAGTGGGAGGAATGAGAAGTGAAACAGAAAACATTTTTTTAAATCCTGTCTTTATTCGCATCATTTATCATTCTGAAACACAAAGCAATGGTAGAGTTTGGGAATCTATCAGTGCCTTTCTTGGCGCCAGGCACCTCCTCAGTAGGTGTTTGCAGTAGTGCTTGTAGGACCTCTGCAGGTCAGAGCCAGTAGGTCTGCAGCTCACCTGTCCCCTGCACAGTTACTTCTCCATCATCTGTAAATGTACCGAGCAAGACTTTGGGGAGCCACAGCCCTGAATTCCATTGATGTTTGAGAAGGTTACAGAGATCCTTCCTTTACCATCTTGAATTTTCTGAATATCCCATGGGCTCAAGATAGTAATTACACTCAGCTTTTATTCACGGTAGCAGGATGTTTGTAACACTGCAGCTGTATCTTAAACATTTTGAGGTGTGCTTTTTTAAGAAATAATTTTTAATAATTGTATTGATTCCTTCCCCCACCCCGAGAGAAATGCCACGTGTTTATTAAAATCTCCTCACATTTGTACTTGCTTTTGCAGCGTACTGTGAACAGAGAGGAGCTGCTGAAACAAGCGGAGTCTGTGATGCAGGATCTTGGCAGCTCACGGGCCATGTTAGAAATCCAGTATGAAAATGAGGTGAGCTTAGGAGGCTGCTGACTTGTGCTTGTGACAAGATGCCACTGGAGTTTCTTGGTCCTGTGAAATTCTAAAAAACGATTGGGAAATTTATCTCAGAACCTGAGATTTAGTCTGTTTTCACTTCAGTGATTTGTTCCAAGTTCTCTATTTTTTGAGGTTACATTGTATAATGAAAGACAGGTTTTTTTTTCCTGGCATAAAACCAAGTGTTTGTTTAGGTTGATAAAGTGAAAGGTTTTAAATATAACTTTTAAAATCTTCCAACCACTGTTTACTGAGCTACAACTCATCTATAATAAATTCACACTTTTATCAGTGTTACACAGTTCTGAAAATTGACAGATGTATGCAGTCTATAACCACTACCACATAAAGATAAAGGATAAAATCCCATCACCACAAAAAGTTCTTTTCGACCACTTTACAGTCAGTCCCCAGTCTTTATTCACCTTGACTTTGTTTCCTGTGACCTTGATAAACTTAATTATTGGTTCTAGAAATTTCTAAATTGATCATTTGGGAGGGTTGTAGATACAGGGCTTGGGCAACTTTTCTATAAGGAGCAAGAAAATAAATATTTCAGACTTTGTGGGCCCTTGGATCTTCATCAGAACACCTCAGCTCTGCCTTGGTAGCCTGAACACGGCCCTGCACGATACAGACACGAAACAAGCGTGGCCGTGTATCAGTGAAACTTTATTTGTAGTCACTGAAATTTGAAGTCATGTAATTTTTACACATTATGAGATATTATTCAAGAATTTTTAATATTGTAAACTCATTCTTAGTTTATAGACTGTACAAAGCAGGCAGTAGGCATGAGTTGTAGTTAACTGATCCACGTTGGAGACAGTCATGTCATCAGTGAAAAAAGACAACTTTTCTTTCTAATCTTGTCTTTTGTTTCTTTTGAGATGTTTTTAAATAGCCAGGCCAGTGCACCCAGAGGCTCACTGATTTTGACAGAAATAATCAGATTTCGACAGAAATAATGATTTTCTGTCTACTTTTACACAGAAGTATTGAGTCTCCTGAGGATGCTTCCCTTCCTCTTTCCCTTAATTTTTTTTTCCTTAGGACAAAACTTAAGTCTTTAGATTTCTAAAACTCATGAACATAACATATAATGTTCCATTATACTGATTGCTAGCTGACTCAGTCACTCAGTCATGTCCAACTCTCTGCACCCCCACAGACTAATCTGCCAGGCTGAAAAGGTATAGTACTTATGTGTTCACAAACCCAGATTTCTTATTTATAAAACTGTAAGCTCTTTGCTCTAGTCAGCTTGGTCATTTAAACATGCTTTGTCTAATTTTTTAACTCCATATTTTCCTCTCACCAGGCATGAATGTCCTTTCTCTCTCATCCTTAATGCCTCTCTTCAGGTTGCATCTTACATGAGTCCTAAAGAAGTTCAGAATAGCATCACACTGATTATTCCAGGGGACAAGATTGAATTACTGATAGAGAAGTCATAATTTTATGATTTTCATTAATGAGTCTCGCCTGATGATTCTGGAAACAGAGAGTCCTTGAGCCGGCTTCACTGGGGAAGAGGAGGTGGGAGGGGTGCTGGCTTCATATGTGCCCAGGACTTCAGGTTATAAGCCAGATTCACCCATTTAAGTCAGGTGGTGGCTGTTAGGAAGTCTTTCTCACTAGCTCTAGAAGAAACTTGATCTAAAATGTCAGAACAAAATGGGCTCCATTATCAAATAGAGATGACTGGTAAGCCAGGGAGCAACTAAGCCAATCTCTGGGCTCAGCAAACCACCCAAGTGCAGGGTTTGGAGCTACAGGTGACCCAGCCGCCCCAACAGTGAACGGTTAGGAGCCTAGACTGGCACGTCTGGTGCTGCCACTTACTGACTATACGAAGTTGGGTAAGTTATGTAAACTCCCCAGTGATAATCCAGCAAAGGGCACAATAAATGTACCTACCCCATTATGTTGTTAAAATGATTAAATGAGCTAAAATATAAAAAACACATTAACTGTCACATGGTATTAATATATGTTAGTATGTAAGCTTTAATTTTGGAAAGAAAAAGACTTTCAAAGTTTCAAATAAGAGAGTTGTCCAACTTTTTTTGATTTTCAGTGTTTGTTCTTGGACCTTTATGTTTTTCCTGCCTGTTGGAGAGGAAGACATTTTCCTCTACCCTTCTAGGTTCTTCTGTCTGGTCTACGAAATTGGCATGGGCCAGATTACAGGAAAAACTGAAACAGACTCTTAACTCATCAAAACGGTCAAAGCTCTCATCTTAAATACCACCTTCAGCCCAAAGACAAAAAAGGATGTGGGGGTAGTGGTTTCAGACTTCAAAGGAGAGGAAGGCAATTCACATGGAGCAGATGTTTCGTAAACAAATATTTGCTGGGCCAGGCAGCGACAAGGGGACCCAAGAGTGGACTCTGCTCTGAAGGCTCTGTCCCCTGCCGCCCCACCCCCCAAACTGTCCCTGGCCGTCTCTGGCCTGTATTCTTTGCCCACGCCACTGGTGATAGGTCTATTCTGGGGACAGGCCCTTTGTCTAATTCTGCTAGGCAGTTAGAGAGTGAGTCAGAATTTCTTCTCCATCTTTTGGGCCTTGATTGTTTTCCGTTGTAAGTGATCCACATGCCAAAGAAACATTTTGAGATTGGCAGGTTTTGTACCTCCACATTCCTTTAAAAACTGATTATGCACAACCAGAATGTCTGCCTCTTTTTAAGGAGTGTCTGGGTAGGGTGAGGACCCCTGAAAAGATCAGGCTGGTCTGCAGGGTTGCCGGCCACCCCATGCAGGGTGGCTTGTCAGAGCAGCTGTGCCCTGGTCCTTCCTCTCTCACAGAGACTTGCTAGAGTGAAGGCAAAAGCAGGGAGTCCATGTCATGTAATATTTTAAGTTGAGTCTGTTTTACTGTTAGAAATAACAGTATTGGGATGAAGAAAATAGGCTGCTTTGATCTTATGATTTCTGTTTAGCCTGGGGTAATTATGCTGAAAGGAGATAGAGATAATTGCTTTAAAGCACCATCTGGTGGACGCCAGGTGTTAATGCAGTTTTTTTATTTGCTGCCTTTTCCCACCTTTCTCCAGAGCTGACAATTGAGTGAGTGGAGAACAAGAGACAAAGTCCTTACTGTCACAGAGCTTTTAGTTTGGGAAGGCCAATACACTCACTCACTCATGTGCATATATATATGTTAGGATGTCTGCTGAAGGAAACTAAAGCAAAATAAGAGCATGATGGCAGGTGAAGGTAGGATGGTGTAAGTTGACGCTTGAGCAACAGTCAGTACTATTACTTCCCTGGTGGCTTAGAGGTATAAAGAATACACCTGCAGTGCAGGAGATACGGATTTGATCCCTGCTTTGGCAAGATTCCCTGGAGAAAGAAGTGGCAACCCACTCCAATATTCTTGTCTGGAAAATCCCATGGACAGAAGAACCTTGTGGGCTACAGTCCCTCGGGTCAGAAGAGTCAGACACGAGTTAGAAACTAAACCACCACTAGCATTACTATCTAGGGGAAAGACTGTCTCTTACTTAGCAAAAGAAAAGTGAAGCAAAAAGCCCTGAGGCAGAATTCTTGTCCTGCTGAAGGATGACGGTAGCTAGAAGGTGTTAAGGGATCATACAGGACATGCAGGCTGAGCTCAGAATCTGAGCTTCTGCTTGAATGAGATATGGGGAGCCTTTGGAGGGCATGGAGGAATGACGTGAACTTGGGCTGTACAAGGATCACTCTTGAGCTGTTCGAGTAGGATGTGAGGTGTGGAGACGCAAGAGACCACTTAGCAGGCTTCAGCACTGGNTTTTATAACTGATGCCTTTATGCTGTGCTGCTGCTAAGTCACTTCCGTCGTGTCTGACTCTGTGCGACCCCATAGACGGCAGCCTACCAGGCTCCCCCGTCCCTGGGGTTCTCCAGGCAAGAACACTGGAGTGGGTTGCCATTTCCTTCTCCAATGCATGAAAGTGAAAAGTGAAAGTGAAGTTGCTCAGTCGTGTCTGACCCTCAGTGACCCCATGGACTGCAGCCTCCAGGCTCCTCAGTCCATGGGATTTTCCAGGCAAGAGTACTGGAGTGGGGTGCCATTGCTTTCTCCGCCTTTATGCTATAGGTAGAATTAATCAAATCCACATCATTCCCTTGGTGAATCAGTTCAATTAGAAGAGATACATCACATCCCTGATGTAGTTCATGTCTCTAAGCCAGCCTTGTGTTGCTGACTTCATTTTTTTGTGCTTCTAATCCTGGCCTCACATTGATAGCTCTAAACCACACAGCCCTGGGCTGTTTCCATGGAAGACCTGTCCTGAACTTCCCACACTGCACTGCCTTTTCTCAGGACTTCTGTGTTCATCTGTGTCTTTCTTGCTGAGGAGTCTTATTCAAGTCTGTCTTCGTAATAAAAACTTCTGTCTCCAGAAGTTTCATGAAAGCCGTTGGTAATGGCATGAAAGAGGGGGGAGTGGGAGGAATGAGAAGTGAAACAGAAAACATTTTTTTAAATCCTGTCTTTATTCGCATCATTTATCATTCTGAAACACAAAGCAATGGTAGAGTTTGGGAATCTATCAGTGCCTTTCTTGGCGCCAGGCACCTCCTCAGTAGGTGTTTGCAGTAGTGCTTGTAGGACCTCTGCAGGTCAGAGCCAGTAGGTCTGCAGCTCACCTGTCCCCTGCACAGTTACTTCTCCATCATCTGTAAATGTACCGAGCAAGACTTTGGGGAGCCACAGCCCTGAATTCCATTGATGTTTGAGAAGGTTACAGAGATCCTTCCTTTACCATCTTGAATTTTCTGAATATCCCATGGGCTCAAGATAGTAATTACACTCAGCTTTTATTCACGGTAGCAGGATGTTTGTAACACTGCAGCTGTATCTTAAACATTTTGAGGTGTGCTTTTTTAAGAAATAATTTTTAATAATTGTATTGATTCCTTCCCCCACCCCGAGAGAAATGCCACGTGTTTATTAAAATCTCCTCACATTTGTACTTGCTTTTGCAGCGTACTGTGAACAGAGAGGAGCTGCTGAAACAAGCGGAGTCTGTGATGCAGGATCTTGGCAGCTCACGGGCCATGTTAGAAATCCAGTATGAAAATGAGGTGAGCTTAGGAGGCTGCTGACTTGTGCTTGTGACAAGATGCCACTGGAGTTTCTTGGTCCTGTGAAATTCTAAAAAACGATTGGGAAATTTATCTCAGAACCTGAGATTTAGTCTGTTTTCACTTCAGTGATTTGTTCCAAGTTCTCTATTTTTTGAGGTTACATTGTATAATGAAAGACAGGTTTTTTTTTCCTGGCATAAAACCAAGTGTTTGTTTAGGTTGATAAAGTGAAAGGTTTTAAATATAACTTTTAAAATCTTCCAACCACTGTTTACTGAGCTACAACTCATCTATAATAAATTCACACTTTTATCAGTGTTACACAGTTCTGAAAATTGACAGATGTATGCAGTCTATAACCACTACCACATAAAGATAAAGGATAAAATCCCATCACCACAAAAAGTTCTTTTCGACCACTTTACAGTCAGTCCCCAGTCTTTATTCACCTTGACTTTGTTTCCTGTGACCTTGATAAACTTAATTATTGGTTCTAGAAATTTCTAAATTGATCATTTGGGAGGGTTGTAGATACAGGGCTTGGGCAACTTTTCTATAAGGAGCAAGAAAATAAATATTTCAGACTTTGTGGGCCCTTGGATCTTCATCAGAACACCTCAGCTCTGCCTTGGTAGCCTGAACACGGCCCTGCACGATACAGACACGAAACAAGCGTGGCCGTGTATCAGTGAAACTTTATTTGTAGTCACTGAAATTTGAAGTCATGTAATTTTTACACATTATGAGATATTATTCAAGAATTTTTAATATTGTAAACTCATTCTTAGTTTATAGACTGTACAAAGCAGGCAGTAGGCATGAGTTGTAGTTAACTGATCCACGTTGGAGACAGTCATGTCATCAGTGAAAAAAGACAACTTTTCTTTCTAATCTTGTCTTTTGTTTCTTTTGAGATGTTTTTAAATAGCCAGGCCAGTGCACCCAGAGGCTCACTGATTTTGACAGAAATAATCAGATTTCGACAGAAATAATGATTTTCTGTCTACTTTTACACAGAAGTATTGAGTCTCCTGAGGATGCTTCCCTTCCTCTTTCCCTTAATTTTTTTTTCCTTAGGACAAAACTTAAGTCTTTAGATTTCTAAAACTCATGAACATAACATATAATGTTCCATTATACTGATTGCTAGCTGACTCAGTCACTCAGTCATGTCCAACTCTCTGCACCCCCACAGACTAATCTGCCAGGCTGAAAAGGTATAGTACTTATGTGTTCACAAACCCAGATTTCTTATTTATAAAACTGTAAGCTCTTTGCTCTAGTCAGCTTGGTCATTTAAACATGCTTTGTCTAATTTTTTAACTCCATATTTTCCTCTCACCAGGCATGAATGTCCTTTCTCTCTCATCCTTAATGCCTCTCTTCAGGTTGCATCTTACATGAGTCCTAAAGAAGTTCAGAATAGCATCACACTGATTATTCCAGGGGACAAGATTGAATTACTGATAGAGAAGTCATAATTTTATGATTTTCATTAATGAGTCTCGCCTGATGATTCTGGAAACAGAGAGTCCTTGAGCCGGCTTCACTGGGGAAGAGGAGGTGGGAGGGGTGCTGGCTTCATATGTGCCCAGGACTTCAGGTTATAAGCCAGATTCACCCATTTAAGTCAGGTGGTGGCTGTTAGGAAGTCTTTCTCACTAGCTCTAGAAGAAACTTGATCTAAAATGTCAGAACAAAATGGGCTCCATTATCAAATAGAGATGACTGGTAAGCCAGGGAGCAACTAAGCCAATCTCTGGGCTCAGCAAACCACCCAAGTGCAGGGTTTGGAGCTACAGGTGACCCAGCCGCCCCAACAGTGAAAGGTTAGGAGCCTAGACTGGCACTTACTGACTATACGAAGTTGGGTAAGTTATGTAAACTCCCCAGTGATAATCCAGCAAAGGGCACAATAAATGTACCTACCCCATTATGTTGTTAAAATGATTAAATGAGCTAAAATATAAAAAACACATTAACTGTCACATGGTATTAATATATGTTAGTATGTAAGCTTTAATTTTGGAAAGAAAAAGACTTTCAAAGTTTCAAATAAGAGAGTTGTCCAACTTTTTTTGATTTTCAGTGTTTGTTCTTGGACCTTTATGTTTTTCCTGCCTGTTGGAGAGGAAGACATTTTCCTCTACCCTTCTAGGTTCTTCTGTCTGGTCTACGAAATTGGCATGGGCCAGATTACAGGAAAAACTGAAACAGACTCTTAACTCATCAAAACGGTCAAAGCTCTCATCTTAAATACCACCTTCAGCCCAAAGACAAAAAAGGATGTGGGGGTAGTGGTTTCAGACTTCAAAGGAGAGGAAGGCAATTCACATGGAGCAGATGTTTCGTAAACAAATATTTGCTGGGCCAGGCAGCGACAAGGGGACCCAAGAGTGGACTCTGCTCTGAAGGCTCTGTCCCCTGCCGCCCCACCCCACAAACTGTCCCTGGCCGTCTCTGGCCTGTATTCTTTGCCCACGCCACTGGTGATAGGTCTATTCTGGGGACAGGCCCTTTGTCTAATTCTGCTAGGCAGTTAGAGAGTGAGTCAGAATTTCTTCTCCATCTTTTGGGCCTTGATTGTTTTCCGTTGTAAGTGATCCACATGCCAAAGAAACATTTTGAGATTGGCAGGTTTTGTACCTCCACATTCCTTTAAAAACTGATTATGCACAACCAGAATGTCTGCGTCTTTTTAAGGAGTGTCTGGGTAGGGTGAGGACCCCTGAAAAGATCAGGCTGGTCTGCAGGGTTGCCGGCCACCCCGTGCAGGGTGGCTTGTCAGAGCAGCTGTGCCCTGGTCCTTCCTCTCTCACAGAGACTTGCTAGAGTGAAGGCAAAAGCAGGGGGTCCATGTCATGTAATATTTTAAGTTGAGTCTGTTCTACTGTTAGAAATAACAGTATTGGGATGAAGAAAATAGGCTGCTTTGATCTATGATTTCTGTTTAGCCTGGGGTAATTATGCTGAAAGGAGATAGAGATAATTGCTTTAAAGCACCATCTGGTGGACGCCAGGTGTTAATGCAGTTTTTTTCTTTGCTGCCTTTTCCCACCTTTCTCCAGAGCTGACAATTGAGTGAGTGGAGAACAAAAGAGACAAAGTCCTTACTGTCACAGAGCTTTTAGTTTGGGAAGGCCAGTACACTCACTCACTCATGTGCATATATATATGTTAGGATGTCTGCTGAAGGAAACTAAAGCAAAATAAGAGCATGATGGCAGGTGAAGGTAGGATGGTGTAAGTTGACGCTTGAGCAACAGTCAGTACTATTACTTCCCTGGTGGCTTAGAGGTATAAAGAATACACCTGCAGTGCAGGAGATACGGATTTGATCCCTGCTTTGGCAAGATTCCCTGGAGAAAGAAGTGGCAACCCACTCCAATATTCTTGTCTGGAAAATCCCATGGACAGAAGAACCTTGTGGGCTACAGTCCCTCGGGTCAGAAGAGTCAGACACGAGTTAGAAACTAAACCACCACTAGCATTACTATCTAGGGGAAAGACTGTCTCTTACTTAGCAAAAGAAAAGTGAAGCAAAAAGCCCTGAGGCAGAATTCTTGTCCTGCTGAAGGATGACGGTAGCTAGAAGGTGTTAAGGGATCATACAGGACATGCAGGCTGAGCTCAGAATCTGAGCTTCTGCTTGAATGAGATATGGGGAGCCTTTGGAGGGCATGGAGGAATGACGTGAACTTGGGCTGTACAAGGATCACTCTTGAGCTGTTCGAGTAGGATGTGAGGTGTGGAGACGCAAGAGACCACTTAGCAGGCTTCAGCACTGGCCTAGATGAGAGATCCTTTGGTTACCAGTTTAGCACAGATTTTGAAGTTGGGGTTTCCAGTGTTTAATGGAGGGTTGTTACATGGGGTGCAAGAAGGGGAAGAGCTACGGATGGCTCCAAGGCTTTGGTTGCAGCAGGAGGTAAATGCTGATAGTGCGTACTGACCAACATGAGCTGGGGCAGGAAGCGTTGCCAGGTCCAAGCAGGTAGCTGTTTGGAAAGTTACACTTACTCAGTGGACTAGATCTAAGCTAGTGGGGGTGCCTTTAAAAAAGTAACTGTGTTAATGGTAAGATAGTGCCCATTATTTACTAGTAATCAGTAAGTGAAATAGAACCTTCCTAACAGGACTGTGGTTAGAATAAGCTTATAAACTATGGTATTAGCTTGTCATTAGTTGCATATCTGATTTATGGTGTGCCTAAGACAGGAAAGTTGATGATGACTGCCAGGATCATGTGTCTCTTGGAGGAGGGGTTTTTACTCAGTGCTCCCCCTTTGGAGCTTGTTTAAAAATATCAGTGCCCAGGCTGTAAATCAGACCTCCCAAATCAGACTCTCCAAGGCATGCCACCCCCATGTATGTATCCTGGCTCTTGGGAGACTCCAGAGGGCACCCCGGATCTGAAGCAGCACCAGTGCACTCTTGAGTTAGCCCTGTGGGTGCTGATGCGGGTTCAGACCTTCGTGTTTTTGTGTGTTTTATTCAGCAATCTCTGTTAAATGGCTAATATGTGCCCAGGCACTATAAAGGATACAAGGTGAACTAAAGTTAACCCAGGTGAAGTACGCCATTATCGTAGAGTGAAATCATGGCAGTGTAAGGTGGTGAGTCCTTTTGCAG
This sequence comes from Oreotragus oreotragus, assembly GCA_006410675.1. Classification (NCBI taxonomy): domain Eukaryota; kingdom Metazoa; phylum Chordata; class Mammalia; order Artiodactyla; family Bovidae; genus Oreotragus; species Oreotragus oreotragus. The sequence continues at coordinate 107,673 of SJYX01005753.1, forward strand.
CCAGAATGTTAGTTCTGAAAAAGGAGCAAAGTAACTGGGAAACTACAGAGGCTTCTGCTGCAGTGTGGACATGTGAACTGTTCTTGGACCAGGGGAACAGTTCACAAAGAGAGAAGGGAAGGGGATCCCTTCCAGACACTGCCATCTATCCTTGAGGCCAGGGCATGAGGCTGCAAGACTAATCCTGTCAGTGTACGAACTTAAACCATACAGTTTAAATGTTGGGACCACAGGGAGTGGGAAGTGATAAAGAGCTCTCCGTCCAAGTGACCAGGACTGAGGGAAGACAACAGTTTGGGGGGTAAGCTTGAATACATCCTGATAAACAATCGCTGTTAGTATCGACTTTGCCAAAAGGTCAACAGGTTAAAAAAGGGGACAGCACAGATTGTAAAATTTACCTTGTCCTGCTTTTGTTCCTCTCTAGGTTGGCACAGGTCTTGGGCCTACACTGGAGTTTTATGCACTTGTATCTCAGGAACTGCAGAGAGCTGACTTGGGTCTCTGGAGAGGGGAGGAAGTAACTCTTAGCAATCCAAAAGGTAAATAATCTCATCTGTGAGTGTGTCAGTTTGTCATGATCAGGTAAAGGGCCCATAACATTTCATTATATATGTTTAGCTTACAGTGGAGGGCCAGGACCTCTGACATTTCTTTTCACCTTTGTTTTCTCATTTATCAAATAAGAGAGGCAGGCCCTTCCAGCTCCAGAGGACTTCATTCTGTGATCTTCTGACTAATCCTGAGAATACTGAATTTCTTAAATGTTCTTAATTGCCGGGTTTTGCCTTGTTTTGTGAAATGACACCTAAAGTTTGATGATTTACTCGTTTTATAGGAAGCCAAGAAGGGACCAAGTATATTCAAAACCTCCAAGGCCTGTTTGCGCTTCCCTTTGGTAGGACAGCTAAGCCAGCTCATATCGCAAAGGTTAAGATGAAGTTTCGCTTCTTAGGAAAACTAATGGCCAAGGCTATCATGGATTTCAGATTGGTAAGTTTAGAGTTGTTTTTCTTCAGTTCTTTTATACTTCTGTTCTATGCCAGTCCCTTAATCCACTACACTTAATGCTGTATTTTAAGAGAGCGCTTTCACAAGTGTTAATGTGCACATGAATTGCTTGGAGAATTTCTTTGAAAATCCAGTTTTGGTTCAGCAGTTCATGGGTCAGGCCTAGGTTTCCACATTTCCTTACCAGCATCCAAGTGATACCCAGATGCAGTCTGTGGACCACTCCTGTGGTAGCAGAGGTTCAGAGAATCAAGGGTGGCTTGATCTCTGGGGAATCTTGGTTGAAAAAAAGGAGCTGTTAATTATTTTTGAAGTTTCATTTTAATTGCAGCTAATTGTTTCTTTTAAAATTCTTGTTTCTGAATATGCAGTAATACAGACTAAAGTAGAATTATGTTCACTCGGTCCAAAGTAGAGTAAGCTGCCTCTGAACACCTCTTGGTGTTGAGGTCCTTATGGAGAATATATGTCCATCATTGAAAGCTTCCTTTTTAGGGTCAGTGTTTAAATAGAAATCTTTAGTATTCAGTTTTGTTTTTTTTTTCCCACTGTCAGGGCCCCAGATTGAGTTTAAATGGGGACAGTTTTATGTACTAAGAGAAACAGTTTTAAAATTTGTCGTCTTCACACACACCCCCGCCCCGCCCCGGGGATTACTTCACCTTTTAAAATGACTTATTGGAATGTCACTTGAAGAATGGAGGCACTGCCAGAAGCTTAATGTGACTGTTACAGCATTTGCATCTTCTCTTTTAGGTGGACCTTCCCCTGGGCTTACCTTTTTATAAGTGGATGCTCCGGCAAGAAACTTCACTGACGTCACACGATTTGTTTGACATTGACCCAGTTGTAGCCAGGTCAGTGTATCACCTCGAAGACATCGTCAGACAGAAGAAAAGACTTGAACAAGATAAATCCCAGGTAGGCTTAGAAGATGGGGTCTGTGTTAAGTGATTTCTGTTCGACCTGGTTATTATTTTATATTGGAAGAGTTTAATTGTTATTATAACAGCTGAAACATATGATTTTACAGTGGACAAGATGGCCTGTAATAACAGCAGATGATGAATAACCAACTTGACCAGCAAATAAAATACACCTCTAACTAAAACCATAGGGCTTGTTTATTACATTTTAGGTGGACATTATGTATCCGGGCAGATACTCTGTCATATTGAATTCTTTCAGTAAGCATTTGAATCAATAAAGCTATTCTCAGGACAATAGATTGATTTTCTGAAAAGATGGCTTAATTTAGGAACAACCCATTTGTTTCTAGAGAAATCTCAGGAAGGTGTTTTTAAAGGTCATGGTGGTATCACTATTTCTGTTGAGATTTCTCTGTTAGATCTCATGAATAATCCTGGTCTTTATATCATTAATGTATATTCTTCATATATTAACAAAATTAAATAATCTGATTCAGTCTGAAAGTAATAGGGTTCTGTATCTGATATTGGAAGAAGACAAAATTTTATTTTTTGAGAAGCGGCATAGAGTCAGACGTCTTTATATTGGGGCAAGTACCATGGACCAGTGATAAAGCAACTCATGTATTTTGTAAACTGCATAAAATAAGAATAAAGAATTAAGATTCTATAGCAGTGGCACCCCACTTCAGTGCTCTTGCCTGGAAAATCCCATGGACGGAGGAGCCTGGTGGGCTGCAGTCCATGGGGTCGCTGAGGGTCGGACACAACTGAGTAACTCCACTTTCACTTTTCACTTTCATGCATTGGAGAAGGAAATGGCAACCCACTCCAGTGTTCTTGCCTAGAGAATCCCAGGGACGGGGGAGCCTGGTAGGCTGCCGTCTATGGGGTCACACAGTCAGACACGACTGAAGTGACTTAGAGAGCAGTAGCAGCAGCTAGGTAAAAGGTATGTCTCTCAATAAGATAGGAGCTTATTGGCGATGGGGCTTTTAGAGTACGTTTTTGTTAAGAAAGAAGATGATTTGTAAGAATTTTATCTCCCATATTTATTGATAATTATTAATGGTAATTTTTGGGTAAACATTTATTAAGAAAAATTCATTTTTAAAGAAGCCAGATCCATCTTTTGTATATAAGATCTGTTGTTTTAGGATTTTTAGAACCAGTTAGGTTTATGCTTACCAGCTTTGTAAAATTTAAACTACTGTAACCTTATTCAAGATCATCTCTTAGGTAAAACTCTTAAGGTTTGTACCTCCACAAACCACCCCTCCTCAAACCTCTCCCCCCACCAGTAAAGTACAATTCATGACCATCTTCCAAGAGCCTTACATGTATTAATTCATTTAATCCACTGTGAAATACACATGTTTTTATTATCCCTACTTTACACATTTACACATGATAAACCCAAGGCAGATAGTTTGAGTTGCCTACCCAAGGTCACTTAGCTAAAATACCCAAGAGCTGGACTTCAAAGCCAGGCTCTCTGCTCCGGAGGCCATGGTCTTAGAGCCTTTACAAGCTCTCTTATGTATCCTTATCTCCTGTGTAGTCTGCTGCATTCTCTTCCTCAGATCTTTTGAGATTTGTTCTTCTCATGTCTATTATTCTGATGTTACCAATTTAAAAATGTAAGATGCATAGCAAAAGAACCACATTCAACCAGAACTTGAAGACTGGTGGTATTCTCAAATGTCTTACCTCGTTACTTATAAAGCATACAGATGGAAAAAGGTGTCCAAGCTGAGCGTCCACTTGGTAATTTAAATTTTTGAAAAATGTGTGGAAAATGGGCTAAAGCGTAGCTCTTAATTTAATATGTAATATGTAAAACGGCTAATCCCTTTTAAACATCTCAAGGACACACTGTATATTCTAGATTCCTATCAATAATTGCATTGTTGAGAGCTTTGCAGTGGAAGAACATAAAAATGAAGAGTTTTTATTAAGTCCTTTTGCTGACGAGCATTTCAAATGAAAAATGGAAAATCTTCCTTGTGTGTCATGAAATGATGTACCCAAACTGAGAGAGACTTAAGCATGTGTTTTTGCAGAGAAGCAAAAATTCTCAACAAAGTATTTTACCTTAATGTTAAATAACTCTGCCCCGCCCCAGCTCTATGTTTTGAATTATCTGAAATCTTAAGCAGCTTTCAGTTTCCTCTTTTAAAAAGTGACTGTTAACAAGAACTTCCTGGTCTTTTTTGTTGTTAAGTGATTACTTTTCTGCATCTGTCTAACCGCTAGGAATTTCATACCCAGGGGGCATCTTTAATTCAGAAAGTCAACCTTTCTCCTGTACTTCTTTTTCTTGCTCCTGACATCTTATTTTCAAAGAGAATTTGCAGTTGTGTGTGTCGGTCTTTGATTCAGAAATAATATTTTATATAAGGCCTTCAAAATCTTAAGCATTTTTTAAAAATGAGTAATACAAACTGCTATTAACATGCCTCTCTCTTTAGAGTGGGACTTGACTTTTCTTAGGAATTCGTTGAAACCATTTTTCATCGCAGGGTTGCTGTATGAATAGAGTTGTTAATGCTGGGCCTGCAGTAATTGAATGAAGGATCTCTGGATGTTCTTTAGACTTGAGCTTGCAGAGAAAACAAGTTAACTACTTTGATTAGAAAGTACATTATTTGTATTTACAATTTCCTAACTGTGTTGTATTACTTATTATTTGCTACATACATATATTGGAATTAGCACTCCAGTATTCTTGCCTGGAGAATTCCATAGACAGAAGAGCCTGGCAAGCAACAAATAGTACATGAGGTCCCAGAAAGTCAAATACGACTGAGTGACTTTTTTCCCCTTGGATTCATTAAGATTAGCTGAAAATTTGTGAAAAGTTTGTCTGGCTTTAGAGCCTGCGCTCTTAAATCAACCATTATGCAGACTATTCAGTTCAGTCGCTCAGTCGCATCCAACTCTTTGCAACCCCGTGGAGTGTAGTACGCCAGGCCTCCCTGTCCATTGCCCACTCCCAGAGTTTACTCAGACTCATGTCATTGAGTCGGTGGTGCTATCTGTTATGACCTGTGAGATCTGTTTGAGTATGGTCAAACTGAGTAGCAAACATCTCATTTTGAAGGAACACTCAGTCCTGTTTTCTTATATAAAAATAGTTGGATTTTGAAGTGATTATGATTATTTTCTATGTGATCTCAGTGACTTAGCCTAAGAGCTAAAGAAACCTATGCAGTTTATTAACCTATCTTTTATTTTATAAACACAAACATAAATGAATGAATTATTATTTGTGACAAACACCCTCCCCCACTTTTTTTTAGACCAAAGAGAGTCTCCAGTATGCATTAGAAACCCTGACTATGAACGGCTGCTCCGTGGAGGATCTGGGATTGGATTTCACTCTGCCAGGGTTTCCTAACATTGAACTAAAGAAAGGAGGAAAGGATATACCGGTCACCATCCACAATTTGGAGGAGTATCTAAGAGTGTGTATTGGCCACATCCCCTGGAGAGAAGGCCAGCGGTGGTCACGTGGGGTGGGGCCGACTGCTGTGAAGGAGAGGGTGGGACAGGCGATCCGGGGAGCACAGGTGCATGTCTGGGAGCTGTTGCACAGACTGGTTTGAGACCTTCAACGCCTGGGCTGACTACATGAAGTCCCTTTTTTCAGGCCTTAACTTCTGTTTACACTTGAGACATTGTCAGATATTTCACAGTGCCTCATGTATAGCTGTGAACTCTCTGCCTTCAAGCTTGAATGCCATATAATAACATCATATTTTCTTAGTTTAAGAAAAACATCAGTGAAAAGGAACGTCCCTTGTGTTGTCTCTCAAGCCAGTTAACTTGACCTCATTGCCTTTGATGCTCTCCATACCATGTAGAGATGTTCATGTTTGTTTGCCCTCTCACCATCCTTGACCCTATTTATTAAGGAAAAACAATTTTGTACTGATCCAAATTATATTTTAGATTGCAGTCTATATGTCTTTATCATCACTACTTTTGGAAAAGTTTCTTTTGTTTATTCCTGACATTGAATGGAAAGAGCATTGGGTTCTAGACAGAAAGCCACCTACAGCTCTGAGACCAGACTTTTCCAAAAGATGGTAATTGTGACTCTTGAAACCTTATCTTTAATTCTCAATAACAATTTCATCCTCGTGGGAAGTTTCATCTGTTTTTCATCTGATAAGGTAATTTGTAACTCACAGGGATATTATATAAATAAATTTTTTAAACACACTAAATATAAATGCATGTGGCATTTTTTACATTTTCTTAATGGCCAGACCCAGAATCAGAAGTTGACCTGACCTATCTATTACTTACACAGTTTTCTGGAACATATTCTAAAGACCTGGAAATTTTTTTTTAAGTAATCAGGAAGGATATTTCACTGTACTTTGCCAAATATTAAATAGGAAAGAAATTTACACTCTGATCACAGATTTTTAAGGAGACTTTTTTTTCTTTCCTTCTTTTTTTTTTTTGCAGCTGGTTATATTTTGGGCACTAAATGAAGGTGTTTCCAGGCAATTTGATTCATTTAGAGATGGATTTGAATCAGTCTTCCCACTCAGTCATCTCCAGTACTTCTACCCAGAAGAAGTGAGTAGCTTGTGTGCAAAAGAAATGGTCATCTCTAATTCCATACCTATAATTATCTTAGTGAGGTATCTCTGTGTTTTTTAGTCAGATACCCTGTTGTTATGAGCAAATAAAATTGTGGAGCGTTGGGCTTTAAGAGGGTAGTTTGGGAAAAATAAGATCATTTCCTCAGTGAGGAAGAATATTCAATATGATGTGAGTATTTTTTCTATAGTACATTTTCTGGCTGAATCTGCAAATCTTTGAACAACTTAGCATTTTAATCTCAATTATTTTTAAGTCTACTTTGATTTGCTACTTATTGAAAATGTGTGTACCTGGCACTTTTAGGCACTCAGTGTCACCTGGAGTTGAAAACAGCAAGGGTTTCTTTTGGAATTGGATCCTGGTCTTCACTACCCGGGGCTTCCAAGGTGGCTCAGCAATAAAGAACCTGCCTGCCAGGGCAGGAGATGCAGGTTCAGCCCTGAAGTGGCAGCCCACTCCAGTATTCTTGCCTAGTAAATCCCATGAACAGAGGAGCCTGGCAGGCTACAGTCCATGGGGTTGCAAATAGTCAAATATGACTTAGTAACTACACAACAACCTCACAGCTTAGCTATGTGACCTTATCCAGGTTTTCGTATATAACCTGACTGACTCATTCATAAAATAGAGGTGCACTCTGTCTCACTGAACAAGATACATAAAGTACCTGACAATGAGTGACATGCAGTAGATAGCAAATTTCACATGTGCGGAATGGAGTTTCCCAAAGTAGACCAGTCTTCCTGCAAATGGGCAGCCAACCAGGTGAGAGATGGCTTAATTGGATACTGATGTCAGATTTTTATCCTAAGGACATGAGCCTTTCTGTCTTTCCAGCATCTGTCCTCTAGTGACTGTCTTAGTCCAAGACAACCATCTGGCATAGGAGTGCCTTGCAAAGCGGGAAAACCTCCCCGTTTGCTGTTGATTAAGCTTTCTTCTCCCACTTCTCTCTCCTACTCAATATTCTTTCTGTTAGCTTCCATTATTGTGTGCCCTTGTGTTTCTAAAAGTCAGGATTTATAAAATCTCTCTGGTCAGAGGTAGATTATGAAGTTAAAGCCTCTAAAGAAATGAGAAAAATTAGGTAGGTTTTGGTTCAGATTAAAGGCTTCTCTAGAGCCCAGTCCCTGCAGATGGTCAGGGCACCCGTTACTGTCAGCTACAGAGGAGAGTGAATCTGTGATTAATAGTGGAAGAGCACGTTGTACAAAGAGCACCAGGCAGAAGCTTGTGGGCTTCATGTCAGCACACCACAGAGCATGTGCCACTTCGCTCAGTTGCATCCTTAGTAACCTGTTGCCCTTGTTTAAACACACAGCTGGATCAGCTTCTGTGTGGCAGTAAAGCAGACACTTGGGATGCAAAGACACTGATGGAATGCTGCAGGCCCGATCACGGCTACACTCACGACAGGTAAGGCCTGGGCTCTGCCAGGTTTCAGACACACACAGAGGTCTAGGTTTTACAGTTTGTTTTCCTATTAAAGGAGGCTTTCCAATATTTTGGCTTCATTTCTCTCAAGACTGGGACTTGAGGACCGAAAGGGGTTTTGGGCTTTTTTGCCCCAAGTGTTTCTGTGAAAATGGGCAGGATAGGCAAAGATGGGGATGCCAATGTCATCCCATTACCCATTTTATGTACAGTAGAGTAGAAATACCTGTACAGTCCCAGACAAGTCTCATTTATCACCAGAGTAACCATTCCATTTGAATTCCAGTTGTAACAACAGAACAAATCTGTGTGTGTTTATAAAGTGAATTCATATGTAGTTATATTTACATTTAATAGTCTCTAGCTCATTGTAAGTCAGAAGTATATTTTAAAATGATGAGATAACTTTGATGTATTTATTTCTGTTGTAGTCGGGCTGTGAAGTTCTTGTTTGAGATTCTCAGTAGTTTTGATAATGAACAGCAGAGGTTATTTCTCCAGTTTGTGACAGGTAGCCCACGATTGCCTGTTGGAGGTGGGTACAACTATTGATTTTTTGTAGCTGTGTGAAGGGGGTGGTGAGAGCGAGTGTGTGTGTGCATGCAAAACTTCAGTGCCAACAGCAGGATATTTTTTGACTTACAAGTGCCTCTTAGTTCCCTGGTGACTCAAATGGTAAAGAATCTACCGGCAATGTGGGAGACCTGGGTTCAGTCCCTGGGTTGGGAAGATCCCCTGGATAAGGGAATGGCAACTCACTCCAGTATTCTTGCCTGGAGAATTCCATGGACAGAGGAGCCTGGTGGGCTACAGTNAGACCTGGGTTCAGTCCCTGGGTTGGGAAGATCCCCTGGATAAGGGAATGGCAACTCACTCCAGTATTCTTGCCTGGAGAATTCCATGGACAGAGGAGCCTGGTGGGCTACAGTCCATGTGGTTGCAAAGAGTCAGACTTAACCGAGCAACTAACACTTTTCTTCTTTCTAGTTATATAATATTGCAATGTTGAGTTTTCAGTGAACTGAGAGATAAGAGAGATCACTAGCAAGGCAGTTCATAGAGACTCTTAAACTGAAGTAGGATTGTTCATGTACATGTAATGCTGCTTCCCTCTATTCAGATTCTCAGGCATTTGTACGTTTTATAAACCCTTAGATGAGAAGTGGTTCTAAAGTCTATCTTTTTTCAGAAATGAATCCTAATATGGGTTGAATTGACACTCTTTAGAAAACATAAGGACTGCATAAAGCACTGTTTGCCGCCACGTTATAGTGACTTTGAATGGTAATTAAAGCAGGTACCAGAGTCCTTAGACTCAGTGTATCTTGAATGGGTAGAGTTCATTACCCAGGAAGAAAAAGTGCCTTCTGTGTGTGGTCATTTTGTGCAGCAGCGCAGTGTGGGACGTTTTCTGATGGAAGTAGATAAGAAAGGGTACCTATGCTTGTGATTCCAGACCGATTCTCCTCACGGCTGGGACACGAGTCTTCCCTGTGCTCTCTGACAGGCACCCTGTAAACTTAACCACGTTCCTTTGTCTTTCTCCCTTCCCTCCTCATCAGGCTTCCGGAGCTTGAATCCACCTTTGACCATTGTCCGGAAGACCTTCGAATCAGCAGAGAACCCAGATGACTTCCTGCCCTCCGTCATGACCTGTGTGAACTATCTTAAATTGCCGGACTATTCAAGCCTCGAGATAATGCGGGAGAAGCTGTTGATGGCCGCGAGAGAAGGGCAGCAGTCGTTCCATCTTTCCTGATCACAGCAGGAAGGGTGGTATCTGCCTGTTACAGCAAAAGACAGCAACCATGATTTCTTTTCTAAATGTGTCACCTGAGTCAAGGAAACATGTTACGCCTTCTCGTTGTAGGAAAATGGCTTGCAGAATATAAAAGAGACACTTGGTTCTTCTTCATTAATGGCCCCATGGACTTAAAGTGATCAGGCCCTAAAACGTTGTTGTGATGAGGTTTCTTTAGCAAGTTCTTGTTTAAATTATCATTTATTTGACGAGTGAAGTTTTTAACTTGCTTTGCTGTGTGAAATTTAAAAAAGGGATGTTTTTCCAGGCTGAAACAATAAATGTCGCTGTGCAGTTTAATTCTGGGCTGTGTGTATCCATCTAGCTAAGTCTGCAGTTTTGCTTCCTCCAAAGACAACTCTTGTACAGAAATTCAGGCTCACTTGTGTTTGACAGAAACAGTTGAGCAGGCGAGCTCTGTGCTTTCCGCTCTGTGCCCTCCCACCCCTTTCGAGTTTCCCTATCCCGACCCATGTACTGTCTGTGCTGCTCACACAGGTTTTTTGTGTACAAAATCCACAGTTGGTACATCTTCGTCAGCTATGGGCTTTTGTTGTTCCATGTTCTCAAATTAAGATACAATTTAAAATTCATGGAATTAAAGTATATTGTCAGTATAATTCAGCCCTTATAACTAGGTAGCTTTTTCTAAGAATTTAGATGTAACAGAGTTGTGGGGTATCACTGGCCTTACACCAGGGACACACTAGGACTGTTTATTACATGGTGATTTCCTGCAACCACCCCCTCCATAGTGGAGGCAGGGAGAGCTTGTTTGTTTCTTTTGTGTCGGTTAAAAAGTTCTGCAACTTGGGCTGGCCAATGTTTATTATTCTATGGCCAGAGCATTTTGAATTGATATGTACGGTTTTAAACAAAATTAGCAGTTTTCATTCCCTGTTGGAGTAAAAAAACAAAATTGTTTTTCTTTTCCCGCTTGTTCTCGTTTTTAAGTTTTTTCCCCACTGTCTTTCATTGCTCCAATCTCCTCTTCCCCTCCTCCCAGTGCTCACTTGCGACAAACATCCCAGCCTTTGTCTCAACACAGATCGAACACCTGTAAGCAGTGCTCTGTCCAGTTGTTTTATGTGCTGATTTCTCAAATCTGCAATAATTCATCAGGTTCCTGTTTTTACCTGAAAATAAATAAAGTTTGCTTCACCTTTTGGTTTATATTCTGTGCTGTATGCATAACTCTCAATTGTATAGATGCATCTCAATCAAGCAGATCATCACAGCTCTATGATTTGCGTCATGACTGATTGTGCTATTCAAAGAATTAAGAATAGCAACTTGAAGAACATAAAAAGTGGAAGGAGATTCCTTCCTCCCTTCCTAAGGTTCAAAATTAAGCCAGTTGCATAAAATTTGAGAGAATTTCCATAGTTCATCTTTCTGAAAACGAGAGATGAACTAATCTTTTTTTTTAATTGGACTTTGAGAAATCAATTTTGTTTGTTCTAAAGTCTTACTTCATTGATGTAGAAACTCCTTTGTTCCTTATTCCACCACCTTAAAGAAATTCAGTGGCTTGTTTTGTTCAGATTACTTTGTCGTTTTACACTCAAATGGCCTTATACGAGCATCTTCTTAATGAACCTGGGCAGTGACCCCGGTTGGGTCAGTCAGGTGGGATGGAACAGTGAGTGAAGACTAAGGCACCTCCTGGGTCCTTGCAGAGGCTCTAGCGACCAAAGGGCTTCACCTTGGCATCACCTTGAGGGAGCTGTTTCTCTGCAGTTTTAACATCAGCACCAGGGCCTGTGCAGTTTAATCAAGCAAAACTAGTTTTAATGAATGAACTCATTTGTTTTTAAACTGTTCTGAAACCTACCTTTTTACAAACTTTAAGCACAAAAGATTTTTGCCTGAACATAACATTTTTGTTCCTCGTTTTTTAAAGGATTCTGTTGTTAAAATTTCCACATGTATAAACAATGTTTCCTATTTGGATATCTGTATTTACCATTTCAGTCATTTCATGGCCCTGGCAAATTTGGCCTCATTGACGTCAGCATCTAATGAGTATGTTAGCTGGTTTTTGAATCACACTCCGGAGCTTGATTGTTTCAAAGTCAGTAGTTAACCTGTTTAAAAGCTTTCAGTCCAGCTTAACTCCTTAATTGGTGAGGGGGGGCCGGTTGGTCCTTGGTTAATTAGGGGCAGGAAGACCCTTCCCATTTTCAAGCAATCTGCCTTAGCAGAGGCCTTAATACTGCATCATAGGTAAGAATACCCTTCTTTTGCTGTTACTCCAGTTATGCCTTAAATTTATTTGCTGAGTAACCCTGTCACCACTCACTGCTTTCTTAAGGATGCTTTACACATGTCGACAGTTGGATAGTGACTAAGACCTTGTTATCCTTTATAGTTCTCTCTGAGGTAGAGTCAGTCAGATGGCAGTCATAGCTAATACCGACTGTGGGGTTGACACTCAGATAGTGACCGATTTGCTCTGTTTTGTAGATGAAAACATTTTTGACTGTTTAAGAAGAAAGAGTTAGTGACATGTATTCCCCTCCCCCCAGCCTCTCCCTTCCACCCCCAAAGTGGATTGTGAGTGTCCGGTAGTCTCGTTAGGAACAGACGAGAGAATTCTAGATGCTCTAGCCAAACCCTTCTACACAGTCCACGGGACACTTTCTGCTCTTCCCGTGCTTCAGCTCTGCTTCCCTGTGTTGGCGGTGACGGGGAACTGCCCTTCAACTTAGCTTTCTCTGAAGAAGGTGGTGTCCTAAAGCCCTTGTGTCCACGTTTGGCTCTTCCTATGAGTTTGGCACATAACGTGAAAAGGAGAGGTGCAGCTGGCTGGCTGACGTCACTTCCTGTCCTCTGGGGCATCCTGTGCATAAAGGCCATTAAGGCCGAGCAACAGCCCTTGCTTTTTCCACAGTAAGGATTATTGCCAGCAAACTGAGCGTGTCTTCCTGTTAGTCCAACAGGTGTTGAGACCGTGCTCCCGATTCCTGTCAGTGAGTAGACTGAGGAAGTGGGAATGTTGCTGATATTCCACAGGGAAAAAAAAAATGTGATGAAAAAGAAGACTTGCTGGGGAAAGACCTAACTGCATTCAGAAACCAAATCCTTCTGGGAGAGGTTCTGGATGCTGAGGTTCATTCTTCATCAGCAAAGATGATCAAGCCTTTAATTGAGTTATCTTGGGCTTTGGTTGTTTTGACCCACTTTATTTTCCCTACTGTAATGAGAACATTGTTTGAAAATGTCGAACTCTGTATTTCTAACTCTGAGAATTGCTTTTGTATGGGTCGTAGGTTTGACGTTGCAGTAGTTGACATAACCTGGTAAGGGATAACCTAGTGACAAATCACTGAAAATGCTTTCTTTGTTACCTCAAAAGAAAAAAGAATCCGGACAAAATACAGCATTTATATTTATAGAAAATGGAGAATTGGCTGTTTTCAAGAACTTCAAGTTAATTCTTATGCAAGAAAAAGTTCTTAACTCTAAAGACTTGTTCTGCATCAAGGAGACATTCTTTAATATTGGAAGAGGTGGTTTTATTTTTACAACAAGCCTACTCATACTACCAAACCTATAACCAATTGCTGATCTCCTGTGTAAAGCATTTTTTTTTCTCTTATCTGAAACAGTGATTTATATGAACTGTTGGAATAATGGAACCTCAAAATACAGATGTGTATGTAAAATTGCATAAATGCACTGACTTCCTTCTCCCTGAATATATTTTTAATAAACAGCATTATCCTACATGGTCAGTTCTTTAAATTATGCACAACTAGAAGCTGCTGCTGAGAAGGGGTATGCTTGTGTGGGCGGCTTTTGGAAAGCTTCCTGGTGAGGTAAGTAACAGTAATCTTAGCCTTTTGGGGAACAGATAACAGCAAGTTACAGGAGCTGGATGTATTCAGGGAGATGACCAGAGTACTTGGCTTGTTGGTAGAGAGAGATGGCACTTGAAAACTCTGCAGTGGTGAAGCGGGGCCCTGGGGTCGGGAGGTACGACAGTGCAGAGACATTAAAGCCTCCTGCTTGAAACTCCTTGAAGTCACTCTTCTGGCTTTCACGACTGGCTGCTCTGCCCTTGACCAAGGTCTGGATCATCAGCCTATTTCACTGAAATAGAAAAAGAAATGTCAAATTGACTTAGGAAAGCAAAGGAAGTGGGGATTTTGTTTGAGTGCTTTGTGTGTGTGTGTGCTGGGGTATAGCCGATGAACAATTTTGTGGTAGTCTCAGGTGGACAGTGAAGGGATTCAGCCATGCCTGCATATGTATCTGCTGCTGCTGCTGCTAAGTCACTTCAGTCATGTCCGACTCTGTGTGACCCCATAGACGGCAGCCCACCAGGCTCCCCCATCCCTGGGATTCTCCAGGCAAGAATACTGGAGTGGGTTGCCATTTCCTTCTCCAATGCATGAAAGAGAAAAGTGAAAGTGAAGTCGCTCAGTCTGTCCGACTGTTAGCGACCCCATGGACTGCAGCCCACCAGGCTACTCCGTCCATTGGATTTTCCAGGCAAGAGTACTGGGGTGGGGTGCCATTGCCTTCCCCGGCATATGTATCTATTCTCCCCCAAATCTTCCTCGCATCCAGGCTACCGCATAACTTGAACAGAGTTCTATGTGCTATAGGTTCTTGCTGTCTTTGTTTTTTAAGAGTGATGACTGAGTTTAGGGAGGGTTCTGTTGCTATTTTTAAGAGAACAAAATATATATATGTATCAGTTCAGTCGCTTAAGTCATGTCAGACTCTGCAACCCCAAGGATTGTAGCACGCCAGGTTTCCCTGTCCGTCACCAACTCCCAGAGCTTGCTCAACCTCGCATCCCATCGAGTCGGTGATGCCATCCAACCATCTCATCCTCTGTTGTCCCCTTCTCCTGCTGCCCTCAATCTTTGCCAGCATCAGGGTCTTTTCCAGTATACACACACACATAGATATACACAGCACAGCACACATGTCCATACACATAACGTATATTCTGTACTGTCAGTATAACTACCAAAGGGTTAAACCTCATTTTTCCCTTGATGAGTCCCTTGGTCTATAATATGACTTTAAATCACAGATGAAGGGGGCTGCAAAGTACAAGCTCCCCCAGGCTGGCCTGTATGTGAAGTCTGTGCAGAGTGTCTGTATCACTCACTCCAGGGTGGGGGTGGGCCTCAGAGGATCACATTTTTGGTTGATGCAGTTCTGCGGAGTTGACGGCATGTTGAGTTACACAGAAGGTTTAAATCTCAATGACAGTTGTTCCCAATAGAAAATAGACCTTCTTGAGACCAGCACATAGGGGAGGGGTGCATTTCATATTCCAGGGTGGGGGTGGGCCTCAGAGGATCACATTTTTGGTTGATGCAGTTCTGCGGAGTTGACGGCATGTTGAGTTACACAGAAGGTTTAAATCTCAATGACAGTTGTTCCCAATAGAAAATAGACCTTCTTGAGACCAGCACATAGGGGAGGGGTGCATTTCATAACAGTTTTCGCATGCTCGCTGAAAGCCTATACCATCCCTTCTTGTTCTCAGCCAGGCTAGCAACCTCAAGCTTATCTGTTTCTGGAGCTACCCTCTCTATGTGGGGAGGTCTGGGAGAGTGGTGCCTCTGGTACCTGAAATGATACCACCCTGCCTTTGCAAGGAGCTGCAAGGGAGCAGGCCCCAGAACCCCCAAGAGTCAGCCTGGGGATTCCAGGCAAACTTGACGGACACCAGAGGTGTTGGTACCTCAGATACCCTGATGTGGCTTCAAGGCCCAGGCACAAAGGATGACTACTCTCCCTAGGAATTCAGGCTTCAGGAATAGATGTTAATATCCTCTCTGTGACTAAGATACATCAAAACATTCGTTAAGGATGCTATCAGTTCAGTTCAGTCGCTCAGTCGTGTCCGACTCTTTGCGACCCCATGAATCGCAGCACGCCAGGCCTCCCTGTCCACCACCATCTCCCGGAGTTCACTCAGACTCACGTCCATCGAGTCCGTGATGCCATCCAGCCATCTCATCCTCGGTCGTCCCCTTCTCCTCCTGCCCCCAATCCCTCCCAGCATCAGAGTCTTTTCCAATGAGTCAACTCTTCGCATGAGGTGGCCAAAGTACTGGAGTTTCAGCTTTAGCATCAGTCCTTCCAAAGAAATCCCAGGGTTGATCTCCTTCAGAATGGACTGGTTGGATCTCCTTGCAGTCC
>SJYX01005753.1:136275-231680 GCA_006410675.1 Oreotragus oreotragus
CACACACACACACTCTACCTCTCCCTCCCATAAGGAGGAATTCATTTTCCTTACCGCTCTGACGTCCAGTTGCAGTGAGACCTATCGTGTTGGGAAGAGGATAGCCTCAGTCTTGTATCCAACACAACTAACTCTGAGAGAACTTTAAATTCAGGAAATATCATCACCATTGTCCCTTTTCCAATTTAAAAACAGTCTTAACTAAATTCATTGAGAAAAGTTCAGCAGTTCTAGCTGATGTTAGAGGACGTTATTAGGTAAATAGTCAAGCCATTGTTTACAACATTTTAGAATTTCTTTACAAAGAAGTCGGTCTTTCAGCACCGAGTTATGGGCTAACAGAGTAAGCCAAATAAGCTTGCTTTTCTCCACGGACAGTGAAGCACTGTCTTAGACTTGTGTGCTCCCAGTGTTCTGACACATGACATTCCAGGTAGATTGACAGCATGCAGAATCCATTTCCTCCCAAAGCACTAAATAGCGTTTGGACACACAGAAGTAAGAAGCTGAGATTTCTGTGCTCTTTCTCTCCAACATACCGTGTTCCTTGCCCGTCTCACTGCACCCATGGGGATGGGCAGGGGTGAGACAGGGAATCTTCAAAAACCAACCTGACATTCACCACAAAGTGGATGCATTTAGGGGTAAAAGTAGGGTTTTTTTTAATCTTTTTTTTTTTTTTTCGTTAACATGGAGATTTTCATTAAGATTGCATGGTCAAAGGAGCATACTACAAATGTTTTTGTTTTCTTATTTTTTTATTGGAGTAGAGTTGATTTACAATGCTGTGTTAGTTTCAGATGTACAGCAAAGTGGATCAGTTATAATATATATATTCACTCTTGACCTTTTTTTTCAGATCCCTTTCCCATATAGGCCATTACGGAGTACTGAGTGTTTCCCTGTGCTATACAACCGTTTCTTGTAAGTTAACTATTTTATATATACTAGTGTGTATATCAGTCCCAATTGCCCAATCTACCTCATTCACACACACAAATGTTTTACTATGCTCTGTTCAGTCCTCCTATTTTACCATCTTCAGTTCAGTTCAGTCGCTGAGTCATGTCTAACTCTTTGCGACCCCATGGACTGCAGCATGCCAGGCCTCCCTATCCATCACCAACTCCTGGGGCTTACTCAAACTCACATCCATCGAATCGGTGATGCCATCCAACCATCTCATCCTCTGTCACTCCCTACTCCTCCCTCCGCCTTCGATCTTTCCCAGCATCAGGGTCTTTTCCAATGAGTTGGCTCTTTGCATCAGGCAGCCAAAGTACTGGAGCCAGGCTAGACATGATACAAGGGGAAGAAAAAGTCCATTTTGAAAACAAACCAATTTAAAAAATCAGTTTAAAGATTACAAGCAGAGAATATGATATATTTCTTTAAATATACAGTCAGTGCAGACAACCCAGGAGAGAGAGAACATCAAAAAAACAGTTTTTTTCTGGTGGCCGACACATTTAAAGGGTCTGGGTCTATCAATTATGATTTTTTTTTTTTTTGATGACAAAAGATTTTAAATTCAAGGATGCGATTTGTTTCAATTCAGAGTTTGCAACTATTGATAAAACACTGTGAAATTGCCATATTAAACCTTTTTCTGATGTTCATAAAGCTTGTTATGAAGATTTCTTTTTATCTGCTGCAGTATTTTAGCTTATTAGATTTTTATTTATTTTTTGGCCGGGATATGTGGCATGTGGGATCTAGTTTCCCAGCCACAGTGGAGCCTACGTCCCCTCTGTCAGAAACATAGACTTAACAACTAGACCACCCATGAAGCCCCTGCCTTGGTATTTAGAAAAATGCCTGGTCTATAAATTTGGAGAACTGGGGTTCTTTTTTGAATCCGACTTTGGAGAAGTCATGTAATTTTCACTGAATGTTTCCTTATCTGTGAAATTATGGGAGTAGATGAGATTAACATCCTGCTCTCAAACTCTAAGCTTCGAATACCTGTCACAGTTCTTACACCAACTTTTCAGACCAATTTAACTGGTTTAAGAGGGTACATAGGTCCTTTTCTAGTTCAGCTGAACAAAATAATGAAACTGTTTCCTACATAGGTTGAATTTACCAAAAGTACCAGTCTTTTTGAAAATACTCTGAAGCTGCTTTTGGTCACCTATTAACATCAGGTATTAAAATGGTTCAGGAAATATTTTGATTCCATGCCTGGGTCTTTAAAATCCTTCTTAGTGTTTAATTCCAGTGGATTTTCTGTTGGTTTGTTTAGCTACCAGGTGGCAGGTTAGGGAGTGGACTTGGCTAGGACTAAGATGCTAATAACCGATACTGTTGGCTAGATCCTTCATCAAAACTCAGAGGTGTACAGCTTCTCAGACCTGGGAGTGTCATTAGAAAGGTAAATAAAACTTCTATTTTGAAAAATGAGAACAGATGTGTGGACACAGGATGAGAAGGGAAGGGTGAGATGAATCAGATTACATTTGACATAAATGCAATACCAGGTACAAAACAATTGGAGAAGGAAATGGCAACCCACTCCAGTGTTCTTGCCTGGAGAATCCCAGGGATAGGGGAGCCTGGTGGGCTGCTGTCTATGGGGTCACACAGAGTCGGACACGACTGAAGTGACTCAGCAGCAGGTATGAAACAGCTAACTAGTGGGAACCTGCTATATAGCACAGGGAGCTCAGCTCAGTGGTCTATGATGACCCCTGGGTAGGATGGGGGTGGAGTGGGAGGGAGGTCCAAGAGGGAGGGGATATATGTATACATATAGCTGATTCATAGCTCAGTTGGTAAAGAATCTGCCTGCAATGCAGGAGACCCTGGTTTGATCCCTGGGTCAGGAAGATCCACTGGAGAAGGGATAGGCCACCCACTCCAGTATTACTGGGCTTCCCTTGTGGCTCAGCTGGTAAAGAATCTGGCTGCAGACTAGGGAGAAAGAGCAGGAAATGATGAGGATTAAATTATGATGGGTCCCTGTGAAGTCGCACAGCATCCACACCCCAGGCTGAGTTCTCGACAGGACCGGGGACAGTGGCTTGTCAGTCTTGCTGGACCTGCTGACAGAGTCACCTTCCTCTCTCTAGTCCCTGGCTCCCAGCTTTCCATGGAGACCACAGAAAAGCCCTTCACATGTTCATTGTTTTCATTTACCAGAACAAAGAAGCAACTTAATAAATTCAGCTTATCTGGGACTCCACGTGGTAGATGAGCTTGCTTTTCTTGTTGGCACATATCAAGGAATAGGATGCAGAATAGGATGAGAGCTGCCAAGATGAGCTTTTACTTTTAGGAATCACATGCTCTCCACTGGGGTCTTCTCTGGTGATTCAGATGGTAAAGAATCTGCCCGCAATGTGGGAGATCCGAGTTCAATCCCCGGGTCTGGAAGATCCCCTGGAGAAGGACCTGGCAACCCACTCAGTATTCCTGCCTGAAGAATCCTATGGACAGGGGAGCCTGGCGGGCTGCAGAGCTGGACACAGCTGAGCAGTTAACACACACACACACACCTACCCTCCATTAAACATAACCTGCTTGTTGTTTTGTAGATTGTTTGCCACAAAACTTTGGTTCTTTAATCTACTCTTTCCTGCTCCACAGACTTATAATTGACTTTCTCCCAGTTTCTCAGAAAAGAGAAAACAAATCTCACTTCCTTCTCTTTTCTCTCCAAGATATGATATATGAGTGGGTGCTGAAGGCTTTTTTTTTTTTTTTTTTGGCTGCACCACTCAGCTTGCAAGATCTTAGTTCCTTGACCAGGGACTGAACCTGTACCCTCAGCAGTAAAAGTGTGGAGTCCTAACTACTGGACTGCCAGGGAATCCCCAAAGGTGTTTATTTTAGATTCCAGTATACCGTGCACCCTGTAGGGAGAAATTAGAAAAGCAACTGAGGGCTCAGCCTCGTTTATTCTCCTCTTTGGTTAGTATTGTTTGAGTCCCAGTTCTACTTGAAAGAAAATAATAAGGTGGCTGGGTGTGTCTTTCTGTGTGTGTGTGTAAAATAAATCAACTCAGAGTCACAGAAAACAGTGACAGTGCCAGGCTCTTCTAGCTGAATGGTACTGAAGTGTTACAAAGGTTACCCTCAGAACCAATCATTTGACTTAAAAAAAAAATTTGGCATCATCTAAGTTTGAAAATGAATACGTTCTTTCTGTCATACCAGAAAAAAAAAAAAAAAAAGAAATACCCTCTC
Source organism: Oreotragus oreotragus (assembly GCA_006410675.1). NCBI lineage: Eukaryota > Metazoa > Chordata > Mammalia > Artiodactyla > Bovidae > Oreotragus > Oreotragus oreotragus. Next base: position 140,464 of record SJYX01005753.1, read on the forward strand.
AGGGACTTACTAAAAATTGAGAAAAGGAAAATAAAAATGTTTCTAGCTTAAGTAGGAAAACTCTAGGGCAGGGCCCTTCCTCAACCCCTTTGTTCAGGTCCCTGTAGTGTTGGGGCAGTAGGTCTCAGGCCTGGTCNAAAAAAAAAAAAAAAAAGAAATACCCTCTCAGGGACTTACTAAAAATTGAGAAAAGGAAAATAAAAATGTTTCTAGCTTAAGTAGGAAAACTCTAGGGCAGGGCCCTTCCTCAACCCCTTTGTTCAGGTCCCTGTAGTGTTGGGGCAGTAGGTCTCAGGCCTGGTCAAGTCGACTCCTACCCATCTACTGCGTCTGTCAACTGGATCCCAGCAGCCACTTAGGCGAATGAGATGCCCCTAGGTGGGTGGGATCCTCCTTCTGTTAAAGGGACATTCAATCCATGTTTGCAGGTCATGAGTAGGTGCAGGTGATCCCCAGAGAGAGACTGACATCAGATAAACATACCCACATATCACTTACACCACCTGGAGGAGGTGCTTAATATTTTAAAAGCATGTTCAAATATTCAGAGGCATTTCTTTTTTCCATGTGCAGGTGACGAACTATGTTGTGAATCACTTATAGCTTAAAAAAGGAGTTATTTGGTCAAAGGGTTTGGTTACCTTTATAGCTCAAGTGGATGTCATTCACTGGCCTACAGGGTCATAGTCCTTTTCAAGGTGACGTCAGTTTTGAACAGGTGTATGAGCATTTTTGTGTAGCATTTCATTTCATCCTGGTTTAGCTGTTTTCTTGATCATAGTATGGCAACTGTCTCAGCATCTGTCTGGTTTGATTGTGAAATGGATGTGTGTAGAGCAGACTTTTCTCTGGCAGACTTTTCTCTGAGTCCCATCATTTAGAGCTAGCAAAGTTCTCAGCAATCATCTGGCCCAGCTTTCTTATGTCTCAGATGACAAAAGAAGTCAGGAAAGGTGCAGGGCCTTGATCTTGTTGCTGGTAAGTGGCAGAGCCATAGACAGAGGCTAAGACTTCAAGCCCTGGGCTCCCTTTGCCAGACCTGGCCTTCTGAGAAGATCACGGCGTAGCATCAGAGTTACCTCCTCCTCCCCTTCAATGTGAAATCTGTATCCCAGTGTCCTTTACCAGAATCTTCTTCTTCACCCATTGACCTCCCCTGCTCTTCAATCCGTCCTGCTCTGTTTTCTTCTATACCTAGTTTCTTTCCAAGTCTTTTCACAACAGTACTGCTGACAGTCCAACACAACAGCATTTTCTATACTGATGTATCTTGTTGTAAATGACATATCACAAACAAGTCGGGATTTATTCCAGATACGTGCTAAAACAAAACAGTTAAATGTAATCCATCCATCACAAATGGCAACCCACCCCAGTATTCTTGCCTGGAGAATCCCCATGGACAGAGGAGCCTGGTGGCTACAATCCACGGGGTTACTGTAGTCCACGGACATGACTGAAGTGACTTAGTACACATGAGTAAACCACCATCCATCACATCAACAAGCCAAATAAGAAAAATCAGTCTTACAGTCATTCCAATTAATGCAGAAAAAGCGTTTGATAAAATCCAAGACCCATTCATGACACAAACACTCAAAAAACTAAGAGTAAAGTTTCCTCAACTTGATAAAAAAAAGAAAAAATATAAAAAGTGTACAGCCAGCATTCATAATGGTGAGAATCTAGACGCTTTCTGCTTAAGATGCTCGTTTATTACTCCTATTCAGCATAATACTGGAGATCTTAGCTAGTGCCATAAGGCAAGAAAAAGATACAAGGTTTACAGATTGGAAAGAAAGAAATAAAAAAACTCTTCTTTGCTTTTATTGCTCTCAGCTTGTTCTACATTTTAATGCTCATTTGAGGTTGATTTTATTAGAAGGTTTTGGCTAACTTCATACATTCACTCTTGATTATGAGAGCTTTTTTTCCCTCTTGGGAGAATATACATTTTATAATAGGGCTCCCTAGAAAGAGTTAAGCATGGTTATTAGGGCTATAGGAATGGGAGGCTGGTTAGATGAGAAAATGATCACTTTTGAGGTGAATTTCCCTAATTCTCACCCCAGCCTGCCTCTCACTTCCTGTTCCTGAAACTTTCTGACCCCTCAGCTTCTTAAGTCAGAAGACAAGAGTCATCTGCCTTGTAATTTTGTTGTGAGGATTAAATGTGATAAAATAATATAAATCACCTTTACTAAAAACACATCCAGGAAATATGATTATTGTAGTGATGAAACCTCAGTGAAGAAAAACTGATGGGAGCTAAGACCTGGGGGAAATATGAGGAAGGGTTCAAGGACAAAGAAGTATCAGTAGTTAATGTTGGTCTTGACGGGTGAATAAGAGACCAATAATAAAGCTAATCGGTGTTGCTACAGGGGGAATGTTCTAGAGCCTGCCTAGGTGGCCAGTGGGTTGGGTGGTCTGCAGCATAGCAGTAATTTATACAAATACTCATTTACCCTTGCTTCAGAGATATTTGGGGTTATGCTCCCTAGGACTCAGTGTGGATAATGGAGTGTTTGAACCTGGGGCTCCTCACTGTGCAGAACTAAGGACATTTCCAGCTGCTTGCCTATCCCTGCTTCCCATCCAGATTCTATACTCTTGTCTATAATGTGTTCCTTATATCGTCCACAACTTCTGCTGTTGCCCCTGCAGGAATGGAGTTTCTCTGTAAAGGTCTCCCATCATCTTGTCTCTGCTGATTCAGCCATTTGCTTAATGGTTTGGCAGAGAATGGGGAAAGGTCTCCTACAATGGCCCAAAGTGAGAGTAGCTAGAGATGGTAGTTGAGGAGAACATAGGCAGGACAATCTGTGGTAGGACCCTCTTAGAGCTATCAAAGTGTGGAGTCTGAACCTTGCCCCTAGAAAGAGGAAATGCACGATGTAACTCTTTATCTCGTATTTTATCCTTACTAAGGTGCCTTTGTATCAATTATACTCTCTGAAAGATAATACCCCAAGCTGTCAGTTCAGAAATAAGCTACCCATACCCTGACACATTGCCTGTGAAGATGGTTGTCTCCTCTCACTTGCTCGCTTTCTCAGAGATAACACACAGTGACTATTATTTTATTCTAAGCTTTACTATGTCCTTCCTTCTTGCTTTGCATTTATTTATTAAAAAATATATATTTATTTATTTTTGGCCACTTCGGGTCATAGTTGTGGTATTCGGGCTTAGTAGTTGCCCTGCAGCATGTGGGATGGTGATTCCCCAGCCAGAGATTGAACCCACATCCCCTGCTTTGGAAGGCAGATTCTTAACAGCTGGACCACCCGGGAAGTCCCTTGCTTTGCCTGTAGACTGTTCTTGAAAGTTTCTTTCTCTTTTCTGACCTTTTGCTTAGTTGTCCATTCAATATTAAAGTGAAGTACGCAATCTCTATTATTGCTTCATTCTCCCTTTCATTTCATCAGTTTTGCTTCGTGGTTTAGGGGCTCTGTTTTTAGGTGCATGTATATTTATAGCTTTATATGTCTTCCTGATGGATTTACCCACTAGTGAATTTTCCATTTCAGTTATCGTGCTTTTCAACTCCAGAATTTCTCTTTTTATCATAATTTATATCATATAATTGATAATCTCTATTTTAGAAACATTTTACTCAGCCCTTCCTTTAATTTTTGATACATTAAAAAAATTCTTTGAATATGTTTTTATAGCTCTTTAAAGATTTTTAACGAGTCAAATGTCTAGGTTTCTAGTGATGAATCCCTCTCCTTCTACTGCATATAAATCATGATTTTCTGTTTCTTTGCATGCCTTGCATTTTTAAAAATTGGATATTTTAAATAATATAGTGATTCTGGAAATCATATTCACCCCTTCTGTAGGGTTTGATGTTGTTACCACTAGTTGTTGTTTCTTTAGTGGCTTTTCTGGGCTAATTCTGCATAATCTGTATTTTTTGTAGTCTCTGCTTGGTTGGTTTGATGGACAGCTAATAATTGGACACAGGTTTTTTTTTAATTTACTTTTTTGACATGTACTATACATGTACATTGCTGTATTTATCTATTGGCTGTGCTGGGCCCTTGTTGCTGCATACGGGCTTTCTCTAGTTGCGAGAGCAGGGGTGGTGGTGGTGGCTGCTCTCTAACTGCATTGCCCAGGCTTCTCATTGCAGTGGGTTATCTTATTATGGAGCAGAGGCTCTAGGCATACCAGCTTCAATAATTGCTCAGAGAGGCTCTTTAGCTGTGGCATGCAAGCTCAGTTGTTGTGGCTTTCAGGCTCTGGAGCATGGCCTCAATCATTGGTGACTCACAGGCTTAGTTGCTTCAGGGCATGTGGGATCTTCCCGGACCAAGAATCGAACCCATGTCTCCTGCATTGGCAGGCGTGAATTCCAATCTATAGCACCATCAGGAAAGTCCCACAGGTTTCTTTAAATGCACGAAACAGTAAGTCTATCAGTCTTTGCTTTCCCTCTGTGGGGATGTGTGTATATTGGGACATGCCTTCAATCCTCAGGCAGTTCAGTTCAGTTCAGTCACTCAGTCGTGTCCAACGCTTTGTGACACCATGGACTGGAGCACGCCAGGCTTCCCTGTCCATCACCATCTCCCAGAGCTTGCTCAAACTCATGGCCATCGAGTCGGTGATACCATCCAACCATCTCATCCTATGTTGTCCCCTTCTCCTCCTGCCTTCAATCTTTCCCAGCATCCAGGTCTTTTCCAAAGAGTCAGTTCTTCGCATCAGGTGGCAAAAATATTGGAGTTTCAAATTCGACGTCAGTCCTTCCAACGAATGTTCAGGATTGATTTCCTTTAGGATTAACTGGTTTGATCTTCTTGCAGTCCAAGGGACTCTCAAGAGTCTTCTCCAACATCACAGTTCAAAAGCATCAATTCTTCAGCGCTCAGCTTTCTTGATGGTCCAACTCTTACATCCATACATGACTACTGGAAAAACCACAGCTTTGACTGTACTGACCTTTGTTGGCAAAGTAATGTCTTTTCTTTTAAATAGCCTGTCTAGGTTGATCATAGGTTTTCTTCCAAGCAGCAAGCGTCTTTTAATTTCATGGCTGCAGTCACCACCTACAGTGATTTTGAAGCCCAAGAAAATAAAATCTGTCACTGTTTCCAGTGGCTCCCCATCTATTGCCATGAAGTGATGGGACAGGATACCACGATCTTTGTTTTTTGAATGTTGATTTTTAAGCCAACTTTTTCATTCTCCTCTTTCACTTTCATAAAGAGGCTCTTTCGTTCTTGCAGTTTACAATTCTACCTTAGATTTCCTCTCTGGCTTCCACAGAGACTCAAAGTCAGACAGAAGGGAGAGATTGGGGTCTTTTCAGGTCTTTCCTAGGCATGCACATGGGTCTGAAAATGCACGCAGTCTACTAGATTCCCAGGAATATGTCAGAGCTTTTCAAGCCCCCTGTGGACATCTTGGAGAAGGAAATGGCAACCTACTCCACTATTCTTGCCCAGAGAATCCTGTGGGCAGAGGAGACTGGGAGGCTATAGTCCATAGGATCGCAAAGAGTCAGACCCGACTGAAATGACTAAACACATGGGCATCTCATTTCCCAGCTTTTAAAAAAGTTTTTCAGGCAGTCCCAAGTGCTATTTCTACCTCAGGCATCTGCAGTGTTAAACAACTGACATATATTGTCTTCTGTTTGTTTGCAAATACCCTGGGAGTAAGGTTGTTTGAACAGAGTGAGTTTTAAGTAAGGTCACCCAGTGATAAGCTAGAGAAGAGTACTTTTCAGGATGCTTCTAGGCAGGTCAGATGGTGACAGCTCTCTGGGGTTAGGCTTAGAGGAGCTCCAGATCCTTCTTCCTCCCTCCAGTGGTTGCAAGGCTGATCATTTTCACAGTGATCATAGTTGTGGGGTTGTTAGTTTTCAAAGCTACAAGGGGGCTGGGGAAATGGGGATAGGACTAGGACAAGGAAAAGGACAAAGCTCATTGTTCTTACTGAGATTCAGCAGGTTTTCTTGAATAAGTGTATCTTGATGATTGCACATCTTTGGTTAATTTCCAGAGTTCTGAAAAAGTTGCTTTTGACAATTTTCCCAGTGTTCTTGTTGCCTTTATGGAGGTGTGGATTGACGTCCTTATTCCACCATTTCAGAAATGTTTCTACAGTGATAAGGTAATAGATGTGTGTGTGTGAAGAAGTGGGGAGAGATCACAGGGTGGGTGTGAATATAGCTGGATTTGTAGACCAAGGCCACCATGGTAGGAGCAGTTTGTGAAAATGAAAGAGGAAACAGAACAGGCTCTATCTTGAAAGCAGGACTCTGTCTTGGGCCAGACTGTGGACTTTGAGCTATATGCCCAGTATCTAAGGAAAAGACATCAGTTCAGTTCAGTTCAGTTCAGTCGCTCAGTCGTGTCCGACTCTTTGCGACCCCATGAATCGCAGCACGCCAGGCCTCCCTGTCCATCACCAACTCCTGGAGTTCACCCAGACTCACGCCCATCGAGTTGGGGATGCCGTCCAGCCATCTCACCCTCGGTCGTCCCCTTCTCCTCCTGCCCCCAGTCGCTCGCAACTGGAAAACCAGGCCCCTGGAAGGAAGAGCCCTCGGGTTCTCCATTGCCTAAAAGAATACGCTAATTATCTGTGTAACCAAATAGAATCATACATCTGTTATGCTTATTGGGGTATGACCACAGGCCTATTGATAATTGTCCACTGTTAACTACCTAGGCTTAAGGCATATAATCATGGGTTAACTTTGATTGTATCTTTCCTTTTCCTTTGTTCAGACTAGTTTCAGGGGAACCTTATACATTTAGGGTATGTAAGGTTTTCACAAAAACTGGTTGGGGTCCTTGGCTAAGAGGAGACTGCCTTGAGCCCGCCAGTGTAATAAACTGTACTCCACTATCTGCATTGTCCTTCTGAGTGAGTTTGTTTCCCAGAATGCATGGCTACAACAGGAAGTTTCCCCCACCTCACTATAAAAGTGCAGTTTTCCTTTGATAACACACTGGAAGTTGGTTCCAGGACCCCTCCCTATGTAGGGACACCCCAATCTGCAAATGCTGGTCCCTTATATAAGATGTTTTATTTAGTAAAGTTGCCTCTCCATGTATAACCCACACATATGGAGGTTTGATTGTAATAACTTCCTTGCTTGTATCTAAAATTCCACGCTTTGGGAACAGTTCTTATGGTGAGAATGGTGTGTGTATGTGTGTACTACCTAACTTCTTTTTTTTTTTAATGCACATAACATAACTATCAGAAAGACAGGTAGAGTTCACTCANGTAGGGACACCCCAATCTGCAAATGCTAGTCCCTTATATAAGATGTTTTATTTAGTAAATTTGCCTCTCCATGTATAACCCACACATATGGAGGTTTGATTGTAATAACTTCCTTGCTTGTATCTAAAATTCCACGCTTTGGGAACAGTTCTTATGGTGAGAATGGTGTGTGTATGTGTGTACTACCTAACTTCTTTTTTTTTTTAATGCACATAACATAACTATCAGAAAGACAGGTAGAGTTCACTCAGTTGTTTCTTTGCTTAGCCAGAAGGAAATTCTCTGAATGAGAATTTGACCTGAGTAGAGGTGGGGGTTGTTGAGAAGTCAGGAGGAGAGGGTAGGGGCCACAGAAGACAGGTGTTAAAGACAGAGCTCTTCTGTTTTCCAGATTTCCTGAAAACTCCCTGCGTGTAGACTGGGAGGTGGTGTGTGTGTGTGTGTGTGTGCACATCCACATACATGCGTGTTTGCTCATGGCTGGAAGATCATAGAAGAGGAGGCATAGAGGCTCCTGGACTGTGGTCAACAGGGAAAATGCCTAACCTAAAAGCTGAGAATTACGTTTCGACAGACTTTCTGAGGACTTTCCCTGGGAGGCAGCCTCTCAGATAGCTCTGAGGGACATTTTTGAAGTGGTAAGGGAGGCGCCCAGATATATAGACGTTTTTTCAACAGAAACCAGGTGGTCGGCATCAAAGGATGACTTAATTAAAGAAAAACTAGACATCTCAAGTTAATGAATTTAGTGTTTTTCTCTGTATGGGAATATGCAAGACTTTGAGCTCATTGAAATCATTCCTCTGATATGCACTTTAGCTATCTAAGGCAAGTATCCTGTTTTTTTCCGTCCTGAATCCCCTCAGGGTACACAGTGGTGGGGTGCTGAGGAGGCGGGAGTGTTGGAGGGTGTTGACTGTAGTGGTTGATGGATTGGTGGACACCACATCTGTTGTTTACTGATTCGGCAAGCAACTGCAAGGAGATCAAACCAGGCAATCCTAAAGGAAATCAACACTGAATATTCATTGGAAGGACTGATATTGAAGTTGAAACTCCAATACTTTCGCCACCTGATGCGAAGAACTGACTCATTTGAAAAGACCCTGATGTTGGGAAAGATTGAGGGCAGGAGAAGGGGACGACAGAGGATGAGATGGTTGGATGACNATCAACACTGAATATTCATTGGAAGGACTGATATTGAAGTTGAAACTCCAATACTTTCGCCACCTGATGCGAAGAACTGACTCATTTGAAAAGACCCTGATGTTGGGAAAGATTGAGGGCAGGAGAAGGGGACGACAGAGGATGAGATGGTTGGATGACATCAGCGACTCAGTGGACATGAGTTTGAGCAAATTCCAGGAGATGGTAAAGGACAGGGAAGCTGGCGTGCTGCAGTCCCTGGGGTCTCAAAGAGTCAATTGAATGAAGACACAATTGAATGACTGAACTACTACAACAACGGCAGGCAACTTTCTTCATCCCCAACTGAAAGTCGGAAGACAGGATAACCTGCTCTTCTGAGTCAAGTGTCTCTGACTGGGTCCCTCTTTCTGCTTCAGTTTTAACATCCATGAAAACAGTGCTAATGAGCTAGTCTAAGGTATTTCTGGCCAGAAATCCTATAGATCAATGAAGTAAGTAGAAGTCTGCAAAATACAGCAAATCACATTTAAAGTGAACTAGTAAGAGCTTGGAGAAGGCAATGGCACCTACTCCAGTACTCTTGCCTGGAAAATCCTATGGATGGAGGAGCCTGGTGGGCTGCAGTCCATGGGGTTNTGGCCAGAAATCCTATAGATCAATGAAGTAAGTAGAAGTCTGCAAAATACAGCAAATCACATTTAAAGTGAACTAGTAAGAGCTTGGAGAAGGCAATGGCACCTACTCCAGTACTCTTGCCTGGAAAATCCTATGGATGGAGGAGCCTGGTGGGCTGCAGTCCATGGGGTTGCTAACAGTCGGGCATGATTGAGCGACTTCCTTTTCACTTTTTACTTTGATGCATTGGAGAAGGAAATGGCAACCCACTCCAGTATTCATGCCTGGAGAATTCCAGGGACAGGGGAGCCTGGTGGGCTGCCATCTATAGGGTCTCACAGAGTCAGACACGACTGAGGTGACTTAGCAGCAGCAGCCGCAGCAAGAGCTTGAAAACTTTTCAAACATACTTTGGAAGTATTTTTCCCTTGTATATACACAAGGAAGCAAAAAAAAAAAAAAAAATCTACTGAATTCCACACTAAGCTGCGACATCTTTTTAAAGTATTTATTTGGTGGCACCCAGTCTCAGTTGCAGCATGTGGGATCTAATTCCCTGACCAGGGATTGAACCCGGGCGCCTGCATTGGGTTCAGTTATCCACTGAACCACCAGGGAAGTTCCTGAGCTGTGACATCTTTACTGTTTACCTTTAGTGTTGGAACAAATGTCCTGTTGCCTGTTTTTCTGGGGACAGAGCATGGTCAGTCCCCAGAAAGAAAGATCTCATTAGATGAGGGAAGAAGCCTCTTGCTCGGCTGAGTTCAGATTACATGTAGGTAGGATGAGTCAGTCACCAACATAAATAATGAAAGATGAATGACTGTGGAGGGCAGAAATAAAAACACGTTGGTAAATCTGAGGCAAGAGGAAGTTCAGCCCCTGCAGGGTAAAGCAATTGGAGATTCATTCTCTATTGATCAAAACTCCAAGACAAGAATACCAGGACAGTTAAGGGAGGAGGTTCGTTCCTGAAGTCAGGAGACCACCCCCAACCACACATGAGCAGAAAACGCTCCTTGAAGGCCAAAGGGGAGTCATGTCAAGAGATGTTCTACCCATAGACCTTTGTGGTAGAATCCATCTTGACTAGGAGATGCACCTGCACACGTGGGAGGATCCTGAGACACTCCAAATATAGACTTTGAACCAGGCAAATCATGATGCTTGGCCAAAGGAACACCCCATAAGCCCAGAAGAAATACTCCATAAAAGGAATTCAAATTGCCTTGAGGGTGAGACTGAGCAACTTAGGGACTCGCCCTCTGAGTCTGCCCGTGTGTTTATCTACAAGTACTGTACTCTTTTCCTCCTAGTAAATACTTTACTTGCTTCATTATTTTCTGTCTTTGTGGAAATTATTTTCTGCAAAGCTGAAGGGCCAGGGCCCTTGTCACCGACTGCTGTCCTAGTGGCTAGGATCTGGTGCTTTCATAGCCACGACCGAGCCTCACTCTCTGGTCCGAAGCCCTGCTCCAAGCCGTTGCAGGCCAAGGCCTCCTAAGATCATATTCTCTTACTTGAGAACTGATCAGGTGTTCTGCTGACATCAGGAGTTGGGTTTTTAACACCACAGAGTATTTGCACATATCTAGTGGCTAGGATCTGGTGCTTTCATAGCCACGACCGAGCCTCACTCTCTGGTCCGAAGCCCTGCTCCAAGCCGTTGCAGGCCAAGGCCTCCTAAGATCATATTCTCTTACTTGAGAACTGATCAGGTGTTCTGCTGACATCAGGAGTTGGGTTTTTAACACCACAGAGTATTTGCACATACTTGGAACTGAAATTCACACTGATGACTTCCGACTCTTTCAGTTGCCCTTAATTTCCAGGAGGATTAATTTATCAGCCTATGTTTTATTTCCAAGGCTATTTCTACTTAAGTCAATATAGTAGGTTAAATAAATTTCCTGCAGGGCCTTAGCCACCTTGCCGCACCCCCTGAAAGCTCCTGACCTGTGTTGAGTGCCTGCTTTCTGCTTTGCTCTTTGGTCCACATTTACTTTCAAATTCTCCATTTATGGACAGAGGCAAATGAACAATCTTCCCAAGAATCTTTTCAAATGAAGAGGGACAAAGTAGCAAAGTATCAAGAACAGCAGAGAAATGACATCCCGTGGGCTGATCTTCATTGTTCTGTCATGATTGTTAAAGGAGCTGTGATGGGAGGACGGGGAGTCCTCATGATTGATTATTGATGTCTGCTATGGATTAGCAGGGAGAAGGCAATGGCACCCCACTCCAGTATTCTTGCCTGGAAAATCCCATGGACGGAGGAGCTTGGTAGGCTGCAGTCCATGGGGTCGCTAAGAGTCAGGCTCGACTGAGCGACTTTACTTTCACTTTTCACTTTCATGCATTGGAGAAGGAAGTGGCAACCCACTCCAGTGTTCTTGCCTGGAGAATCCCAGGGACAGAGGAGCCTAGTGGGCTGCCGTCTATGGGGTCGCACAGAGTCGGACACAGACAGGACTGAAGCGACTTAGCATAGCATATGGGTTAGCAGGAGTTACCACAGTAAACATGACACATAGCTGAGCCTGGTGTACAAGGCAGATATCTGCTCTGCAGATCGTCTAAGTTTGAGTATGAGCTCTGCCACTAACTTACAAACTTCATTATTGAGAGAATGAAAGAGAAGATGTGGATTACGTGAGAAGATGTGTGTAAAATGTTCAGAAGAGTGTGGGATGAGAAAACAGTTCTGCCTCCTTAGGTTGTGGATTCTTAAACCAATCCTATTCATCTTTGTATTCTGGCAATTCTCAGTTTGTTGAGTTCATGTATGTTGCATAGAGAAACAGTTTAAAAGAAAAAAATCTAGTTGTCAAGTCAGAAGGCTCAGTTCAACAGATAGGGAAAAATCTGTGTGGTCAGTGGGGCTTTCCTACAGGACCCTGAAACTGCCCTTTATAGGTTTTCCCTCCATTAAAAAAAAAAAAATTGTTATCAAAGTAAACTGAACACACAGAGAAGTACACAAATCATAAGGGGACATAGGTCCATGGATTCTCACCTATGTTACCACGACCCCCATAAAAATGGAAGCTACAGCTTTCCTGGTGGTCCAGTGGATAAGACATTGAGTTCCCAATGCAGGGGACCTGGGTTCGATCCCTGGTCAGGGGACTAGATCCCACATGCAACTAAATAACTAAAAATAAATAACTTTTTTTAATGGAAGCAACACCAGCTCCCCAGAATGCTGATATTCCTTCCTCCCATTGTCAGCTATTCCCTCCCTGCAAAGACACCCAGACCCCCTTAACCTGACTTTTTAAAAAAGTGTATTTATTTACTTATTTTTGGCTACGCTGGGTCTTCATTGGGGCCCTCAGGCTCCTCTGTAGTTGCAGTGTGGGCATACCATTGCGATGCTGCTCTTGGGCACTGGGGCTCAGTAGCTGTGGTGCATCGGCCTACTTGCTCCATTGCATGTGGAATCCTCCCTGACTGGGGACTGAACCCCTGACCCCTGCATTGGAAGGCAGATTCTTAACCACTAGGCCACCAGGGGAAACCCCTGACTTTTAACATTATGTATTAATTTTGTTCTACATTTTCTGAGATTCAACTATGCTGTTTCATGGAGTTATAATTTGTTAATTTTTATTTCAGAAAATGAATATACCATAATTTGTTCATTTATTTACTGGATGGACACTTCGGTTGTTTCCAGTTTGGGGCTATTACAAACAGAGTTGCAATGAACATGGTTTTTGAAGCCTTTGATCTGTATTTCTGTGGGATGTGAGTAAAATCGTGGAGTGAAATGGCCAAGTCACAGGGAATGTTTGTGTTTGATGTTAGCAAGTACCACTAAAAAGTTGTCCAAAGTGGTCGTACCAATTTACATCCCCCCAGCAGCGTCTGCAAGTCCTCACTGCCCTGCATCCTTGTCAATACTTGTCACTGTCAGTCTTTTTAATTTTAGCCATTCCAGTGGAATGTGTAATATTTTTTATTTTAGTTTGCATTTCCCTGATGATTAATGCTGATGAACCTCTTTTCACGTATTTATTGGCCTTTGGAATATTCCCCCTTTCTGAATTCTCCTTTTATTTTTTAATCTTAAATTTTTTTTAATTTTAATTAAAAAATTTTTAATGTGTGCATGCTAAGTCGCTTCGGGCATGTCCAACTCTTTGCGACCCTATGGGCTGTAGCCCACTAAGTTCCTCTGTTCATGAAATTCTCCAGGCAAAAAATACTGGAGTGGATTGCCATTTCCTTCTTTAGAGGATCTTCCCGACCCAGGGATTGAACTCAGGTTTCCTGCATTGCAAGCAGGTTCTTCACCGTATGATCTACAGGGAAGTTCCTAAATAATAACAATGTAGGCATTAAACACAGTCAAGGACCTTTAGTTCTTTCTCAAGGGTTATAGACAGCATTCTGAGCCATATGCTGTGAGCTGTCTTGTAGATACCAGAACACCAGATGGAGAAGTTTACTACATGGTGACCAGCCTGTACCCAGGATATGAGCTGCCACAGTTCTGAGAATTGGAAGTAAAGAAACAGGAACAAATGGACCCTGGAACGTGAAGAGTAACTGTTCCTAAAACAGCCAAGCTGATGCTGATCAGACTCAGTTCAGCTCAGTTTGGCTGCTCAGTCATATCTGACTCAGCCCCATGGACTGCAGCAGCCAGGCCTCCCTGTCCATCACCGACTCCCAGAGCTTGCTCAGACTCATGTCCATTGAGTCAGTGATGCCATCCAACCATCTCATCCTCTGTCGTCCCGTTTTCCTCCTGCCTTCAGTCTTTCCCAGCATCAGGGTCTTTTCCAGTGAGCCAGTTCTTTGCATCAGGTGGCCAAAGTATTGGAGTTCCAGCTTCAGCATCAGTCCTTCCAACGAATATTCAGGACTGATTTCCTTGAGGATTGACTGGTTGGATCTCCTTGCCATCCAAGGGAGATGAGTCTTTTCCAACACCACAGTTCAAAAGCATCCATTTTTCGATGCTGATGAGACTACGGGTGACCAGTCTGAAGATGACTGCTAGAGATGACTGTGCTGTTTCTGCAGGCAGCACCACCCACCCCCCTACTCTGTCTATAAACACTCTCACCCCCCTGCTTGTTGGTGAGCGGGGCACTGGGGGGTAGTGGCCTTTGGACAAACATCTGCCACCCTCCCCCTGCTTCAGTTGCCAGCATCTGAAATAAAGCAAACTTTTCTTTCCACCCACCTGGCCTGTTTATTGGCTTTTGAGTGGCAAGCAGCCAGAACCCACACACTCTTTCAGGAACAATATAACAACATGAATCAGCCATAAGTATATATATGCCCCCTGCCTCTTGAACCTCCCTCCACCCCACGCCCCATAACTACCACTCTGGGCTGTCACAGAGCACTGAGTTGAGCTCCCTGGGTTACACATGAGCTGACCGTTTGGTTGGACTCTTTGTCTCCTGAATGCCTCACCTTTAGCTCACCTTGTAACCAGTAAGATGCCCCCAGCCGCCATCCCCGAGCCCTGCTCAGACCCCACAGTTTGAAAGCATTTAGTTTCATCCATGGTCCTTGGGGATTTAGTCCCTGAATGTAAGCATAAGTCAGCACCAAGAAAAAAAATTGACTTTCTTTTTCCTGGAATTAAAAAATATCCCATGAACCCTGGATTATGTGGTGAGCATTCCTAAATACTGGATTTCTAAAAATTCATCATAGTTGATAACCAGGATGATGATACAAAATCCTGAGTATTTCACAAAGCAATGTAGTAAAAGCTGAAATTATGAGCATTCATTTAAGCAGTTTTCCATAGAAGAGGGGGCAGGCTCACCTTGGGCTAATTTGTACATTCAGAAAAATGCCTGAGCGTGTGCTGTGTGCCTCTGACGAGCTGTCACGCACATATAAATGTTGTCTGGCCTGTGCCTATTAATTTCCATCTCGGGGGCAAATGGAATCTTTGCTACTGAGTGGTTTTTAATCAGTTTGTGACATCTGTATCTAAATAAATTGGTTTAATCTTGAGAAAAATATCACGGTATAGCTCATAGTTATACTAATGTCCTTTAATATTCATATCTCTGACGGATGCTTGGGACTACATTCTATCCCCTGACACAGAGAAGGTCACATGATGCTGTGATGACGCTGATGGTGACGCGGACCTAGAGCTTCAGCTAATGACCAGGCAGTGACACCAGCCCAGGAAAGCTAGAGCACTCAAGACTCACAGAGAAACACTCCTGCCGTTACCCACCCCTTAGCTCTTCTTTGTAACTTAATTAGATTCCATACAAAATAAATCTGCCTTCTCTTGCACACTGTCAGCAAAAACAGAATGTGCACAAGCCATCTTCTGAGTTGCTGATTTTACCTGGAGAGCAGTTAAACCTAAGGTTTTCTAGATTCCTTCCCCCCCGCCGCCAAAATCAACCTCCTCTTATTTCATTAGTGTCTTTGAAACGATTTCTAACAGATACGCAAAGGGACACACTGTCCTTTTGACAAGAGCACAAGGCTTGCTGGCTAAGGACATGAGTCCAAACCCTGGCACTAGTTTTGGAAATTTGTGATAGGAAAGTACTACGTGGACCTCATAAGATGATTTTGTGGGTTTAAAATAGTAATTCAAGGGTCAAATTTATCCTTACTGATGAAATAATCAGAAGTAGATAAACACTTTATGTACGGGACATGAGATAGAAATTAACCTTTAGCTATGCCCTTATTTAGCTCAACCCCATCACTTGTCTGGAGAAGGCAACGGCACCCCACTCCAGTACTCTTGCCTGGAAAATCCCATGGGTGGAGGAGCCTGGTGGGCTGCAGTCCATGGGGTCGCTAAGAGTCGGACACAACTGAGCGACTTCACTTTCAGTTCTCACTTTCATGCATTGGAGAAGGAAATGGCAACCCACTCCAGTGTTCTTGCCTGCAGAATCCCAGGGACGGGGAAGCCTGGTGGGCTGCCGTCTATGGGGTCACACAGAGTTGGACACGACTGAAGCAACTTAGCAGCAGCAGCAGCATCACTTGCCACTCAACACTGCTGGTAAAGGTGGCCCAACCACCCCCTAGTGAAGTATCTACTTCTCTACCTCCATCACAACACCCCCACCCCCCGATCTCTCCACCCATTGCTTCCTCTAACTGCTCACAATCTCAGGAAATGGCAACTCCATTTATCCAGCTTTCCTTGTGGCTCAGCTGGTAAAGAATCCATCTGCAATGTGGGAGACTTGTGTTCAGTTCCTGGGTTGGGAAGATCCCCTGGAGAAGGGAAATTCTGTCCGCTCCAGTATTCTGGCCTGGAGAATTCCATGGACCGTATAGTCCATAGGGTCGCAAAGAGTCAGACACGACCGAGCAACTTTCACTTCACTCAGGACCCACATCTGGAGGTCATCTTTGTCTCCTCTTTCTCAATCACAACCCCCAGCCAGTGCATCCAAAGTGTCTTCCATGCTGCAAATACATCCCAAATCTGACTGTTCTCTCCATCTCCACTGCTATGCTCCTAGTTTAAGCTGCCCTCTACTGCTTACACTGGGGCTTCCCTGGTGGCTCAGGGGTAAAGAATCCGCCTACTAATGCAGGAAACGTGGGTTTGTTCCCTGGGTCAGGAAGATTCCCTGGAGAAGGAAATGGCAACCCACTCCAGTGTTCTTGCCTGGAGAATCCNCTAGTGGCTAGGATCTGGTGCTTTCATAGCCACGACCGAGCCTCACTCTCTGGTCCGAAGCCCTGCTCCAAGCCGTTGCAGGCCAAGGCCTCCTAAGATCATATTCTCTTACTTGAGAACTGATCAGGTGTTCTGCTGACATCAGGAGTTGGGTTTTTAACACCACAGAGTATTTGCACATACTTGGAACTGAAATTCACACTGATGACTTCCGACTCTTTCAGTTGCCCTTAATTTCCAGGAGGATTAATTTATCAGCCTATGTTTTATTTCCAAGGCTATTTCTACTTAAGTCAATATAGTAGGTTAAATAAATTTCCTGCAGGGCCTTAGCCACCTTGCCGCACCCCCTGAAAGCTCCTGACCTGTGTTGAGTGCCTGCTTTCTGCTTTGCTCTTTGGTCCACATTTACTTTCAAATTCTCCATTTATGGACAGAGGCAAATGAACAATCTTCCCAAGAATCTTTTCAAATGAAGAGGGACAAAGTAGCAAAGTATCAAGAACAGCAGAGAAATGACATCCCGTGGGCTGATCTTCATTGTTCTGTCATGATTGTTAAAGGAGCTGTGATGGGAGGACGGGGAGTCCTCATGATTGATTATTGATGTCTGCTATGGATTAGCAGGGAGAAGGCAATGGCACCCCACTCCAGTATTCTTGCCTGGAAAATCCCATGGACGGAGGAGCTTGGTAGGCTGCAGTCCATGGGGTCGCTAAGAGTCAGGCTCGACTGAGCGACTTTACTTTCACTTTTCACTTTCATGCATTGGAGAAGGAAGTGGCAACCCACTCCAGTGTTCTTGCCTGGAGAATCCCAGGGACAGAGGAGCCTAGTGGGCTGCCGTCTATGGGGTCGCACAGAGTCGGACACAGACAGGACTGAAGCGACTTAGCATAGCATATGGGTTAGCAGGAGTTACCACAGTAAACATGACACATAGCTGAGCCTGGTGTACAAGGCAGATATCTGCTCTGCAGATCGTCTAAGTTTGAGTATGAGCTCTGCCACTAACTTACAAACTTCATTATTGAGAGAATGAAAGAGAAGATGTGGATTACGTGAGAAGATGTGTGTAAAATGTTCAGAAGAGTGTGGGATGAGAAAACAGTTCTGCCTCCTTAGGTTGTGGATTCTTAAACCAATCCTATTCATCTTTGTATTCTGGCAATTCTCAGTTTGTTGAGTTCATGTATGTTGCATAGAGAAACAGTTTAAAAGAAAAAAATCTAGTTGTCAAGTCAGAAGGCTCAGTTCAACAGATAGGGAAAAATCTGTGTGGTCAGTGGGGCTTTCCTACAGGACCCTGAAACTGCCCTTTATAGGTTTTCCCTCCATTAAAAAAAAAAAAATTGTTATCAAAGTAAACTGAACACACAGAGAAGTACACAAATCATAAGGGGACATAGGTCCATGGATTCTCACCTATGTTACCACGACCCCCATAAAAATGGAAGCTACAGCTTTCCTGGTGGTCCAGTGGATAAGACATTGAGTTCCCAATGCAGGGGACCTGGGTTCGATCCCTGGTCAGGGGACTAGATCCCACATGCAACTAAATAACTAAAAATAAATAACTTTTTTTAATGGAAGCAACACCAGCTCCCCAGAATGCTGATATTCCTTCCTCCCATTGTCAGCTATTCCCTCCCTGCAAAGACACCCAGACCCCCTTAACCTGACTTTTTAAAAAAGTGTATTTATTTACTTATTTTTGGCTACGCTGGGTCTTCATTGGGGCCCTCAGGCTCCTCTGTAGTTGCAGTGTGGGCATACCATTGCGATGCTGCTCTTGGGCACTGGGGCTCAGTAGCTGTGGTGCATCGGCCTACTTGCTCCATTGCATGTGGAATCCTCCCTGACTGGGGACTGAACCCCTGACCCCTGCATTGGAAGGCAGATTCTTAACCACTAGGCCACCAGGGGAAACCCCTGACTTTTAACATTATGTATTAATTTTGTTCTACATTTTCTGAGATTCAACTATGCTGTTTCATGGAGTTATAATTTGTTAATTTTTATTTCAGAAAATGAATATACCATAATTTGTTCATTTATTTACTGGATGGACACTTCGGTTATTTCCAGTTTGGGGCTATTACAAACAGAGTTGCAATGAACATGGTTTTTGAAGCCTTTGATCTGTATTTCTGTGGGATGTGAGTAAAATCGTGGAGTGAAATGGCCAAGTCACAGGGAATGTTTGTGTTTGATGTTAGCAAGTACCACTAAAAAGTTGTCCAAAGTGGTCGTACCAATTTACATCCCCCCAGCAGCGTCTGCAAGTCCTCACTGCCCTGCATCCTTGTCAATACTTGTCACTGTCAGTCTTTTTAATTTTAGCCATTCCAGTGGAATGTGTAATATTTTTTATTTTAGTTTGCATTTCCCTGATGATTAATGCTGATGAACCTCTTTTCACGTATTTATTGGCCTTTGGAATATTCCCCCTTTCTGAATTCTCCTTTTATTTTTTAATCTTAAATTTTTTTTAATTTTAATTAAAAAATTTTTAATGTGTGCATGCTAAGTCGCTTCGGGCATGTCCAACTCTTTGCGACCCTATGGGCTGTAGCCCACTAAGTTCCTCTGTTCATGAAATTCTCCAGGCAAAAAATACTGGAGTGGATTGCCATTTCCTTCTTTAGAGGATCTTCCCGACCCAGGGATTGAACTCAGGTTTCCTGCATTGCAAGCAGGTTCTTCACCATATGATCTACAGGGAAGTTCCTAAATAATAACAATGTAGGCATTAAACACAGTCAAGGACCTTTAGTTCTTTCTCAAGGGTTATAGACAGCATTCTGAGCCATATGCTGTGAGCTGTCTTGTAGATACCAGAACACCAGATGGAGAAGTTTACTACATGGTGACCAGCCTGTACCCAGGATATGAGCTGCCACAGTTCTGAGAATTGGAAGTAAAGAAACAGGAACAAATGGACCCTGGAACGTGAAGAGTAACTGTTCCTAAAACAGCCAAGCTGATGCTGATCAGACTCAGTTCAGCTCAGTTTGGCTGCTCAGTCATATCTGACTCAGCCCCATGGACTGCAGCAGCCAGGCCTCCCTGTCCATCACCGACTCCCAGAGCTTGCTCAGACTCATGTCCATTGAGTCAGTGATGCCATCCAACCATCTCATCCTCTGTCGTCCCGTTTTCCTCCTGCCTTCAGTCTTTCCCAGCATCAGGGTCTTTTCCAGTGAGCCAGTTCTTTGCATCAGGTGGCCAAAGTATTGGAGTTCCAGCTTCAGCATCAGTCCTTCCAACGAATATTCAGGACTGATTTCCTTGAGGATTGACTGGTTGGATCTCCTTGCCATCCAAGGGAGATGAGTCTTTTCCAACACCACAGTTCAAAAGCATCCATTTTTCGATGCTGATGAGACTACGGGTGACCAGTCTGAAGATGACTGCTAGAGATGACTGTGCTGTTTCTGCAGGCAGCACCACCCACCCCCCTACTCTGTCTATAAACACTCTCACCCCCCTGCTTGTTGGTGAGCGGGGCACTGGGGGGTAGTGGCCTTTGGACAAACATCTGCCACCCTCCCCCTGCTTCAGTTGCCAGCATCTGAAATAAAGCAAACTTTTCTTTCCACCCACCTGGCCTGTTTATTGGCTTTTGAGTGGCAAGCAGCCAGAACCCACACACTCTTTCAGGAACAATATAACAACATGAATCAGCCATAAGTATATATATGCCCCCTGCCTCTTGAACCTCCCTCCACCCCACGCCCCATAACTACCACTCTGGGCTGTCACAGAGCACTGAGTTGAGCTCCCTGGGTTACACATGAGCTGACCGTTTGGTTGGACTCTTTGTCTCCTGAATGCCTCACCTTTAGCTCACCTTGTAACCAGTAAGATGCCCCCAGCCGCCATCCCCGAGCCCTGCTCAGACCCCACAGTTTGAAAGCATTTAGTTTCATCCATGGTCCTTGGGGATTTAGTCCCTGAATGTAAGCATAAGTCAGCACCAAGAAAAAAAATTGACTTTCTTTTTCCTGGAATTAAAAAATATCCCATGAACCCTGGATTATGTGGTGAGCATTCCTAAATACTGGATTTCTAAAAATTCATCATAGTTGATAACCAGGATGATGATACAAAATCCTGAGTATTTCACAAAGCAATGTAGTAAAAGCTGAAATTATGAGCATTCATTTAAGCAGTTTTCCATAGAAGAGGGGGCAGGCTCACCTTGGGCTAATTTGTACATTCAGAAAAATGCCTGAGCGTGTGCTGTGTGCCTCTGACGAGCTGTCACGCACATATAAATGTTGTCTGGCCTGTGCCTATTAATTTCCATCTCGGGGGCAAATGGAATCTTTGCTACTGAGTGGTTTTTAATCAGTTTGTGACATCTGTATCTAAATAAATTGGTTTAATCTTGAGAAAAATATCACGGTATAGCTCATAGTTATACTAATGTCCTTTAATATTCATATCTCTGACGGATGCTTGGGACTACATTCTATCCCCTGACACAGAGAAGGTCACATGATGCTGTGATGACGCTGATGGTGACGCGGACCTAGAGCTTCAGCTAATGACCAGGCAGTGACACCAGCCCAGGAAAGCTAGAGCACTCAAGACTCACAGAGAAACACTCCTGCCGTTACCCACCCCTTAGCTCTTCTTTGTAACTTAATTAGATTCCATACAAAATAAATCTGCCTTCTCTTGCACACTGTCAGCAAAAACAGAATGTGCACAAGCCATCTTCTGAGTTGCTGATTTTACCTGGAGAGCAGTTAAACCTAAGGTTTTCTAGATTCCTTCCCCCCCGCCGCCAAAATCAACCTCCTCTTATTTCATTAGTGTCTTTGAAACGATTTCTAACAGATACGCAAAGGGACACACTGTCCTTTTGACAAGAGCACAAGGCTTGCTGGCTAAGGACATGAGTCCAAACCCTGGCACTAGTTTTGGAAATTTGTGATAGGAAAGTACTACGTGGACCTCATAAGATGATTTTGTGGGTTTAAAATAGTAATTCAAGGGTCAAATTTATCCTTACTGATGAAATAATCAGAAGTAGATAAACACTTTATGTACGGGACATGAGATAGAAATTAACCTTTAGCTATGCCCTTATTTAGCTCAACCCCATCACTTGTCTGGAGAAGGCAACGGCACCCCACTCCAGTACTCTTGCCTGGAAAATCCCATGGGTGGAGGAGCCTGGTGGGCTGCAGTCCATGGGGTCGCTAAGAGTCGGACACAACTGAGCGACTTCACTTTCAGTTCTCACTTTCATGCATTGGAGAAGGAAATGGCAACCCACTCCAGTGTTCTTGCCTGCAGAATCCCAGGGACGGGGAAGCCTGGTGGGCTGCCGTCTATGGGGTCACACAGAGTTGGACACGACTGAAGCAACTTAGCAGCAGCAGCAGCATCACTTGCCACTCAACACTGCTGGTAAAGGTGGCCCAACCACCCCCTAGTGAAGTATCTACTTCTCTACCTCCATCACAACACCCCCACCCCCCGATCTCTCCACCCATTGCTTCCTCTAACTGCTCACAATCTCAGGAAATGGCAACTCCATTTATCCAGCTTTCCTTGTGGCTCAGCTGGTAAAGAATCCATCTGCAATGTGGGAGACTTGTGTTCAGTTCCTGGGTTGGGAAGATCCCCTGGAGAAGGGAAATTCTGTCCGCTCCAGTATTCTGGCCTGGAGAATTCCATGGACCGTATAGTCCATAGGGTCGCAAAGAGTCAGACACGACCGAGCAACTTTCACTTCACTCAGGACCCACATCTGGAGGTCATCTTTGACTCCTCTTTCTCAATCACAACCCCCAGCCAGTGCATCCAAAGTGTCTTCCATGCTGCAAATACATCCCAAATCTGACTGTTCTCTCCATCTCCACTGCTATGCTCCTAGTTTAAGCTGCCCTCTACTGCTTACACTGGGGCTTCCCTGGTGGCTCAGGGGTAAAGAATCCGCCTACTAATGCAGGAGACGTGGGTTTGTTCCCTGGGTCAGGAAGATTCCCTGGAGAAGGAAATGGCAACCCACTCCAGTGTTCTTGCCTGGAGAATCCCAGGGACGGGGGAGTCTGGTGGGCTGCCGTCTATGGGGTCGCACAGAGTCGGACACGACTGAAGTGACTTAGCAGCAGTAGCAGCAGCAGTGGACTCTACACTGCGATTGTAGGGTGTGTATATGTGTGTGGGGGTTGTTTCAGCTCAGGTTCAATCTGTGTATGAAGGTGGATGGTTTTGGTTCTCAGAATAATCAACTCACAGAAAAGAAAATACACATGTCTCTGAAGTATACAAAAAGATGTTAAGTTTGATTCATGATGAGAAATACATTTGAAAAGTACACTGAGATTTTTTTTTCACTTATTAGATTTTCAAAGATCAAAATGTTTGATAGAGTCTCATGATGGAGACGAAAACAGGGAATCCTACACATTTTCTCCTAATTTGTTTAAGTCATTAAGAAAAATATCTTCCATATGGAACTGAAAATATGAAGTGTTTTTTTATGTCAGCAAAGCCAATGTGGGCATTGTCATGGGGGAATGCATTAGAGCTATATCATGGTGTTCTATTTCATAATCCTGGAGTGAATTTAGGAGCAAAGGGAATGTTTGGAATTGAACCTCCTGATTTTCAAGCCAGTAGATGTGGATTCCTTCTTGAAAACAGTCCTGTCTTCCAGCATGGTACATTTGTCATAATAACATCAAGTTGAAACTAAAAACAATTATTGAGCTTAACATAATTCTCATGTTCTCAGGGGTCTTTGTGAAAAGATCTGATTTCCATTTGGTGGTAGTTGAACTGCTTTATGAAATATTTATAGAGGAAAGATATGCTTCCTTGCTGTGTTTTTACTCAAGACTTCTCATTTAAACTTGCCCTAGATCAAATCAATATTAGAATAATAATGTAAAAGAAATTAAAACTGTTTTAAACAGCTGCTAGAATAGTGGTTTAATTCAAATCAGGACAAGTCTAGTGGGAAGAAAGTAAATGTGAGCATATCTTAAACATGGCATTTAGGGATTGTTCAATGATAATTCAGAGTGAAATAACCTGGATATATATATGCTAAAATGGGCTTCTCTGCTGGCTCAGATGGTAAAGAATCTGCCTGTAATATGGAAGACCTGGGTTCTATCTCTGGGTTGGGAAGATCCCCTGGAGAAGGGCATGGCAACCCACTCCCGTATTCTTGCCTGGAGAATCCCCACGGACAGAGGAGCCTGGTGGGCTACAATCCATGGGGTCACAAAGAGTCAGACACAACTGATTGACTAAGCACACAGCACATATGCTAAAACACTTCAATGACTAATTACAAAAAGGGTGCTACTAATTAAAAGAGTAAGAAGTGGTTCTGCTACTTATGACTGGAATGTGTGCAAATCATATTTATCCTTTGTGAAGACTCTTCAACGGCACTTAAAACTCCCATGTTCAGTTCAGTTCAGTTCAGTCGCTCAGTCGTGTCCGACTCTTTGCGACCCCATGAATCGCAGCATGCCAGGCCTCCCTGTCCATCACCATCTCCCGGAGTTCACTCAGATTCACGTCCATCGAGGTCGTGGTGCCATCCAGCCATCTCATCCTCGGTCGTCCCCTTCTCCTCCTGCCCCCAATCCCTCTCAGCATCAGAGTCTTTTCCAATGAGTCAACTCTTCGCATGACGTGGCCAAAGTACTGCAGTTTCAGCTTTAGCATCATTCCTTCCAAAGAAATCCCAGGGCTGATCTCCTTCAGAATGGACTGGTTGGATCTCCTTGCAGTCCAAGGGACTCTCAAGAGTCTTCTCCAACACCACAGTTCAAAAGCATCGATTCTTCGGTGCTCAGCTTTCTTCACAGTCCAACTTTCACATCCATACATGACCACAGGAAAAACCATAGCCTTGACTAGGCGCACCTTAGTCGGCAAAGTAATGTCTCTGCTTTTNTAATCTAGAGCCAGACATCTTGGAATGTGAAGTCAAGTGGGCCTTAGAAAGCATCACTAAGAACAAAGCTAGTGGAGGTGATGGAATTCCCGTTGAGCTGTTTCAAATCCTGGAAGATGATGCTGTGAAAGTGCTGCACTCAATATGCCAGCAAATTTGGAAAACTCAGCAGTGGTCACAGGACTGGAAAAGGTCAGTTTTCATTCCAATTCCAAAGAAAGGCAATGCCAAAGAATGCTCAAACTACTGCACAATTGCACTCATCTCACACGCTAGTAAAGTAATGCTCAAAATTCTCCAAGCCAGGCTTCAGCAATATGTGAACCATGAACTCCCTGATGTTCAAGCTGGTTTTAGAACAGGCAGAGGAACCAGAGATCAAATTGCCAACATCTGCTGGATCATGGAAAAAGCAAGAGAGTTCTAGAAAAATATCTATTTCTGCTTTATTGACTATGCCAAAGCCTTTGACTGTGTGGATCACAATCAACTGTGGAAAATTCTGAAAGAGATGGGAAAACTCCCATGTTAGTAGTACTTTTTTACATTGCTTTTGATTTGATTGCCTCTTAAATGGGCTTCCCTGGTGGCTCAAAATGTAAAGAATCGGCCCACAATGCAGGAGACCCAGGCTCAATCCCTGGATCGGGAAGATCCCTGAGAGAAGGAAATGGCAACCCACTCCAGCATTGTCTGGGAAATCCCAAGGACAGCGGAGACTAGCAGGCTACAGTCCATGAGGTCACAAAAGAGTCAGACACGACTGATCGACTTTTGCTTTCACACATTTAAGCAGGAAATACTGAGCGTGGAGGAAAGGCAGAAGGGGCCTTACTGCAAGAGCATATGCCGTGGAACGCAGAGGACCGGGGTCTCGCGTGGGTTCTGCGCTGCCCAGTCCAGAGCAGTGGTTCATTTCCTCAGTGTCTCATCCTACTCCTCAGAAAAGATGGTCGAAGTCCCATCCCATTTTCACATCCTGTGACTCTGCAAGGCAGGAGCAGTAGTGCATCTTACAAGGAAAGCAAATGAGCAACAAACTAAAGCGTCCAGAGCCTCCGCCAACAATAACCAAAGCCCAGCAGTCACTGTGCACATATTACATGTTCACTCATACGTATACATGATACATACATGTAGTACATACATCATAGACACATGATATCGCATACATAATACACATCGAATATCCATACATGAGCGCTTCCCAGGTGGTGATAGTGGTAAAGAACTCGTCTGCCAATGAAGGAGACTTAAAAGACGTGGGTTTGATCCCTGGGTTGGGAAATCCCCCTGGAAGAGGAAACGGCAACCCACGCCAGTGTTCTTGCCTGGAGAATCCCATGGATGGAGGAACCCGCTGGGCTACAGTCCATGGGGCCACAGAGTCAGACACTACTGAAGTGACTTAGCATGCATGCACATCCATGCATGATATAAAGATATGATGCACACACATCTCAGATGCACGCATATATACATGTGTACATACATATGTACCAATATGTTTGTGTGTGTGCTCAGTCACTCAGTCGTGTCTGACTGTTTGCAACCCCATGGACTGTGGCCCATCGGGCTCCTCTGTCCATAGGATTTCTCAGCCAAGAAT
Organism: Oreotragus oreotragus; assembly: GCA_006410675.1. Classification (NCBI taxonomy): domain Eukaryota; kingdom Metazoa; phylum Chordata; class Mammalia; order Artiodactyla; family Bovidae; genus Oreotragus; species Oreotragus oreotragus. Next base: position 166,675 of record SJYX01005753.1, read on the forward strand.
ACTGGAATGGGTTGCCATTTCTTCCTCCAGGGGATCCTGACTCAGGGATCAAACCCGCATCTCTTGAATCTCCTGCATTGGCAGACGTGTTCTTTACCATTGCACCACCTGGGAAGCCCATATACCATGTGTGTGTGTGTGTGTGGGGGCTTCCCTGGTGGCTCAGACAGTAAAGAATCTGCCTGCAGTGCGGGGGACCTGGGTTTGATCCCTGGGTTGGAAAGATCCCCTGGAGAAGGGAGCAGCTAACCACTCCAGTATTCTGGCCTGGGGAATTCCATAGACAGAGGAGCACTATAGTCCGTGGGGTCACAAAGAGTCGGACACGACTGAATGACTTGCATAGCACAGCATACACACACACACACACACACACATTTATATGGCAGTATCTACCCTGTATCAGACCTGCATTGCAGGAGATTCATATAGCAGATGCAGAGCGCAGTTTCAAAGTGTAGGCTCTTCAGCCAGAATCCTCTCTGTGAGTCCTGGCCACTCTACTTGCGTGACTTTAGATCTTTTTCTAAATTTTCTGGTCCTAGTGCAGTGAGCCTTTCTCATCAAGTTTTCTGAAAGGCTTGCACTGGTCAGTGAAGAAGCTGAGACTGTCCACCTGGACACAACCATGAGGAAGAGTTGGCCCTACTCAGCACCAAACTCACGTGCTGCACCTCTGGGCAGAAGTCTTTAGATCTTTTACTTAATCTCATTGCCCCTCAATTTTGTCCTTGTAAAATTGGGCACAAATCCTGGTTTGTACCTCATTGTGCTAACATTAGGATTCAAAGAGATAATATGTGAAATATACTCATATTAATGCTCATTACCATATTAATGGTACCATATTAACAGAAGTTGGTGATGGACAGGGAGGTCTGGCATGCTGCAGTCCAGGGGTCACAAAGAATTGGACACGACTGAGTGACTGAACTGAACTGACCACATTAATGGCTCTTATCATCCCATTTAATTCTCCCAGCATCTTCATAAAGTATAATATTGGTTCAAAATATCAGGGACTTCTTGGGTGAAATGTGAAACTGGCCCTATAACCCAGAGGGTAAGGCAAAGCAGAGAAAGGAGTGGAGGCGGACCACTCTGGATTGGCCAATGGCAATGTGAATAAGCAAGAGAAGGTACATATGAGGCATGTCTTGGGCACTGCAAGACCAACTAGATCCATGCACCCACCACTAGAATCTTCCAAGTTGATACAGAGGCCTTAACTCAGTTCCGTCTTGTATTTGGTCCAGATGCTCTCAACAGCACTTTCCTCTCTCAAGTCTCTGTCTTTGAGACTTTGTGGCTTCCTGTGGGCATGTGGGGAAATAAAGGAGTAAGGAGCCCGTTGCCCTGTTCTGCTCAATCAGCGTCACAGCCTCTTACTGACTTCCTCCAGCAAAGGTATTTCTGTTTCCGTATCAAGTGGCATCTGAAGGTCCAAGAGCCTAATTTGCTTGCCATCATTGTGGGTCCTGATACTACTGTTCTGGTCGGAGTAGGCAGTTTGGTGCTGTTCTCTATGGCAGAACACTGACACCAGGCAATGTGTCCCCTGTCTGGGTTTTACATGATACATACATGTAGTACATACATCATAGACACATGATATCGCATACATAATACACATCGAATATCCATACATGAGCGCTTCCCAGGTGGTGATAGTGGTAAAGAACTCGTCTGCCAATGAAGGAGACTTAAAAGACGTGGGTTTGATCCCTGGGTTGGGAAATCCCCCTGGAAGAGGAAACGGCAACCCACGCCAGTGTTCTTGCCTGGAGAATCCCATGGATGGAGGAACCCGCTGGGCTACAGTCCATGGGGCCACAGAGTCAGACACTACTGAAGTGACTTAGCATGCATGCACATCCATGCATGATATAAAGATATGATGCACACACATCTCAGATGCACGCATATATACATGTGTACATACATATGTACCAATATGTTTGTGTGTGTGCTCAGTCACTCAGTCGTGTCTGACTGTTTGCAACCCCATGGACTGTGGCCCATCGGGCTCCTCTGTCCATAGGATTTCTCAGCCAAGAATACTGGAATGGGTTGCCATTTCTTCCTCCAGGGGATCCTGACTCAGGGATCAAACCCGCATCTCTTGAATCTCCTGCATTGGCAGACGTGTTCTTTACCATTGCACCACCTGGGAAGCCCATATACCATGTGTGTGTGTGTGTGTGGGGGCTTCCCTGGTGGCTCAGACAGTAAAGAATCTGCCTGCAGTGCGGGGGACCTGGGTTTGATCCCTGGGTTGGAAAGATCCCCTGGAGAAGGGAGCAGCTAACCACTCCAGTATTCTGGCCTGGGGAATTCCATAGACAGAGGAGCACTATAGTCCGTGGGGTCACAAAGAGTCGGACACGACTGAATGACTTGCATAGCACAGCATACACACACACACACACACACACATTTATATGGCAGTATCTACCCTGTATCAGACCTGCATTGCAGGAGATTCATATAGCAGATGCAGAGCGCAGTTTCAAAGTGTAGGCTCTTCAGCCAGAATCCTCTCTGTGAGTCCTGGCCACTCTACTTGCGTGACTTTAGATCTTTTTCTAAATTTTCTGGTCCTAGTGCAGTGAGCCTTTCTCATCAAGTTTTCTGAAAGGCTTGCACTGGTCAGTGAAGAAGCTGAGACTGTCCACCTGGACACAACCATGAGGAAGAGTTGGCCCTACTCAGCACCAAACTCACGTGCTGCACCTCTGGGCAGAAGTCTTTAGATCTTTTACTTAATCTCATTGCCCCTCAATTTTGTCCTTGTAAAATTGGGCACAAATCCTGGTTTGTACCTCATTGTGCTAACATTAGGATTCAAAGAGATAATATGTGAAATATACTCATATTAATGCTCATTACCATATTAATGGTACCATATTAACAGAAGTTGGTGATGGACAGGGAGGTCTGGCATGCTGCAGTCCAGGGGTCACAAAGAATTGGACACGACTGAGTGACTGAACTGAACTGACCACATTAATGGCTCTTATCATCCCATTTAATTCTCCCAGCATCTTCATAAAGTATAATATTGGTTCAAAATATCAGGGACTTCTTGGGTGAAATGTGAAACTGGCCCTATAACCCAGAGGGTAAGGCAAAGCAGAGAAAGGAGTGGAGGCGGACCACTCTGGATTGGCCAATGGCAATGTGAATAAGCAAGAGAAGGTACATATGAGGCATGTCTTGGGCACTGCAAGACCAACTAGATCCATGCACCCACCACTAGAATCTTCCAAGTTGATACAGAGGCCTTAACTCAGTTCCGTCTTGTATTTGGTCCAGATGCTCTCAACAGCACTTTCCTCTCTCAAGTCTCTGTCTTTGAGACTTTGTGGCTTCCTGTGGGCATGTGGGGAAATAAAGGAGTAAGGAGCCCGTTGCCCTGTTCTGCTCAATCAGCGTCACAGCCTCTTACTGACTTCCTCCAGCAAAGGTATTTCTGTTTCCGTATCAAGTGGCATCTGAAGGTCCAAGAGCCTAATTTGCTTGGCATCATTGTGGGTCCTGATACTACTGTTCTGGTCGGAGTAGGCAGTTTGGTGCTGTTCTCTATGGCAGAACACTGACACCAGGCAATGTGTCCCCTGTCTGGGTTGTGGGGCTGACTTTTTCTTTCAAGCTGACTCCAGGTTCAATCCAGCATCCAGGCCCACCCTCTGCAGGGAACAATAATGTACTGTGTAACCTTAGCGGGTAACTGAAAGTGGAAAGAGGCAGCAGCAATGATGTCACCATCTACAGGCAACTCTGGGTGCAGAGAGAGGCATAGGGTCCAACTTGCTGATGACTGCGGAAAACTTAGGTTCCTTGAATGAGGCGGTAAATGCTTAATCATTAATAGATGCACGTGGGCACACTTTGGAGCTACTGAGGGTGCATTTCAGAGCACCACAATAAAGTGAATATCACAATAAAGTAAGTCACAGGAATTTTTTGGTTTCCCAGTGCATATAAAGGTTATGGATACACTATGCTGTAGTCTGTTGTGTATAATAGCATAATGACTAAGAAAAACATCTATACATTAATTAAAAATACTTTGTTGCTAGAAAATTCTAAATATCATCTGAGCTTTTGGTGAGTCATAGTAATAACAACATCAAAGATCACTGATCACAGATCGACATAACAAACACAACAATGATGAAAAATTTGAAATATTGCAAGAATTACCAAAGTGTGACAAGGACAGGAAGTGAGCAAATGTGTTAGAAAAATGATGATGCTAATTAACTTCTTCAAAGCACAGTTGCTACAAACCTTCAATTTTTAAAGAATGCGGTATCTGTGAGGCACAGTAAAGCAAAGTGCTTTACTTACTCATGAAATGAGCTATGCCTGTGTGTTAGTGCCTATGGAGCTCCAGGTGAGCTGAAGGTGCTATACCACCCCACATAAGTGTTCCTGCCTGGACCTTAGTTCAAACCCTGGGAGGTCATACCAGGTAACCTTTGCAGATTGTTCTAAATACAAGATTCTGAGTCTATGGACCATCACACCATATGTCAGGTCAGCACTCCCACAGGATGCTCTGGAGTTCAGAACCTGGGAACCTCACTATTACAATGAGTGTTGTTCTCATTGAGGCAAGTGATCCCCAGATGGCTGCCTAGTAACCTGGGCTGGCCTGGGAAGAAGTGTTTCTCTTGTGACAAAAGGCAAAAAATAAAAAGAATCATGCGCGCATTGGTTTGTAACATTTTTGTAATATCTAAAGTATATTGAGTTGAGCTATCACTCTGGAAAAGAAATGAGCCAAACTGTTTCTTAAAAATGTCTCTGCTGAAAATTTGAATTTCATCAAATTCAGAGACCTTGGAATCCATAACTGGATCCAGCCTTTTATCCTGCAGAAAGATCACACTGAAGATTGTTGGTTGAGCTGCATGGCCCGACTGGGAACAACCAGTCCTGCGTTGACATTTTCTCGTGTGTGGTCTGGAGTTATTTAACACCACTGGGACTTAGGGGCTTAACACTACAATGGCTTATGTTTTACATCAGTGTCTGTTGCAGGTTCCCATCACTTCTCCACACTTGCCCCTGCTCAGGGACACAGTCTCCAGCTTTCAGAATCTTAAGGGCCACCATGGTCACGAGTCAGGCACTGGATTTTATTTTAGTTTTGGCCACATGTCAGTTTGCAGGATCTTAGTTCCCTTATCAGGGATTGAACCTGGATCCCCTGAAGTAGAAGCACCAAGTCTTAACCACTGGACGCCAGGGAATTTCCACTGGATTTCAAAGGCTTCCATCTGGAAGTGGTGTGTGCTATTTTTCCTTACATTTCATTGGCCAAGACAAGTCATGTGATTACACCTAACGGCAAGAGGTCTGAAAACAACCCTACAAAGAAGTTCTTGGAAGGAATAGAGGTAAAAGTATTGGCAAATAGCAGTTAAGGCCAAACACACAGTCATTCATTAATATTCCTTTTTCTTTATTTTAGTTCAGTATTTTAACTGGTTGAAATATTTTTATATCTTGATTCTGATATGAATTGTATTATTTGCCAAATTTTGAGAGTCTATGGCAGTTCCCTAAAAACTTCCTCTAGCCTGGTGGTGATTTGCTGACTAGTATGTTCAGACTACAGTTGTTCAATGGTTTTAAATCCACATTCTCCATGAGAGGATCTTGGGAAATTCTGTCACATAGTTTGGTGAAATCTAGACATGTTATTTGGGTATTTTGCCTTTGACTCATTAAAGTAGGGTCTCTATATCAAAAAAGGAAATAAGATGAGCTAGTGAGAAGATTAGATGTTTTTAAGTTTGGAATAATATGAACCAAAGGTCTGGATAATTGAACCTTGAGCTTTTGTTTAAACATAGAGTCAGCATTGTTTTAATAACTATGTTAATAAGACATAGTAATATATTAGTTGGGCTCTTTGGTTAGGTATTTAGAGGTCTTGCCGATGGTTAGAAACTGTCAGCCAAACACCAAATCAACCTTCAAAACCAAAGAAAAGACCAATTTCTTCATGAGAGACAACAGCAAGAATAGCAGTGAACACTTGCATGGTATTTAGTGTGTGGATGTTTTGCAGCCAGGGCACATGATACCATGTTTTGCTGTCCAGAAATAATTGCATAGTTTCTCTTACAATCAAGAGGGCTGGATTTAGTCTTTTTTAACTTGTATAAAAATGGTCTTGTACTGTCTCTTTCATAATATGCCTTTTAAAGATAAAGATAGAGAGAATATATTTTTATAAAAGTTCAGTGTTAGCTTGAAAATTCAGAAATCAGCACCCAGAAAGTAAAACCAGTTACTTCTTTCATAGTTCAAAGTGATATGAAATTCACCCCCAAGAGAGTTGTTTAGGCAAAAATATCGCAAACTAAAGTGTGATTTTAATGAGCCCACAACCTTACACTTCATTCTGTGTGTGTGTGTGTGTGTGTGTGTATTGATGGAAAGGAATGAGCACCGCTAGTTCATTGTTCCAGAATTTAAGGTAAGAGTTAGTTTCAGGAAAGAATGCGGCACTCCACCTGCACAGAAACACCTGAATGATGAGAGGAGTACCAGCAGAGGGTGCTGGTGCGGCACACAATTAAGATTAAAAAAAAAAAAAAAGAAAACACACAAAAAACCCCAGGAGGTCTGGGCTAGAAGACCGCAGGTGTGAGGGAAATGTAATAACTGTCTGGGTCCACTTGGAGGTGTGAGTTCTCCAGCTGCAGGCAGATTAGTCTGGGTTTCAGTGATTTGTTTTGCAATGGCCACATGGATTTTAGACATCTTCTTAAGCACAACCGCCTGACACTTGCTCCTGTGTCTGAGCGAGTTGGGGAGAGGCCGGGCAGTTTGGCTCCTGTTTTCACTGGAGACTTTTATGAGCCCCTGGCTGCTCATCTGTGGAACCTTCATGCTGGGTTCACGCGTCATCTCTACTCTTACTTGCTCAGCTTTTGCAAAACTTTATTTGTATGGTCTAGAAAATTTGCCCGAACTGTTAATTCAGTTCGGGCAATCCTGTTAATCCAAGAGGGCCCCATTTTCTTTTCTCACACGGCCACCTTAAAGACAAGGTGACTAGCTCCTGGGAGCCCATCAGTAGCAGAGGTTGTGAAAGGTCAGATGGGCAGACAAGGTGGGCTTCATCTCCTCGGCGGATCCTGACAGCCCAATGGTCAAAGCACGAGTCAGCCTAACTCGGCCGTTTAGAGGAGCCTCCCCCTCCCCTCTCCGTTCCCTCTACCCAGGTAGGTCGGGAGGAACATTCCCTTTACTCAGGGCTCTATAGTAAACCCTGGCAGGACCTTTGCGAACCTGCACTTCTGAATTGCTCTTTCAGAAAACCGACCGTGTCCTGGGCTGGGAGTCAAGTGACCCACTCGGGTCTAGTCCAGCCCGACTAGGCCTCAGTTTCCTCCTCGGTTCAAAGGCAGGATTGGACACCCTGATCCCGAGGCCTCTTTCAGCTCTCCCACGCCACAGTCAGACATTTCCGAGCGGCGCGGCCGGCTCCGCCCTCGGCTAAGGGAAGGCTCTCGGTCAGCACCAAGGACAGGGGCCCCGGGGAGCGCTGCGCAGAACCCAAGGTCACTTCCTAGCCAGCCCCGCCGATCTGCGGGTGTCGGGGCGCCGGGGTTGGGAGGCGGCGCAGGGAGGGCTGTGTGTGTCGGGGGGAATGTTGTGGCGGGCGGTGGGGTGGGGAAGGAGCCCCGAGAACGAGGTAAGGCCCGTCCCCGCTATGGCCTCGCAGATTCCGCGCTGAGGGGCCGCGGGCGGCTGCGGCCAGTCCGGCACCTGCTCGCCCCGCGGCGGGCGCGTTCTGCTCGGCACCTGGAAGCCCGTAAAGTCCTCGCCGCGCTGGCATTGACCCCGTCCGCCCCTCTTTTCTTCCCGAGCCCCTCCAAGCTCCCCGCCAGGTCCGCATCACCACCGCTGTCCCCTAGAGCCGCTTTTGGACACACCCCCGACTCTGACCGCACCCCTCGTGGCTGGGGGCCCCCTGTCGGCCTCTCTGCTCCGCCTGCCCCAACTCCTCGTTTGGGGGGAAGGATACCCACCTCCCTCCCTCCCCTTCCCGCCCGGAGCCCCGCCCCCGCTGGCCCCGCCCACAGGCCCCGCCCGCCGTTGCCCCGGGAACCGCTCATCCCGCATCTGCAGGAGGTGCCCCGCCGGACGGAGCTGTGTTCTCGCCGCCAGCACCAGCGCTCCCGCCGCCAGCGCCGCCGCCGCGTCCCAGCTCCCGCTTCCTCGCCCTCTCCGTCGGCCATGCCGCCCCGCCGCACCCCGGCACCCGCCCTGCTGCTGCTGCTGCTGCTACTCGGCGCGGGGCCCCGCAGCGGCTGCCTGGCCAGCCCGGTGCCCGCCGCGCCCCTGCCCGTGCCGGGGCCATGCAGCGCGCAGCCCTGCCAGAACGGGGGTGTGTGCTCCCAGCTTCCTGCGCCCGACCCTCAGTCCCCGGCTGCCGCCGGCGAGCCCGGCTACAGCTGCACCTGCCCCGCTGGGGTCTCTGGCACCAACTGCCAGGTGAGTGGAAGCGGCGGACGCGGCGCGGGCCACTGCGCGCTGTCCAGTGGGGCGCTCCAGGGGCCTGACCCAAGCTTCTCCCTTTTCTGGGTGGGCGATGGAAGTGGCCTCTTGGCTCGCGTGGACGCGGACCCCTGGCCGACCTTGCAGGCGTCTCTTCTCTGTCTACCCTGGTTCTCTGGCCGTGCCAGCCTGGGGCTCTCGGGGCGCTCCGTTCCAGGGCCTGGTGGCTACCCTGGCCCTCATACTTATGGCCGTGAGCCGCCAAGTGGCGCGCCCCTCTCGCCCGGGCCGAGCCACCCTCCGCTAGAGCCGGGTCTTGGAGCCCGCCCTGGCAGCAAAGAAGGGCCAGCCTGCGAGCGTCCCTGGCGGGATGTTCGTGTCTAGGTGACCCCTGCTCTTTGTCCCGCTGGACCTGAGGGTAAGCTGTAAGAGCGCCAGGGAGTGGCGGGCTCCGTGCCCGGTGGTCGGGCATTTCCTTTCCTTTCCTTTCCAATCCCATTGAGGGCTCTGAGAAGGCAGCTGGAGACCGAGAGGTCAGCTGCCTCCCCGCGGCCAGCCCTTTCTGAGCCCAGGAGGAAGTGCTGGAGCCGTCGGAAACACTCAAGGGGACGTGGCGAGTGCGGCTTGGTGCGTAGCCTTCCCGGCCGACTCTGCTGGAGGCGCACGTTTAGGGCAGGCAGCCAGGCTTAGTGAAGCTTCGAGGAAGCATGGGGCCAGGCGAGGGACGGGAGATGGCCAGCTACTGCCTGTGGGTTTGGGATTTCGAGAAGAATTTGGCAGATAATAAACGAACGAGGCTGGTTTAAAGAAGGTTAAAAGCTAGGTGAAACCTACTTCACGCCAACGTTTTCAGTAGGTGGCTTGGCAGCCCTGGGTGTGCAGGTAGAAAACCCCCAAGTCTCGGTTCCAAGGTAGGGGCAAAGAGTGGATTTATCTGAAATGATGAAATTAAACCAAGTGAACGTGGAACACAATTGGAATCAAATGCTTTCTTCCCTCCATTTGGAGGGGAGGAGTTTATTTCATGTAAACCTGATAGAATGCCCCAAAAGTTACTTTGAGAATGCTTAGATGCACTTATTCCTGTGGTGAAGAGGCCACATGTGGTATGATGTGGTTTGATAGGATAGGGTGGGTTAGGCTTTAATAGTATTTAGTTAGAGGTAAATAGGACTGAGAAGCTTGACCTTGACACATAATTTTTGCTATTTTCTAGAGTTTTTTTTTTCCTTCTGGGTAGTAAGTAGCAAACTGTCAAGCTGACCCTATCTTTCCAGTTTTGTGCTCCTCTTTGTTAGCTGGTTCCAATGAGCTGATGAGATGAGGATAAGGATGAAGAGGGGATAATGATGAGTGTGTGAATGAACCTGGGAGTAAATTTGGGGAATGAGGACTCTCTGGGGAGATGCCAGTTGGAGCCATATGAGCCATTAGGACGAAATCCTGCTCACTGATCTCCCCTGTTGATTGATGATGTGTGTGGTGTTTACTGGAGAAATGAGTTGCCTAATTGCTTCCATCAAGCCACTCTCACATTTCCATGTCTGAAACCTGTCCTTGAAAGAAATAGTTGATTTGTACTCAGAGTGTAGTAGTGAGGCACAGGAGAAGGTAGGTTAAAGTGCACATTAGATTAAGTATATGGGAGGAAAGACAACATAGGGAATTTAACCAACTCTAGGACTTATTCTTTTGGTAACTCTAAAAATATAAGAAATCTTTAAGAGAGAGAAAAAACCTCTTTAGTTCTTCCTAAAGATGATTCACAGAGAAGCAGAAATATTTTTTGTCCTAAAGTGGGGGTTTGACATAGACTGCATTTATTCAGAGACGAGTCATGAACTGATGCACAAATATTGCAGAATAACTGGTCAAAACAGTCAGATCTCTGGCCCTGATCTGAGAAGTTCTTAGCTGTGTGAATGTGAGGGGAAGCTGTACTGGGTGTCCAGAGTTCTGAGTTGAAGAGAGCTGGAGTTACTGTAATTCTAACAGGAACGCTTAGCAAATTTGGAAATTGATCTGACTTGGTTACCCAGAAGAACTTAACTGAGATGATTCGGAGTCTTATAAACCCATAACAAATGGATTCCTGTTAATTTTAATTTAATCTTTCATTATCTTGTAGTAACACTCGAGACTCATTTTCTGTTGAGGGGGGAAAAGGCAATCTGAATAGAGACGTTAAACAGAGGAAAAAGCCCCTTACACATACTCAATTACAGATAAGGGAAATGGATGTAAGCGGTTGCAGACCGTATGGTTGCTGAAACAGAACGGCATGCTTGCTGGATAAATTGAATATGGAATTCTACCTGTACGTGAAGAGAATTCTTTAGACAGCAAGTGTCACCCCTCCCCCAGCTACAGAGACAATAATGTCAGCAATGGAAACACCGAACCTAACTCTGAGATTCCCTTCCTCCCTGCCTCCTCCCTCCCTTCCTTCCTTTCTTTCTCTTCTCCTCTCCCTCCTCCCCCTCCTTCTATTTTGGGTTTGTGTTGCAAGGTTAAGAAAGCCATGAACCACTAATTGGGCTTAAAATGGAGTAAGGCTGTCTTCAGCTTCTGTGTGGTCACTTGGCTGATGTTCAGGCAAGGCCATGGCTCCAGGCAATGCTTCTGGTATCAGCTGGTGACGGAAGTACCCAGGCTCTGGGAAGTGGTGTGAACAATGTGAAGGAGAATCTGTGGGTTTGAAGCTGAGCTGCCCCCATTGAACCTGCTGTTACAGGCGATCTAAGCCACGTCTCAGGTTCCTCGTCTTTGAGGATGGGATCTGCCTCATAGGGTTGCTGATGAACGGTCTGATTCTGTTTTTTGATATTTGATTGCTGTCAAGCGTCATCTGTCCTCTTCCCCTTCTGCCCACATGGAAGCAAGCTGATAAGATGGCCTAGGTACTCTTTCCATTGGTACTGGCTAGAGGCTCAAGCCATGCAAGACCCTGTCCAGACTTGCGATACATCTTAAGATACATCTTTTTTAAAGTGTTAGAACAGACTGAAAAGTATGAAATCCTAAGGATTCAATGGATTCTAAAGATGTATATGGAAATCTAACCTACAGAGACGTGGTGACAATGATGACGATTGCTGACTCTTTTCTCAAGTACTTGCTATGTGCCAGTGCTATTCCAGGGGCTTTACAGATATAGCTCCCGAGTTCTCCTAGTGTCCTGTGAGCTAGGTGCTGGAACCATCCCCATTATTTAGATGAAGTGCAGAAAAGTTAAATGACCGCCCCAAGGTCACCCTGCTAGTCAGTGTAGGATTTGAACCAAGTGGCTGGCTTGATGTTATTAATAGAGCTGTAGAGTCTGAAGGATGCCAAGATGAAAGTCCAGTCCTGTCCCTGTTATTTTTAGCTATGTGACCTTAAATTAGCACCGTAACCTCTTTGAGTCTTATCAGTGAAGAGGGGATGGAGTGATTTCTGAGTCTGGCTTTCCTCTAAAACACCCTGTTTTGCTCTGAAACACAGTTCAGATGGCTGTGCCCAGCTGGAACGAAAAGCTTCAGGACTGATAAAGACACAGAAAATTCTCCTTGTGCTGCCTACCAAGCAGGACCTTCCTGCAGAGTTAGAATCATAGGTCCTGCCTGGCTGAAGTTATTTTTTGCTGTCATGAAAGCATATGGATACCACATAAAAGACACCTAAGTATTTCTGATGGATTAGAAAAAAACTTCAAATTAAAAAAAAAAAATTATTGAAGCTGCTGTTCTTGCCTTCCTGGTTCATTTGGGGAAGCAGGCAGGTATCAGAGGTGGCAGCTGCTGGGCCAAATTTTCTTTTCGGTGAGTGGTACAGGAATGCCTCCCTTCCATTGAGCCTTCCATCACATGTAAGGATTATTTAAAGTTGTGTTTGTTTGGAAAGTTTTTTTATTTTAATGAAATGATTCTTTGTCAGATATTCAAACAGGCAGACATCTGTTTTTTCTTGTCATGTTCCCTGGGAATCTTACCCTTTGGAATTAAAATGAAAATGTGTCAGTTTCTTCCCTTGGAGGAAAAAGGGGTTTTTGGAGCTGCTTTTTATGCAGTTTTACCCACTAAGCTGATTCTATAATCCTCTCTTTGATTAAACACACTAACTTGAAATAATGGTTCTGCTTCTGATGAATTTTTGATTGAAGTTTGCTAACAAACAACAACAAGGGATTCTAGCACTTTGCACAGCATCAGCCTTCTCTACTGAACGTTTTGCACAGATTCACACACATGCATGCACACGCACCAGTTCACACTGTGATTGTACAAAATGTTCTGTGTTAGTTGTCAAGAGACATTGCTCCTTCCTCTGACTTTTCTACAGGTATTCATGTTTTGTGAACTTGTGAGAGAAATTGAACATCTCCGAAGTTCAGTGTTCATATCTCCAAAATGGGCTAGTAATGCTTGTCTTATTTTCTTTTTTAGAAAAGGTGCAGTTAATAAATGGGAAATTGTGAATCTTTTTTCAAGAAATATAAAGATGTATGGGAGAATTATTTCAAAATTTTTTGAGAAAAAAAGTAAAATGTTGCATAAATACAAGGTATACTGCTAGGAGAAAGATTATGTTTCTCATATAAAATATGATTACCCTAGTCTATTTGGTGTCTGTGATTGTTTCCCTTCAAGCATCAGACAACTTTTTCTCCCTACTAGGATGAGTTATACTAAAACCTCAGTTTTTAAAATGAAAAAATTCATTGTGCTGAAAATCTGATAAATGTTTGGTTCTTTTTATTATGAAAGAGACAATTTCTCAGAAAATTCTCAGTGACTTCAAGTTTTCTTTTGAAACAAACAGATAAAGCTCATCTAAATCCTTTGAGCGATTTTAAGAAAGCAAAGAAACAGTTGTTTTTCTTGGTGTTATGAAAATGGAGTGATTTCTTATTTGGCCTATCTGGTGCATTCTTAGGAAACATTATTTTTCTCAGCTTGGCCATCTGACAAAGACGCATTTCTGTCTTTAGCTTCTTTGCTTAAGCTTCTCATGTGACACAGTACCATCCAAAGTGCTTTTGTTTATGCCCTCATTTCAGGCATCAAACAGGAAAGAAAACCTATCTGAAGCTGAAGGGTATTTGAGTCAGAAAACGGAATGGCTGAATTATATTTTTAGATCTTCTTACTGATTCAGGAGATGACTGTGGTCATTGCTGCCTAACCCAGAGGCAGGAACGTCCAAAATTTGCCCACCAAACAGAAAGTCCAACAGCACAGTAAAATCTGTGGATAGAATTTTTTTAAAAGCTTTTTTTAAAAGAGAAATTATATTTTATCTCTTTTTTCGATGTGAGCCATTTTTATAGTGTTTATTAAATTTGTTACAATATTTTACATACAATTTGTTACAATATTTTACATATAATGTTTTATATTTTGAATTTTTTGGCCACGAGGAATGTGGGATTTTAGTTCCCTAACCAGGGATCAAACCTGCACCCCCTGCATTGGAAGGCAAAGTCTTAACCATTGGACTGCCAGGGAGGTCCCTAGAATTTCTTTATATTTCCTCCTTCCTTCTTTATTTACACTGGTGTTCAACCCTGGCTGCATGTTAGAGTCACCTGGGAGCTTTAACATCAGTGAGTGCCTGGGTCCCTCTACTCCCACCACCAGGTTCTGATTTAATCGGTGGGGTCTGGGCACCTGGGATTTTAAAATGTCTTCCAAGTAGTTCTACTGTAGGACCAGGGTTGAGAAGTCCCCTCTAGACTCTGGACATCTCCCCTGCAGCCTGCCCTGCATGTGGCATGTGGCAGAGAAAAAGAGTACAAATCCCAACCTGCTCTTGGACCTTCTCATCCAAAAGCCCTTAGCTTCAAATGGCCTGGAATTTCTGGCTCATACTTTCCTCCAATGGCAAAGATTTTGCATCTTAAAGTGGACTTGAAGTCTCCATGAAGCTGGCATGTGCTGGATTGTTAAGAGTCCAGGTGAGGGAATCAGACCTAGGGTGGACTCTGAAGGTCCTCGGATAAGTAATTCGCTTTTATGCAGCTTGATTTTTCTCTTCTGTGAAAATGGGATCCCAATGCCAACTTTGAGATTTGTTGTGGATTAGGAAAGTATCCAGCCCAGTGACTGGCCCAGAGGAGACACCTGCTAAGAGCTAGTAGCCATCGTATATCTGTAAGAGGAATCTTGTTTATTTCATGCTTTTCCCTTGGAGATATATATATAATATTACATATTATATATATATATACATTTCTACCTGATTTCCAAAAAGACTAAAATTCCACCAGTAGAGATTCTTTTCTTTGGTTGTGATATATCAGATACTAGAAAGCTCCGATTTTGGTGCTGACTCCCCCCTGCATTCACTTTTGTTAGTTTCTCCTCTGTAGCCTCCTAACCAGGAAGGGGTAACAGAGAACGATGTGGCCTGAGCATGAGCAGGCCACCTAGCCTTTTATGGAATCATTCATTGCTTCATTTGAACACGGACCTATCTTTGGTCAACAANCTAGAAAGCTCCGATTTTGGTGCTGACTCCCCCCTGCATTCACTTTTGTTAGTTTCTCCTCTGTAGCCTCCTAACCAGGAAGGGGTAACAGAGAACGATGTGGCCTGAGCATGAGCAGGCCACCTAGCCTTTTATGGAATCATTCATTGCTTCATTTGAACACGGACCTATCTTTGGTCAACAATCACAGTGTGAGTCGGAGTGCAGCTGTCTTTAAGAGGAGGGGCTTCTCTTAGTCGGCCACTGATGCTCCCCAGGGTGAGTGAGGGCAGAACAGGACCCCAGACAGGACTGCCAGCTTCAGGACTGCAGGAGCACTAGGCATCATGCAGCAGACAGGCCCCCTGCCAAGGATGGTTTTAACATTTTAAAATAATTGGAAACAAAAATAAGAATAAGGTTTGGGATGCATGAAAATGATATGAAATTCCATTTTCAATATCCGTCAGGCTTTGTGGAACACAGCCACGCCCATTCGTTTAAGTACTGTCCATTCGTTTAAGTACAGCGGAGTGGACTAGTTGCAACAAACAAGATGGATTACAAAGCTGAAAGTATTTATCTGGCCCATGACAAAGGGAGAGGTTGACTGACTATTTTCATAAACGTTGGTGAAAAGAATTTATTTTTCCATTTTTATTTGACTGAGCTAAAGACTGGTCCTGGTCCCCCTTGCCAAGTCCTTCCACAGTCTTTCTTCTCAGGGGGTGTTTGTAGCCA
This sequence comes from Oreotragus oreotragus, assembly GCA_006410675.1. NCBI lineage: Eukaryota > Metazoa > Chordata > Mammalia > Artiodactyla > Bovidae > Oreotragus > Oreotragus oreotragus. The sequence goes on from SJYX01005753.1 coordinate 182,389, forward strand.
GGCTCTAGGGTCCAACCCTAAGGCTGTATCAGTGTCTCTCCCATAGCACCCTTAATTATTAAGCAAAGTGAAGTGCATTAATATAGGAAAATGTTAAGTATATCTTCCATATACTACCCAAGAAAGGAAAGATATAGGAAATATGAAAAGAAAACCAAATTCTCTAACTTTAAACTGACCTTCCTGATTATTCCTTACACGCAGGGTTTTCAGACTCTATAAAAAAATTAAGGTATAATTTGCATACAGTAAAATTCACCCTTTTTTAAGCATTCAGTTTTATGATTTTTGAAGTATAGTTGTATAGCTGTTTCCATAATCAGGATATAGACTAGCTCATTACCTTCATAAATTTCAGCTTGCCCCTTTGTGGTGAGCCCTCTCCCCAGCCTCAGCCTCCAATGGTCTGATGTCTGTCCTTAGAGTTCTGTGGCTTCCAGAACATCATATAAATTAAATCACACAACAGGCATGCCGCTTCTACTTGGTGTAAGGCTTCTGAGGTTCTACGCATCAATAGTTTTTCTTCTTATTGCTAAGTAGTATCCCACTGTATGGATACACCACTATTTCATTTATCCTTTCACTGGTTGATGACTTTCCGGTTGTTTCCAGTTTTTGGTGATTATGAATAAAGCTGCTGTAAACATTCATCTACATTTAAGTGGGCATGTTTTCATTTCTCTTTGGTAAGCACCTAGGAGTGGGATTGCTGGGTCACATGGTAAGGACATATTAAACTTTATAAGAAGTTGCCAAGCTGGTTCCCAGCATGTTACTTTGCATTAAGTGAGAACTCCAGTTGCTTGCATCCTTATCAGTTCTTGGTATCATTGGTGCTTTAGGTTTTAGCTGTTCTAATACCTGTGTGTAGCAGCATCACACTGCTGTGTTAATTTGCATTTTCATAGCAATGGATGATATTGAGTATTTTTTAATGTGCTGTTTGCCATCCATACCTTTTCCTAGATGAAATATTTGTTCAAATGAGTCGTGAGAATTCCTTCTATATTTTGGTTACAAATCCTTTAGTGAGTATGTGACTTGCAAATATTTTCTCCTAATCTGTGGCTTGTCTTCTTATTTTCTTGACAGTGTCTTTTGAAGGGCAGGTTTTTAGAACTGATGGAATGTAATGTATAATTTTTTCCTTTTTTGATTTGTGCTTCTTTTTCTGTTCTATGTAAGAAATCTTTGATTAACCCAAGGTCAGAAAATTTTCTCTTATATTTTCTTCTAGACTTGTATTGTTCTGGTGTTACATTTAAGTCTTTGACCCATTTAGAGGTAACAGCTGTATTTGTGTGTGGTTTATTGTACGAGTAGATTTTATTTATTTTTGGCATCAGTTCAGTTCAGTTCAGCCGCTCAGTCGTGTCCGACTCTTTGCGACCCCATGAATCGCAGCACGCCAGGCCTCCCTGTTCATCACCATCTCCCGGAGTTCACTCAGACTCAAGTCCATCGAGTCCACGATGCCATCCAGCCATCTCATCCTCGGTCGTCCCCTTCTCCTCCTGCCCCCAATCCCTCCCAGCATCAGAGTCTTTTCCAATGAGTCAACTCTTCGCATGAGGTGGCCAAAGTACTGGAGTTTCAGCTTTAGCATCATTCCTTCCAAAGAAATCCCAGGGTTGATCTCCTTCAGAATGGACTGGTTGGATCTCCTTGCAGTCCAAGGGACTCTCAAGAGTCTTCTCCAACACCACAGTTCAAAAGCATCGATTCTTCGGCGCTCAGCTTTCTTCACAGTCCAACTTTCACATCCATACATGACCACAGGAAAAACCATAGCCTTGACTAGGCGGACCTTAGTCGGCAAAGTAATGTCTCTGCTTTTGAATATACTATCCAGGTTGGTCATAACTTTTCTTCCAAGGAGTAAGCGTCTTTTAATTTCATGGCTGCAGTCACCATCTGCAGTGATTTTGGGGCCCCAAAAAAAAAAGTCTGACACTGTTTCCACTGTTTCCCCATCTATTTCCCATGAAGTGATGGGACCGGATGCCATGATCTTCATTTTCTGAATGTTGAGCTTTAAGCCAACTTTTTCGCTCTCCTCCTTCACTTTCATCAAGAGGCTTTTTAGCTCCTCCTCACTTTCTGCCATAAGGGTGGTGTCATCAGCATATCTGAGGTTATTGATATTTCTCCCGGCAATCTTGATTCCAGCTTGTGATTCTTCCATTCCAGCATTTCTCATGATGTAGTCTGCATATAAGTTAAATAAGCAGGGAGACAATATACAGCCTTGACGTACGCCTTTTCCTATTTTTGGCATAGAAATATCCAATTGTTCCAGAAATAATTGTTGACAAGATGCTCCGCTGAATTATCTTGGCACCTTTGTTGAAAATCATTCGAATATACATATGTGGGTATATTTTATTCCATTCCATCGACTCTATATATCTGTCCTTCTGCTAGTTTTATACGACCTTGATTACTGTAGTTTTAGAGTAAGCCTTGAGGTCAGGTTGTGTGAGTCCTTTAAATTTGTTGAGATGACATGAAATTCAAGACTCAGGATAGCATGTCACATCTAGATAGAAATTCAGGTTCTTAACCTGGAACCTACAGATGGTTTCAAGAGTATGTCCATGTCTTGAGATTCCAAATTTGTATGTATTTGTTCTCCTAGAGACCCTTGAAGAAGTCTTCCACCAATAAAATAAAATAACTACTGGAACAGAGGAAGAAGAAACCAGTTAAATGCACAAGGAACTTCTGGGCGTGGACTAAAGCATGTACCAAGAACCACCCTGGGACCATGGCGGAGCTCCCACATAGGGGTGCCAGATAAAATACAGGATGTTCAGTTAAATTTGAATTTCACATAAAAATGAATTTTGTTTCCTTTGTGTCCCATGTATTGCACATTGTTCTTCTGAAATTCAAATTTAACTGGGAGTTCTGTAGTTTTAATTTGCTTAGTCTGACAACCCTACCTGAAAATCCTAACCAATCCCTACTCTGATTCCCAGCTTTGCTCTGAAGAGTTCCTCAATGACAGTTTAAATTCTTGCCAAATAGTTACACAAGGCCAATTTTATTAGCTTGCATTTAAAATAATAACTTAGCTCATAGTTTTACATCTTCATAGTCCCTTTCAAGGGCAACTGTCAAACTGTTACGGCATTAAAAATGTGTAAAAATATAGGAAATAAGGCCGCTGATAAACTTATCTTACCCTTTCCACCCCCTCTTCTGCTAGTTTCACGCCTCTGCAGTCACTATTATTCACATTTTGGTGTGTAGTTTTACATTGTCCTCTCTGTATATATATGCACATGTGAAGCATATGTAAATTCTTGTATATCTCTGCAGCTATTTTATATAAAGAAGAAATAATCTTATGGATACTATTCTGCAGAAATTTTTCTTAATCTATTGTGAAAATCTTACCATGTCTTAAAACAAGCTCGGTCTTTTTTGATGGATGAATAGTATTCCATTATGTGAATATTTATGTACTCAGTTTTACTGAAATGCACTATTTTCATTTTTCTATTATAAATGATGTTGCAATGATTATATATGTATGTACATAATTATATGCAATGACATATGTGTGTATGTATATATGTATATGTATGTCAAAAGTTACATATATTAAGCATTTTAATAAGTATTGCTAAATTGCCATCCAGAAAGATTGAACAGTTTTTGAGAATGCTTGTTCATGTATATTTTTGTTAATCCTGGTATCCCAGATTTTGATTTATTTTTATGTGTTAACCAATAGATAAAACAGGGTATCTTCCTGGTTCTCTTTGCATTTTAAAAATCGTGAATGAAAGAAAATTTTTTTTTTAAATGAATTGCTTATTTTTATTTCTGCCTGATTTTCTTTGGGGTTGTTCTTTTTTAAAACTGATCTATTGTGGGACTTTGCTGGTGGTCCAGTGGTTAAGACTCCATGCTCCCAATGCAGGGGGCATCGGCTCAGCCTCTCGTCAGGGAAGTAAGGTCCTGCTTTCTGCCTGGTGTGCCAAAAAAAAAAAGAGCTGATCTGCAGTAGCTCATTGTTAATGAGAAAATCAGCCCTTTGTCCTTTGTGTTATTAATATTTTCCCCTACTTATCTTTTCTCTTTTGATTCTGTTTATGCTCACTGTTTTGCCCTTTAGAATTTTATCATTTTTTGTTCTTATTTATAAATCTAAGTTCATCATGGTCAATAGGTTTTAATTAAAAGTCTAATGTTTGATACCAGTACTATATTGTACAACATTTTGAGAACTGCCTCATTTGAACCAGGAGTTTGCTTTTAAAGAATTCTGTTTTGGCCAAGATTTATATTGACAGGACTGATCCTATTGTCTTTTTAGAATGTATAATTAAACATAACTAGCCCTAGTTTATGGCTATTTTAAGAAGGGCTGGCATGGATCTTCTAAATCATATTTAAATACTTGTAATTTGTCTTGTTTTTTTTTTTTGAAGCTGAAACGCTGCAACCATTTTATTAAGATGCTTCATTCATTTTTAAAAAAGAACTATTCAGCAAAGTTCCCTTTTAATAATTGGCATGGGTTTCTTAGCATTTTGTTAAAATCACCAAGTTAATTTTAATGGCATTATTGGATAACAGAGTATTTCTTAGAAGTTCTTGATGGTGTAATGGTCTGATCTCAAAAAGTGTTCTCTATCCAGGCTTGGGCAGAAAAAGACTCATCTTAATATTCAGCAAAATGCAAATTTCCCTTATGCTTTAATTTCATGTTATATATTTAGCACTTTTTCCCTTGAGAACAACCCCTTTTTTTCCTGACCAGGAATTTTTGTGGTCCTCTATCTTCATTTTCACTCTTTAAAACTGGCCATTGGGTTTTTTTTTTTTTTTTTTTTTGGTTGTGCTAAAGGGAATTCTTTTATTTCTGTAGAAAAGCTTCATAATGAGAGAAATAATAAGTGAGACAGAGAAATGAGAACTCATATTAGCATTTCTATGAGGCTTAAAATAAACTCTCAGCTGGAGAGAAATAAATTTAATATTATTATGTTTTCTTTTATAAAGAAGGAGTAGGATGGGGGTAGGATGGAGATTTGGGGGCTATACTGACTGAAAGAAAAATCACTCTTGTTTTTGCTTTCTAAGGAAAAAAATCATTATGTTCAGCCTTAAGAGGGCTAAACACTATGCTCAGTGTGCTGACTCCTTTAAAAAAATCTCTTACATGAGGTTTTCCTTGCTTCCCTCACCTTCAGTGGACACTTGAGATGTTTTGTCTGTTTGGAAGAGGCTTAAAATTTTTTTATTGGTGTACAGTTGATTTATAATGTTGTGTTGATTTCACATGTACAGCAAAGTGAATCAGTTATCCATATCCATATATCCACACTTTAGATTCTTTGCCCATATAGGCCATTAGAGAATATTGAGTAGACTTCCCTGTGCTGTACTTGAGTGCATGTGAAGTCGCTTTAGTTGTGTCTGACTCTTTGCGACCCTATGGACTGTAGGCTTCTCTGTCCATGGACTGTCCAGGCAAGAATACTGGAGTGAGCTGCCATGCCCTCCTCCAGGGGCTCTTATATGCCAGGCTTGATGTCTTCTTGCTTCTGTCCTCGCCCAGGCACACAGCACCCAGGTAGTCCATTCCCGGCCTGGTCCGTGGCCCCAGTTCTCACGACATTCTGCTTGTGCACTCCATTGTCTTTTCTTGAAAGAGCTCAGTGTCTGGGGCTCCCTCCCAGGAAGACATGCGCCCTGGGGAGCTGTGTCTTCTGACTCAGCCTGGGCTCCGAGCCCTGTTCATCGACCCCAGCGATCAAGCCACATTCTGGTACCTGTGTCTGCTGAACTCCTTTGGGAGAAGAAGGGAGCTGGCCAGGAGTACTGGAACCACTGTGAATAAGCGGCTCTAGATGTCATTGGTCCACTTGCTTCACTTCACTGAGAAGAAAATCGAGGCCAGAAAGTGCAAAAAAAAAAAATATTCAGGGCCATCCAGATCCTAAGTAGCCACATACAGCTTGAGGATGGTCCTGGCATCTGGTTCTCTGACCTTCACATGCCTGGTGCAGTCCCGTTCTCTAAGCCCTGGCACCCATGGGGCAGTGTGCCTGGTGTGGCATGGTGTGGAGTCTCTCTGGTCATTGTGGTGGGTTGCTGTACCATCTGAGCATGCTTGTTTGTTAAGGAGCTAGCTCCTGTGGGTTTATGTAGAACACTGACATAGCTAGTTTTTTAATGAGCTCAGTATAAATGAGAAATTCGAGTGGGCAAGGAGGTCGGACCCCTTGCCCTTGGTGATGGGCCTGCAGGGCTGCAGGCTGGAGATCACTCGTTGCTTAGCAACCACTGCCAGGCTTTTTGTTTCCTCCAGCCTGAACCTAGGTAATATCCTCAGGGATTGGGATTTGGGCAGCCTGGTTTAGAAAGGAGTTCTCAAGAGTCTTCTCCAACACCACAGTTCAAAAGCATCAATTCTTCGGCGCTCAGCTTTCTTCACAGTCCAACTTTCACATCCATACATGACCACAGGAAAAACCATAGCCTTGACTAGGCGGACCTTAGTCGGCAAAGTAATGTCTCTGCTTTTGAATATACTATCCAGGTTGGTCATAACTTTTCTTCTAAGGAGTAAGTGTCTTTTAATTTCATGGCTGCCGTCACCATCTGCAGTGATTTTGGAGCCCAAAAAAATAAAGTCTGACACTGTTTCCACTGTTTCCCCATCTATTTCCCATGAAGTGATGGGACTGGATGCCATGATCTTAAGCTCATAAAACAAACTGAATCCTCAGGTCAAGGGCTCAGCCTAACCTTCTGCTTCCCATTCGTCCCTCCATTTCCATGACTTGGAATCTTCCAGGCCTGGCCTACTCACAGTCTGACACTGAATGCTGGAGGAAGGGGAGGAGATGATGCTCTTTGTCTTTCAAAACAAGGTTAGTAATCTAAGGAACTCATCCTTTCACTGGCAGTTTCTGAAAGTGAAAGTGAAGCCACTCACTGCTGTCTGACTCTTTGCAACCCCATGGACTGTAGCCTACCAGGGTCCTCTGTCCATGGGATTTTCCAGGCAAGGGTACTGGAATGGGTTGCCATTTCCTTTTCCAGGGGATCTTTCCAACCCGGGGATTGAACCCAGGTCTCTCGCGTTGCAGGCAGATGTTTTACCATCTGAGCCACCAGGAAAGCCAGTTTCTGGGCACTGATTAAGATAGTGTTGGAGGAAGTCATTGAGAAGACTTGACTGCTAGCTGATTTTCCAGCTTAGGTTGAGCTTAGGTAGCTCCTCACCCATCCCCATCTCATCCTTGGAGTGCGCATTCTGCCCGCCATCACCATGATGAGAGCCATCTTCAAGGACATGACCTTGAGAGCAAAGTGTTGTTGAGTCCACCTGGACTGGAGACGTGGCTGAACCTCTACATAAATGTTAAGATTCTGGAGGGTAGGGACAGAAATCTGTCTTGTGATGCCCAAGATATACCTCGTAAGTTCCTTTGCTTATTATATCTGCCACCTGCTGATCCACAGGGGCCTGCCTTCAGATTTCACCCTGGAAGCTCACGAGTTTTCAAACTGACAGATGGCAACGCATTTTGTAGACTTCTAGAGCTTGGAACCATCCTAGAATTCATTTTGGCCATTTCTCTAATTTTGCAGAAGAAAGTGAAGACCAAAGAGATGAATGTCAGAGTCAGGAGTCGAATATTGCTTACTTCCCACCTTTGGGTTCTCTTCACCAAAGCATTTAAGGTTAGACATTTGGAATCACAAGGACAGTCCTCTGGGCAAGTATGGTGGGAATTGCCCATAAGAGTGTATGTAGGTTCTTACGGGCATTCAGATTCACATTCAATATTCAGTTACTTATGTGCCTGGAAGTGTGTGAGGCTCCTTTCTCTGGATTATGTATTTTTAATCTTCACATTTCTTTGGAGGAGGCATTTTCTTTGCTTAATAGGTGAGTAGACTGGAGTGGATAGGATATCTTGTTGATTTACCCGAGGTCAAACAGTGGCTGGGTTGATACTGAAGTCCCCTGTCTACATATGTAGTGTTGTCTTCACGTTACCACAGCTGTCTACTGCTCACCCTTCAGTGTGTAGAAAAATTCATTATACATGATGTTGAGCTCAGTACTGAAATTTATCCCATTTGGTTGAAAACTTAAAATGGTGAAATACTCATTGTAATCATTGCATTATTTTATTTTTTGGCAATTAAAAGACATCTTAGACAAGTAGGCTGTTGTTTTAAGATGGCCTCAACATAAAACCATTTTCATCTGGATCAGAAACAAGTTTCCTGCATGGCTTAATGCTTTTGCCTAACACCTTCGGAAATCATTGTTGAAAGTGTAATTTTGTATTTTAACTGATAGAAAACCTCTAAAAATAAAATGAGTTTTATTAGAATAATAATTAACTTACAGTAATCACTTGTAATTCGCAAAATTCAGTAATTTGAATAACCATAGCTGAAAGCCAGTAAAATTACTAATTTTAAGATGATTGTGAATTTTGTATGTTTCCATGAGTATGTGTAGACCGGAAGTACAATTAAGTGTTTTACTAAGTGGACGTAATTGTGTGTGTGCATGCTCAATTGCTCAGTCTTGTCCGACTCTTTGGACCCCATGGACTGTGGCCCTGCAGGCTCCTCTGTCTTTGGAATTTTTCAGGCAAGAATACTGGAGCGGGTTGCCATTTCCTCCTCCAGGGGAAGGAGGAAATTCAACCCACGGATTGAACCTGAGTCTCCTGCATTGGCAGGTGGATTCTTTACCACTGAGCCACCTGGGAAGCTCATAGTCTTAAATAGGAATGTATTAAGCACTCTTATAAGGACTTCAGTGATTATGTCTGAGGTTCTTATCTTATAGATGAGAAAAATGAAGAAAAGAGAGGTTTGAAAACCAGGCCAGATCAAGATTCTTTCACACTTGTAGCAGGTGTTAATTAGAACTCCTTGGGTTGCAAGCAACAGAAAGCTCAGATAGCTCAAGCAAGAAAGGAAGTCTCTAGTTTCGTGGGACTGAAAAGTGCAGGCACTATGGTATCAGGGGCTCAAATAATGTCATCTGGGCCATGAGTCTCTATCTCTCTGCCCCACTTTCCTCCATTTTGACTTTATTCTCAGATTCCAAATGGCGACCTCTGCCAGCTCCAGGCTCACACCATCCTTACTGCCAGTGACCCCCAGGGGACAAAAGAGCCTCTTTTTCCAGTTGCTTGGGAAAGTCCTGAAATTAGCTTTGGTTGATTGACATGGGTCAAATGTGTGTCTCTGAACCAATCATTGTGTCTCAGAGATTAGATTCTGAGCATTGACCAGCCCTGGGTCGTGTGTCCAGCACAGGACTAACCCTAGTCAAATTCTGGGGACCAAGATCGGAAGGAATGCTTTTTTTAAGGAAATCATATACTGTTCTCAGAACAAGGTGTAATAGCTGTTGAGAATAAAGTCAATGGATTCCCAATATGCCTGCTGCCTTTCTCTTTGTGATGATTATTCATACTTGAATGGTGTTTCTCCAAAAATGAATTCCTCCTGTCTGCCTCTTTGCATTCTGTCTCCTTGGGACTTCCTGGAAGGGTACTTTTTATGATGTTTGTGTGTAAATTTTGTTGCCATGTTAATCTCTATTGTTCTTTTTTTTAAGTGATTTTAATATCTTACATTGGAGAGCATATGTGGATCAGGTAGTTTCAAAATATTGTACTATATGTTTTAGGAGGAGTCTCAATATCTATTTTTACACCCACCCTTACACACACACACATACACACACACACACAGAACATTAGAAAATGTGCATGTGTTTCGATATCTGGTGTTCTAGAGCTGTTCAGAAATTGTTTAGCTGATATGCATTTCATCTTGATGACACAGATATTTAAATTGATAAAAGGATCATAGGCAATAATGAGCTGAAGTCCCCTCATCAGTTAATGGATTCTGAAGCAAGAATGATTATTCCAGGGACTGGAACAGTTCAGTGGTTGATGTCGTAGGAGGCTTGAGACTTGGAATCAGAAGACCCAGATTCTGGCTTGGCCACTTCTTAGGATAGAGAGACAGCTTGTTGTTTTGTGGGAGAGATGTTAACATAACTGGCTAGAACAGAGGACCACAGAGCAATCCATCAATCAATAGAGGAGAGCAGACGACTCTCCCTTGTGGAAGAGTTGCAGGTAGTTTATGGATATACTGTTCCTTATAGAGGGAACCTAATTTCCCCTCCTTAACTATGGACTGTATAGAGTGACTTCCTCCCAAAGAATACACTGTTCAGATCAGGGGAATGAGTGATCTTAAGAGCAACCAGATGCTCTGCTAGGCAATCAAGGTCATCATCAGCAGTGATAAGTCATGGTAATAGCATGCACCCTTGACATTCCAGCTTGTGATTCATCCAACCTCAGATATGCAGACTAAACTACTGTCATGGCAGAAACCAAAGACCCTCTTGAGAAGGGTGAAAATGGAGAGTGAAAAAGCTGGCTTAAAACTCAACATTCAGAAAACGAAGATCGTGGGATCCAGTTCCATCACTTCATGGCAAATAGCTGGGGAAAAAGTGAAAATGGTGGAAGATTTTATTTTTGTGGGCTCCAGAAGCACTGTGAATAGTGACTGCAGCCACAAAATTAAAAGACATTTATTCCTTGGAAGAAAAGCCATGACAACCTAGACAGCATGTTAGAAACCAGACACATCACTTTGCTGACAAATGTCCATATAATCAAAGCTGTGGCTTTTCCAGTAATCATGGAGAGTTCAGTTCAGTCCCTCAGTCTTGTCCCACTCTTTGTGGCCCCAGGGACTGCAGCACACCAGACCTCCCTGTCCATCACCAACTCCCAGAGTTTACTCGTACTTATGTCCATTGAGTCGGTGATGCCATCCAGCCATCTCATCCTCTGTCGCCCCCTACTCCTCCCACCTTCAATCTGTAGTCATGTACAGATGTGAAAATTGGACCATAAAGAAAGCTGAGTGCTGAGGAATTGATGCTTTCAAACTGTGGTACTGGAGAAGACTCTTGAGAGTCCCTTGGCCTGCAGGGAGATCAAATCAATCAACCCTAAAGGAAATCAACTCTGAATATTCATTGGAAGGACTGATTCTGAAGCTAAAACTCCAATACTTTGGCCACTTGATGTGAAGAACTGACTCATTGGAAAAGACTCTGATGCTGGGAAGGATTGAAGGCAGGAGGAGAAGGGGGTGGCAGAGGAACAGATGGTTAGATAGCATCACTAACTCAATGGACATGGATTTGAGCAAACTCCTGGGGACAGTGAAGGACAGGGAANAGAGCATATGTGGATCAGGTAGTTTCAAAATATTGTACTATATGTTTTAGGAGGAGTCTCAATATCTATTTTTACACCCACCCTTACACACACACACATACACACACACACACAGAACATTAGAAAATGTGCATGTGTTTCGATATCTGGTGTTCTAGAGCTGTTCAGAAATTGTTTAGCTGATATGCATTTCATCTTGATGACACAGATATTTAAATTGATAAAAGGATCATAGGCAATAATGAGCTGAAGTCCCCTCATCAGTTAATGGATTCTGAAGCAAGAATGATTATTCCAGGGACTGGAACAGTTCAGTGGTTGATGTCGTAGGAGGCTTGAGACTTGGAATCAGAAGACCCAGATTCTGGCTTGGCCACTTCTTAGGATAGAGAGACAGCTTGTTGTTTTGTGGGAGAGATGTTAACATAACTGGCTAGAAGAGAGGACCACAGAGCAATCCATCAATCAATAGAGGAGAGCAGACGACTCTCCCTTGTGGAAGAGTTGCAGGTAGTTTATGGATATACTGTTCCTTATAGAGGGAACCTAATTTCCCCTCCTTAACTATGGACTGTATAGAGTGACTTCCTCCCAAAGAATACACTGTTCAGATCAGGGGAATGAGTGATCTTAAGAGCAACCAGATGCTCTGCTAGGCAATCAAGGTCATCATCAGCAGTGATAAGTCATGGTAATAGCATGCACCCTTGACATTCCAGCTTGTGATTCATCCAACCTCAGATATGCAGACTAAACTACTGTCATGGCAGAAACCAAAGACCCTCTTGAGAAGGGTGAAAATGGAGAGTGAAAAAGCTGGCTTAAAACTCAACATTCAGAAAACGAAGATCGTGGGATCCAGTTCCATCACTTCATGGCAAATAGCTGGGGAAAAAGTGAAAATGGTGGAAGATTTTATTTTTGTGGGCTCCAGAAGCACTGTGAATAGTGACTGCAGCCACAAAATTAAAAGACATTTATTCCTTGGAAGAAAAGCCATGACAACCTAGACAGCATGTTAGAAACCAGACACATCACTTTGCTGACAAATGTCCATATAATCAAAGCTGTGGCTTTTCCAGTAATCATGGAGAGTTCAGTTCAGTCCCTCAGTCTTGTCCCACTCTTTGTGGCCCCAGGGACTGCAGCACACCAGACCTCCCTGTCCATCACCAACTCCCAGAGTTTACTCGTACTTATGTCCATTGAGTCGGTGATGCCATCCAGCCATCTCATCCTCTGTCGCCCCCTACTCCTCCCACCTTCAATCTGTAGTCATGTACAGATGTGAAAATTGGACCATAAAGAAAGCTGAGTGCTGAGGAATTGATGCTTTCAAACTGTGGTACTGGAGAAGACTCTTGAGAGTCCCTTGGCCTGCAGGGAGATCAAATCAATCAACCCTAAAGGAAATCAACTCTGAATATTCATTGGAAGGACTGATTCTGAAGCTAAAACTCCAATACTTTGGCCACTTGATGTGAAGAACTGACTCATTGGAAAAGACTCTGATGCTGGGAAGGATTGAAGGCAGGAGGAGAAGGGGGTGGCAGAGGAACAGATGGTTAGATAGCATCACTAACTCAATGGACATGGATTTGAGCAAACTCCTGGGGACAGTGAAGGACAGGGAAGCCTGGCGTGCTGCAGTCCATGGGGTCACAAAGAGTAGGACATGCCTTAGAGACGGGCAGCAACGACAACCCTTGACGTGATGGAATGAAAATGGCGCTTTACTCTGTGGGTTTCCTCTCCCCACACCCATAATCCCAGCTCAGTTGCGATAAAAATGGCGGTTAAGTCCTTGATGGACACGTTTGTGTGTGTGCCCATTTGCTCAGTCATATCTGACTCTTGTGTCCCCATGGACTGTAGCCCACCAGGCTCCTTGGTCCAAAGCATTCTCCAGGCAAGAGTACTGGAGTAGGCTGCCATTTTTCTTCCAGGGGATCTTCCTGACCCAAGGATAAAACTCACAGCTCCTGTGGCTCTGACATCAGCAGGCAGATTAAGTCCTAATGTTCCTAATTGAGGGACATTCTACAAAATCTCCTCAAAATTATCAAAGTCAGAAAGTCTGGGAAAGAACCTGTCACATCCAAGAAGAGCCTGTGAATCCATAAAGGCCACCTGTCATATGGGATCTTGTAATAGGAGAAGGATATTAGGAAAAAGCTAAGAAAACCTGAATAAAGAATAGACTTTAGTTGCTATAAATATTGGTTCATTTATTGTGACAAAGATACCAAACCAATGCCAGGTATCAGTGATAAAAGTACCAAGTTATGGAGTGTATGCTAATTCTCTGTGCTCTCTTCTCAACTTTCCTGTGAATCTGAAAGTATTCTAAAATAATAAAAAAAGTTTACTTAAAGAAAATGAGCTTCCCTCACTTCAGCCAAAAGTATTTTATCAAACTCTGATTCCATCCAGGCCCTGGCACTGGGAGATCTGAGATGAATTAGATGGTTGTTATTGGGCAGATGTTAAAGCAGGTTCAGGGAGAGTGAATGATTTTTCCAAAGAAAAGCAAAAGTCTATCATTCCTTGAAACTCAGGGATATCTGTAAGGCATATTTTGTCTTGTAGGCAAAGGGGAACAAAACATCTTGCCTCCTCCATCAGTGTTCCTCAGCCCTGGGTACATATTGGATGAGGCTTCCCTAGTGGCTCAGATGGTAAAGGTCTGTCTGCAGTGCAGGAGATGCGGATTTGATCCCTTGGTGGGGAAGATCCTCTGGAGGAGGGCATGACAACCCACTCCAGTATTCTTGCCTGGGAAACCCCATGGGTAGGGGAGCATGGCAGGTTACAGTCTATGGAGTCAGAAGAGTTGGAAGTGACTAAACCACCACCACCAGGGGATCTTTAAAAGTGCAAATATCTGTGTATTAAATGCTCAAAAATTGTTTTTTACTCTTAAAAAAGTACAGATGCCTGGACCTTACTCCAGACCTATTACGACAGAATCATGGGGTGGGGGTGGTGTCTGGGTGGCCTTTTGACGAAGGACCCCCTAGGTGATTCTGATGGGCAGCTATGGTCCAGGACCACTGGCTTGGTTACATAGCACATTTTTGAGTCATTCCTCTCCCTTCTGGAATATCACCTTTCTTCTGCTTTCTTGGTTGAGAGCTTGGTTTGGTTTCTTCTCTTGGGCTGATCTGCTCCAAGACAAAGTAAGCCTTCCCTGAAAATTGTGGTAGTTCAGGTCTGCCATGATCAAATTAAGCTGGTGAGTCTATGTTCTTGTCCTCTTATTTATCCAGCCGTGGGATTCTGTGTTACGTATTCAGTCCCTTCACTCTTTGGATCCAGGGATTTTCATCCCGGTTCTGTGACCTTGAGCGAGTTACATCCTGTCTCTGAGCCTCGTTTCCCTCAGCCTTAAATTAGACCCCATCAAGTGTATCTCTTCTGGTTGTTAAGAAGGTGACAGTGATTCAGGTCCCAACTGAACACATGGCTTTGATCCATCATCTGCCAGCCGAGGAACTTTCCTTCTCTATAGGAAAATTTCCGAAATTGTTTCTTTCTTTTCTTTTTCAAAAATAAATTTCCATGTGCATTTTGCTCTAATGCCTGTAGAAAGTGGACTCAAATATTTGCAGAATCATATGATATAGTTTCTAAAAAGAATCAAAGGATTTACTTTTCCTGGTTCCTTTCTTCGAGACCCCTCTAGAAGCAACTAGAAGAGAAGTTTGTTTTTGTTTACTTTGTTCCGCAAGGGTGCTTGGAGTGGATTGGTGAAGATGACTTTTCTTTGTCTCTGTCACCCTCGTGTTGACTTTAAATGAGAATCACTGTGGTGGAAAGTCGGTTGTCCTCAAACTGAATCTTGAATATGTGCTTTATGGTTCAATATTTCCACTGATAAGAGCAGTTCTGGTCTGTCATAAGGGCCAATATTATAGCACAAATAAAGCATTTTGCTAGAGCCTACATGATTTGTAATGATCTCTCTCAAGGCTTCATACTGGCTCCATTGCTTTATTGTGTTCCAAATTTCAATTTTTGTTGCTCGAGAGAGAGTAAGATATTTGTTATACTGTTGTCTGAATCAGATCAGTTGGGCTTTGTCTGGTAATTCCCTTTATGCATTATTTTCTATAGAACTTGACAAATGATTAATCAACATGACACATTCTCGTCTTGCATATGTTTCTTTGGGGAAATTACTGGAGTTAGTTGGCTGCATTGTTGAGTACTTAGCTGATATCTGAGCGTGGAAGAGAAGCTTTAACATGGGGCTTAACATGCTTTGGAAGGTTTACTTGTAAACATCCTAAGACTACAATGACCCACTAATGCAAAATAATTGCAGCCTTCAAATTTAATTACTCCAGTTATGCTTGCCAAAGGTTGTTCCATTAGGAATCCTGCATTTGAACAGAAGAACAAACTTTTTAGTCTTGGTACCAGGGTAGTAAGCTAGGAAGAATTCTCGATGGGGAGTAAGGAGGCTGTGTGTGTGTGTGTGTGTGTGTGTATACTCAGTCATTCATATCTGACTCTTTGTGACCCTATGGACTGTAACCTGCCAGGTCCCTCTGTCCATGGAATTTTCCAGGCAGGAATACTGAAATGGGTTGCCATTTCTTTCTCCAGGGTATCTTCCTGACCTAAGGATTGAACCTGTGTCCCTTGTGTCTCCTCCACAGGTGGATTCTTCACCATTATGCCACCTGGGAAGCCCATAAGGAGGCTAGATTCCATCATTAGCTTGCAGTGGGAAACCACCTAACCTTTCTGGGCCTTAATTACATCATCTCAGTGCTTTCAGCTTCTCCAAGGTTCCACTGAAGGCTGTGATCATTTTGGTGGTAGGAGCTCTTACATTTGTCCAATGGGGCCAGAGAGGGCCTTTGGTGGTGTCTGCCCCCTCCATTGGCCCAGCCTCTCCAATTAATGATAATGTGCCTGTCTGTGAATGCACTTTCAGAAGGCAGGGAGTGCCAAGGGAGTTTCACACTGGTAGGTGGTGGCATTTCCTCTTCATCCAATTTGAATTAAATGGGACCAACAAAAATTTTTTTCTGGCTTGTTTTTTTGCCAGGTTACATCTCCAGCGTTTGCTGGTATGCTGATGTGAACACTGTCATCTTGCTTCTTTTCTTCCAGGATATTTTAAGGCTAAGTTAAATTGTGTGAAGAAACACATTTTAAAATGGTTTTAAACTTTGCATATGTTTAAATGGGTTTTCACAGGAGAAATATGTCTAAACTTTTGCATCGTTAGAAAGTCACGGCTCTGCCAAAGCCACCTGCTAGAAGCAAGATAGGAATCAACTAACTCCCTCTGAGGTGAAAGAAGATAGCTCTAAACGAAGGCCAAGGCGGGGAGGGTGAAGCAGGGGGAAGTGTGGGAACACAGGGGTCTTCAGCTTCCAGCGTATGTATTCAGCTTGGATTCTTGAATCTGTTTAAAATATGTGTTCAGCTGACACATGTTTTCTGATCTCTCCCAGGAACCGATCTTATAGATGAAATTCTCATACGTGCTAAAGGTCAGTCTTCGAGACATGATGCTTCATTCAGGATTCATCCTGTTGCCTCAGGGGTCAAGCTCCTAGAGACACTTGAGTCCACCATTTAGAGGCATCTGCCACAAATGATGGACCTAGTATCCCGGGACCCCAAAGCCGGTCCTGACAGAGTGGGAGTGGCTGCAGCAGCAACTCACACTTTGCTGCGTCTCAGTCTTCAAGTCAACATGGGGGATATTTCCATCTTCTTCACTCATTTCCGTGATTCAAGGGGAGGAAAGTGGCCTGTTCAATGCAGCCAAAGCTACAAAGTTCAAAGTTGCATGAATGTCATGCTGCCCCTGATGTTTGCTTCAGAGAATCCAGGGTGGGAGGGATTACCTGCTAGTGTAGATAAGTTTGGGCTTCAAGGTGACTCAACAGGACCCAGCTTATACAGGGACAGGACTAGACTTTTCCAGGAAGGTCCTTTTGGTGTCTCTGGTCATAGGAGGGGCTCACAATCCCCTGCCTGTGCTGTTCTGGTGAAATACATTAGGGAAGACTATTATTTATGAGAGACGAGAAGTTTCCAGGCCACATGTTTGCTGATGTGTTTACTACGGTGGAAGATTGGCATAGATTCTACATCACGACTAAAAGTTGTCAAACTCTTGCTGGCCAATTTTAATTACCAGCCAGACTAGGAGGACAGAAAAGGAGAAAGAAATGATGGCAGTTAAGATAAAGTTTACTGAGAATCCATCTGGAGATCATTTTGGCCCAAAGCAGTGCCAGATATACAAATATTATGGGAAGTTATCCCATTAGCCTTATCATTAAATTTGGCAGCTACTGATATTAAAATATTGTGACAGATTAAAATCATTTCAAGTTGCATTAAAAATATATCCCTAGAAGTGAAATGAGCACTTCTTTGGATGTTGGGTTATAAAAATTGGTTTAGTTTTCTGGAAAGCAATTAGACTATATGGATCAAAAACCTCGAAGTCTGTTGACTCTGTAATACCTCTTTTAGGAGTTTGTTCTTCGAAAGCTGTTGGAAATTTGAACAAAATTTTATAAACAGAGAGAGTCCTCACCACGTTATTTACAATAACCCCAAATCAGAAAATGGCTATATGTCAAGTTTTAGAAAAATATTTACATGTATTTGGCTGTGCCAGGTCTTAGTTGCGGCACGTGGAGTCTTTCAGTTGAGGCGTGCGGGTTCCAGTTCCCTGGCCAGAGACTGAACTTGGGTCCCCTGCATTGGGAACTCCAAGTCTTAGCCGCTGGAACACCAGGGAAGTTCCAAAGTGTCAAGTCAATAGGAGACTGTTTCAGTAATGTAGCTCTGTGATGGAGATTTATATAGACAATGCAAACGCATGCTCAGTTGCGACCCACAGACTGTAGCCTATCAGGCTCCTCTGTCCATAGAATTCTTAGGCAAGAATACTGGAGTGGGTTGCCATTTCCTACTGCAGGGGATCTTCCCGACCCAGGGATCAAACCCAGGTCTCCTGTGTCTCCTGCTTTGACAGGCAGATTCTTAACCACTGAGCCACCCGGGAAGCCCCAGACATTGGAAAAGGTATTTTTAAAGATAACTTGTACTTATGATATTAAATGGAAAAGAAAAAAAAGAAAAGTTGAACCAGTGCTAATAGTCACAATTAGTTTAAGGTACATAAAATAACACTGGAATGAGACACACGCTGTCTTTTGACAGAGTGACTATAAAACCAATTGAACTCTGTGCCTCTCAGTTGTTTAGAAATGTTGGTGTTTTGCAGTGTGTCTGTTGATACTTCGTTGGGATTTGAAGGGAGCTGATGACAAAGTCCATGAAAGTTATTCTTCCCTAACATATTGGTGTGACTGGGATTTCCAGGCTTAGAGTCACTTGTTTGGATTAGGACTTTCAGAAGATCCTTGTCTAGGCTGTTAGGGAGTTGCGGGGGAGGGGATGGTATTAAGCCATCAACTCACTCCACCCACAGGGCTTCGTTTTCTAGTGGAGTACGAGCCTGCAGCTGGGTTTCCTGGTTGGTGATCAGAAGGGGTCTGCTGGTCTCGGAACAAACACGGAGGGTGGGCCGAGTGAGGCTCAGGGTGTGGTACCAGAGCAGAAACCCAGGGGTTGTTATTAGTTTCTGGAGTTCCTGCCTGCTCCCTCCTCCCAGCTTGAGCTGGCCCCGACTCATATCTTTAGTGGGCTGTTCCTGGACTCTGCCTCTCTGTACACAAGGCTGGTGAAAGCTGGCCTGGAACCTGGGTGCTGGGCCCAGCCGACTGGGTGCGTGGGGGGTGGCGTGGGGATGGAGGGCAGGCAATCTCCCACCCGTAGGTTCCACTTCACACGGAGTGCAAGGGGGATGGTTTTTTGCTGGTAAAATGGGACTTTGGGAATTTCATGAAGACACAGGCCCATCTCCGTCTCCTGCCTCCCTCTGATGCGCACCTACCCTGTGCATCCCATCTTGGGGGAGGCTCACAACACACTTTTCTGCCCCAGCCCTTTGTATGTGACATTCCTCAAGAGAACTTCTCTTTCCTCGACTCTATCAAGGAGAGGGCTGGCCCTCCTGAAAGAGTCCTCCTCTGACCACTTTATAGAGATCTTGCATGTGTGCTCAACTGCTTCAGTCATGTCTGACTCTTTGTGACCCCATGGACTGTAGCCCGTCAGGCTCCTCTGTCCATGGAATTCTCTAGGTAAGAATACTAGAGTGGGTTGCCATGCCTTCCTCCAGGGCATCTTCCCAGGGATCGAACCTGCATCTCCTGGGGCTCCTGCACTGCAGACGGATTCTTTACCTCTGAGCCTCCCGAATCCCAGTTCTCATGATGACTGAAAGACTGTTGGTTTACCTGTTTCTCATCTTCCTTGAGGCTGGTTGCCATGTCTCCTGGAGTGATTGCTCTGTGCCTGGCGCCTGAAGTTGCTGCATGACTGTTTGCTGAATGAATAAATCATAAATGAATGAATGAAGAGCGTATAAACTGACTCTTGGATTTACAATCACTAGAATGAATGGACAAGTGTTCATTGTGGAATATATGTTATTTGCTCAGTTCTCTGTACAGGACTGTGAAGAAAGCTGAGTGCCGAAGAATTGATGCTTTTGAACTGTGGTGTTGGAGAAGTGAGAGTCCCTTGGACTGCAAGGAGATCCAACCAGTCCATTCTAAAGGAAATCAGTCTTAGGTGTTCATTGGAAAGAGTGATGCTAAAGCTGAAACTCCAATACTTTGGCCACATCATGCGAAGGGTTGACTCATCGGAAAAGACTCTGATGCTAGGAGGGATTGGGGGCAGGAGGAGAAGGGAACGACAGAGGATGAGATGGCTGGATGGCATCACCGACTCAATGGACATGAGTCTGAGTGAACTCTGGGAGTCGGTGATGGACAGGGAGGCCTGGCGTGCTGCGATTCATGGGGTTGCAAAGAGTCGGACACGACTGAGCGAATGAACTGAACTGAACTGAGCTGAACTGTACAGGCCAGTTGATCTGTTCTTCTTTGCTGAGATGAGAATGATGGTGATTGGGGTTTCCCTGGTGGTCCAATGGTTAAGAATCCTCCTTGCAATGCAGGGGACCTGGATTGGATCCTTAGTTGCGGATCTAAGATTCCTCATGCTGCAGGGCAGCTAAGCCTGTGTACTGTAATTACTAAGCTCGCATGCCCTGGCACCCGCGAGCCACAGCTAGAGAAACTTACACTGTGCAGTGAAGATCCTGTGAGCTGCAACTGTGTGCCAGTGCAGCCAAATAAATAAGTATATATTTTTTAATAAAGAATGTTGGTGGTGACAACAGCTAACCTGGTTGGGCGAGCTTGACAGGCATTGCCTTTGTCATCGACATGCATCTTTTCCTTTAATTTTTCCAACAATGTTGGGAGCTCTGCTAGGAAAGGAACAATGACATTCAGCGTTTGAAACAGCCATGTTCAACACTGTTCTCATCATATTTTTGTTCAAATTAGTAAAATTGCATCATCCATTCAATGATTAACTCCACATTCAGGGTAGGATGGAAATAAAAATGACGATGGATCCTGTGGAATAGTAATTTGCATACTTTATTTAGACAGAATAGTTTTAATAATTCTAAAACTTTTAAATAACTGTTGAATTGAAAACAGCATTATTTTACCAATGAACCCTATATTCTTCAGTCTCTTCAGCGCTGTGGGTTGCTAGGCAACCGAAGACCAGAGTCCTCTAAACTTGTTGAGTTATTGCCCAATCACAGCCCTGGTGGATAGGAACAAATCAACAAAGATAAAAACATGCCCCAGAATGATTATAATAATTCAGTGATTATCCCGATTGCATTCTAGAGAATCACATTTATTCCAAACCATATGCTCAGTCTCTTTATTTTTTTTTACTAGGTCACGGGAACAGCTTTTATCTAAATTATCTTTAACTGTGGATTCTCATTATAATTCTCAAAAAGTAAATTATTTTAAATTAGTTTCAGTTGGAAAATAGCCCATGATGCTTTGATTTGTGATGAACCATAGACTCTAAGTAGGTCATAATCATGAAGACCAGATTTGGTAGGAGATTTTTTTGTTTGTTTGTTTTTTTCCCCTGCAGATTGTGGCCCATGAAAACTGGGTCTGGGGGCAGTACGCCAGGAGTCAGACAGGTTCCAGTGCAGCTTTGTCACTCTGGGCAGCTTTGGACAGGTTTCATAAACTCGGTCAGCCTTAGGTTTTTCATCTGTAAAATGGAAAAACAACAGCCTCTCTCTTAAAGAGGAAGCTTCTGTAATGGATGGGATCTGAGAAGTGCCTTGTGGTCAGATGATGGAAAATTTTTAAATTTTTTATGTCATCCTAAAGACACTGGGAAGCTTTTGGAGAGTTTATAGAGACCCCTTCTCTTTCCTGCCATCTTTCACCACCCCCACTGATAAACAGAGGCTTATTTGGGTCTGGGGGCTCAGTGATCATTGTTTTGATCATCTATTGTAGAGAAACAAATGATCCCCCAAATGTAGTACCTTAACTCAACAACCATTTTATTGATTTGCTCATGAACATGTAATTCAGACAGGGTGTCTGCTGGGCCTGACTGGGCTGGAGGAACTATTGCAGAGCCATGTGACTGCATGAAAGGCAGGTTGGTGCTGGCTTTTGGCTGGACGCTCTGTGGGCTGTAGCCGAGACCTCTGTCTTTCTCCATGTGACTTCTCTGTGGGGTGGATTGGGCTTATCACAGCATGGCAAGCCCAGGTGAGTGGGACTTTTAGCTGGCTTCCCCCAGGGCAGAAATGCAGAAGACTCCAGGGCTTCTTAAAGTGGAAGCCCAGGCCTGGCACAGTGTCACTTCCACTGCAGGCTGTGGGTCAAGGCAGATCAGAGCTCCAGTCCAGACTAAAGAGGAGGGGTCTACATAAGGCCTCGGTTGTGGGAAGTATGGCTCATTGGCTGCCTTCACAGTAATAGTCCACCAGAACCATCCTGCTTGTTTTCCAAGTTCGGCCTCCAAGTCTCTGGGCAATAAATGCCTCCTTCCCTCTCCTGATATGTGCACATCGTGAGAATTAAAAATCATACCTACACATTGCAAAGTGCCTCTGGTTGAGAACTGCTGGTCATGTATATGTTCAAGGGCTCTGA
Organism: Oreotragus oreotragus; assembly: GCA_006410675.1. NCBI lineage: Eukaryota > Metazoa > Chordata > Mammalia > Artiodactyla > Bovidae > Oreotragus > Oreotragus oreotragus. The sequence continues at coordinate 204,782 of SJYX01005753.1, forward strand.
GGATAGGCAGTGTGGTTGTAAAGGGTACTTAGCAGAGTGCCTGGCACAGGGTGAGTGACAGACATGCTTATATCGTCACCACCATCACCATCAGTGTTATCATCATCACTCTAATCCATCACCATCATCACCAAATCATCATCATGGTACCATCGCTACTACCACCGTCACCATCACTATTACGTCACCATCGTCACCATCACGATCATTACCATCACCATCATCTGCTGCTGCTAAGTCGCTTCAGTCGTGTCCGACTCTGTGCGACTCCATAGACGGCAGCCCACCAGGCTCCCCTGTCCCTGGGATTCTCCAGGCAAGAACACTGGAGTGGGTTGCCATTTCCCTCTCCAAGGCATGAAAGTGAAAAGTGAAAGTGAAGTCGCTCAGTCGTGCCTGACTCTTAGCGACCCCATGGACTGCAGCCTTCCAGGCTCCTCTGTCCATGGGCTTTTCCAGGCAAGAGTACTGGAGTGGGGTGCCATTGCCTTCTCCATCACCATCACTGTAATCACCATCATCATTACAGATTTAGCTTTCCTGGACTAATCTGATAACCCAATTATTTCTCTTCCCTTTCCTCTTTAGGAAAATGTGCTTTGACTTCTAAACAGCCAACTTAAAAATTTAAGCACAACGGATTTTCAAATTGAGGAAATCATAGTCTTCTTTACACCACACTCTCTTTGACATTTTTAATTTATGGATTCTGTGATTTCTTGGCGAATACTGGATAACTATTAAAAGTAAGAGCTCTAATTATAGGGGAGATAGCAAACTGTCAGAATACCCACTTTGGAATTCAGACTTTAAAATTACTTACCACTGACAGAGGACTGAAGACTTCCAAGCCTCATTTTCCGAATCCATAAAATGGGAGTAACTATGTGTCTAGGAAGGTAGTGTAAGACTTAAATAAATTGTGTGTTAAAACCACCAGTTGAACCACTAGTACTTAGCAGGAATTCAGTTGATGAAACTTTGTCATCGGTCTGGATTTTTTTTTTTTTTTTTTACTTGTTTAGCTATGATATGAGTCAAAGTTCATGCTATTATATCCTGCAATTAAGATGTTAAATAATTAGCTACCTCACAAAATAGATTTGTTTCCTTAGTCTGTCTGGAAATTGTTGCCCATCTTTGCATTTTTGTAGTTCAGTCTAATGGAAAGCAGTTACATTTACAACCAATCTTCCATCCTTGTTGATTATCGGGTCTTGACCTTTCCTTGTGGCTGGTTTTCTTGTCATTACTCATTTATTTCTTCACTGTTTTCTCTGTCCTATTTGATGGTTTTGAGATGAAGTGACTGGTATAACTTTTCAAATGCTACTTGCTTAGAGAAGGAAATGGCAACCCACTCCATTACTCTTGTCTGGAAAATCCCATGGAGGGAGAAGCCTGGTGCAGGCTACAGTCCACGGGGCTGCAAAAAGTTGGACACGACTGAGTGACTTCACTTTCACTTTCTTTAGCTGGTTAGATCAGTAAGAAGTATTAAACAATAAGATCAGTAACATCTTCCTGAATATTTTAATGACCTCCATGAAATATCTGGCAACAGTTCAATAAGCAAACTTAGGCAAATGAAAATTGCCCTTGGTTACTGAGATCAGTCCTGAGTGTTCATTGGAAGGACTGATGTTGAAGCTGAAACTCCAAATACTTTGACCACCTCATGCGAAGAGCTGACTCATTTGAAAAGACTCTGATGTTGGGAAAGAGTGAAGGCAGAAGGAGAAGGGGACAACAGAGGATGAGATGGTTGGATGGCGTCATTGACTCAACGGACATGAGTTTACTCAAACTCTTGGAGCTGGTGATGGGCAGGGAGGCCTGGCGTGCTGTGGTCCACGGGGTTGTGAAGAGTCAGACACGACTGAGTGACTGAACTGAACCAAACTGTATTTAGAAAATATTGAGATTTATGCTGAAGTTTTTGAGAGTTGAATAAATACTAACCAAGTCTTAATTTAAAAATTCTATGTGTAAGGTTTCTTAGGAAATTTCAGTCTAGAGTCTGCTGAATTTTACGCTGGGGTTGGGGGGAAGAGTGCAGGATAAATTTATAAACTAGTCTTGAAATATGTTCTCACCTGTTCAAATGTCATTTTCATTCTAAACACAGTGTAGCCTTTAGCCGTGGCCTTTAGATTTGCGATTCTTGGAACTCCCTCTTCTCATGAGCCAGCTCCCCACCTCTCATCTTGCTTACATTTTGAATGATTCCTGTTCCCCTCTAACATGATTTTCTTTGGAATGTGTGCATAGCATCTGGTAATCTGTCGTGCCTGTTTCCAATTTCTTGAGATGACATTTGCTAAACTAAAAAAATATATATAATTGTGTTTTTATAATTATAAATGTATTATGTGATGCATGGGTTTTAGTGGAGGGTGTAATATTCCATAACCTGCTTAATGAACTCCACTGAATTTGAATGAGGAAATGGGGTAAGGATTCCCAAAGTTTGAAAGAATAATGCTTCTAAGAGAAACTTGCCGAGTCTCTTTCCTCTCGGCTGGTGTTCCACGGCTTCCCCAGGACTCAGAAACTGAGTTGGGTAAGTATGTGAAGGATATAGGATTTACTTAATAAATGACCGAGATGGTTTTTGGTCATCCACAGATGACTAAGAAGGACTTTACTATAAATCGTGTAGTCTATAGGATACCGGGTTGTTTGAGTTTGGATGCTCTTCTCTACGAGGGACCAAACTCCTTTTCTTAGAACATGACTGACGTAAAGGAGTAGCACCAGGGTGGAGAAAGCATGGCCTTGACCTGTCACTTTATTTCCCACTGTGATCTGAGAGTCAGTGGTTCTTCTGTGGGTATTAATATTCCCTGGTGCATCCAGTGAACACTATCATGGTACCAAGCATGGGATGTTTAGGATCTATGACTTTGTGCTAGAATCTGGGCATGGTCTATTGTTTCTCCAGCCTCTTGTGTACTTGCTCAGGTCAGTTGCCTCATAATTTTATCAGTGGTTTTTCGGAGCTGGAGTGACTGTTAGGTTTTCCAGTCACTTGACGTCATGCTGGTAATTTGAAATCAGCCATGGTGGGACTGTTGGCCCCATGGAAGTTAGCAGAGGTTTCAGATCAGGGCTCCTTCCTCCCAGAGAGCTGGTTGTTAAGCTTTTATTGGCACACCACTATGTATACCTCTCCTTTGGAGATTCTATCATGTTGTGGATTAATAGTTTCTTCAATTCCTTGATATCTGTCCATCCTCCCCACTCTCACCCCTCCTGCCCAAGCTAACCTCTTCACGAAGGCAGTCTACATCAAGGTATCCTCAGCTACTCGCACAGCACCCTAGCACATAGTAGGTTTAATTGGATATTCATTGGCTGAATATCCACTGATCTTTTGGAACTGTTCTCTGTTCTCACATTCTCCAATTTGTACACTTGTTGGAAAAGGAATTAGTTTTACTATTATGTTCAAGAGAAATGATATTGCTGAGAAAGATAAGCTGTATGAAAAGTTAGTTTTGTCAAAAAGTTAAATAAGTCCCTTGACTAATTTTGTAGCCACTGGTACACAGCATTGCTTGAAGGGGCACATAGACATTGCTTGTTTACTTGTGGTGGGGAAGATGCAGGTTTTAGCTTGCTTAGTGTTCCAGTGTTGGACCAAGTTGCCAGCCCATCAGATTCAGCACTCGTGTGATACCTATGCTTCCAATGAAGGATGAAATTGGCAATGACATGGGCATCTGGGGGTCAGTGGTTCTTCTCCAGTCATTCCTGATTACCAGTGGCATCCAGTTTGCTATGTAGGACACAGGAGTCACCAGGAAGTGTGAGATCTGTGGACCGTTTAACACAAGAGTTGGCCAATGGGACCCCCAAGGATGTACCATGGGAGGATGCTCTCTTCTCTGATATGGCTTTACAGATGAGGTCTTTTTGAATAGCCACCCATGTCAATTACTATTAACAATTAATGGTGCCAAATGTCTAGACTCTTTCTTAGCCCTTTTCTTACATACCTGGGACCACATCTTGAGACGAATGAGCTTCATACTGTTATTACTCTATGTGAACATTGAGTTTCCCTTTATTTGTCCTGTTCTTGAAGTTGTACAGGGTGCCTGCCCCCATAGTCTAGTATTTTAGGATTTGGTGAATGAATCCAGAATCAACCATAATCATGTGCTTCATGATTATGAAGGTTTGAATCAGATGTCTTCCAATTCTTTGCAGTTGGAGGAGACCTAACAAAAATTCTTTTCAAGTCTTGTCTGTGCTGGGTCCTCACTGCTGTGCTCAGCCTTTCTCTAGTTGCGGTGCATGGCCTTCTCATTGCCATGGCTTCCCCTGTTGGGGAGCTTGGGTTCTAGGCACATGGGCTTCAGTAGTTGCAGCAGGAGGGCTCAACAGTTGCGGCTGGTGGGCTTTAGAGTGTGAGGTCAGTAGTTGTGGTGCAGAGGCTTAGTTGCCCTATGGCGCATGGAATCTTCCCGGACCAGGGATCGAACCCGTGTCCCCTGCATTGGCAGGAAGATTCTTTACCACTGGACCACCAGGGAGATCTGAGACCTAACTTTTACAGCCCTTTTTCTAATGAGTCAGATTGCTTTCATTGCACAGCAAGACTCTCTAGACTGAAAGGGAATCACCCCATTTTTTTTTTTAATGTGAGCGGACTTGGGCCAGTTGTGCTCCTGAGGAACAAAGGAATCGGCCTCAGGTTTGATGTGAGAGATATTGGGACAGGTGATTGGTGCACTAATTTGCCACACAATGAAGCTCAGTTTTGAGTGAATGGCAGATGGGCAAGCAAGTGCTGAAGAGTGAAAGGAAACGTGAAGACAGTTGCTGAACGTGACCCAAGACCAGATGAATCATGAGGCAAGCGGAACAAGGCATTAGTGGGTTTTGAGAATCTTCCTGCCTAGATGAATGTCTGGACAATAAGATTCTGTGGATGAAGTACCTGTTATGCCTGAGATAACTATTTCTGTCAGACTCTGTGTTGGCACTCGTGTATGGATGGTTTTCCAGTAGTCATGTATGGATGTGAGAGTTGGAGCTTTAACAAATGATTATAATTGTGTTTTCAATCTTCAAAAAACATGGACTAGGCTAGGATTAGTAGAGAGAGATGTTCCCATGAGAAACTATGCACAGGTGAAAGTAAAGATCAATGAAAATTTTTAATAATAATATTTTCATATTAAATATGTTTAAAAATATAATTTAGTATCTTTTATAAAGGTTTTTCTTTTTGATGTGGACCATTTATAAAGTCTTTATTGAACTTGATACAGTATTGTTTGTTTTGTGTTTTTGGATTTTTGGCTGCGAGGCATGTGGGTTCTTAGCCGCTTGCCCATGGATGGAGCCCTCACCCACTGCGTTGGAAGGTCAAGTCTCAATCACTGGATCACCAGGGAAGTCTCATTTAGTACCTTTTAGAACTACCCATTCCTTCTCCCCTTACATACCTGACTGTTTAAGGTAGAATGTGAAGATGAATTCTTGGACTATCTTAGGGAGAAATTACAGTGAAAGATGATTTGCATCCTAAATATCAGAGTAATTTCCCCCTCCTTTCTTCTCTGAGAGTCTTGCTTGGGAATAGACTCCAAGCAGGCACTTTGTTCCTGGTGGGCAGAGAAGCGGTGCTATCAGGGGTATTCAGGAAGGGGGATTCTCACATATGCGAGTCTTTCACGCTGTGTGTGGTGCGAGACTGAAATCCTCACAGGCTGTGTAGGGAACCTTGAGAGCCTGGAAAGTTCTCACTCTGCCTGAGAATAGTATGCACTCTGTCTGTCTGCTCCCTGGATCCATTTGAAAGAGCTCTCAATGCCTTTCTGCATCATTTCCCAGCAATCACACTGTATATCTTTCTAACTGTGACTGTTGGTATCTTTCTGTCAATCACTTCCCCTCCTAATCTCTGTACAGGGCACCTGTGTGACGTGTGGCCCGTGGCTACTGAAATATGTTGATATTCCTTTTTTTATGAGGCCTTAAGTTCCAGAGACGATTCAGGATTAGCAGAACTGAGGTGGCTGGCAGAATTTGATGCCTTCTGGTTGAACAATGCTGGTCTAGGTTTTGCAGCACCACTTAGCTCGTTAGTGCCTCTTGAGTGACCTGATTTCCTTAGCCTCGTCTGCCCAGTCTTTTTAGTTGGTGCTACCTGAATTCTCCAAGTATCCTTAAGTCGCAGAACAACCCCTCCCAATGCAGTGCATTTGTTTCTGTTCAGATAATGTTATAGGTTTTACCTTAGCTTGTTTTATCTAAGTTCAGTTCAGTTGCTCAGTCATGTCTGACACTTTGCAACCCCATGGACTTAGCACGCCAGGCCTCCCTGTCCATCACCAACTCCCGGAGCTTGCTCAAACTCATGTCCATTGAGTTGGTGATGCCATCCAAACATTTCATCCTCCATCATCCACCACAGTTCAAAAGCATCAATTATTCAGCGCTCAGCCTTCATTATGGTCCAACTCTCACATCCATACATGACTACTAGAAAAACTGTAACTTTGACTAGACAGACCTTTGTCTGCAAAATAATGTCTCTTCTTGTTAATATGCTGTCTAGGTTGGTCATAGCTTTTCTTCCAAGGATAAGCATCTTTTAGTTTCATGGCTGCAGTTACCATCTGCAGTGATTTGGAGCCCAAGAGAATAAAGTCTGTCACTGTTTCCACTGGTTCCCCATCTATTTGCAATGAAGTGATGGGACTGGATGCCATCATCAAGAAGCTCTTTAGTTCCTCTTCACTTTCTGCTATAAAGGTGGTGTCATCTGCATATCTGAGGTTATTGATACTTTTCTCAGCAATCTTGATTCCAGCTTGGGCTTCATTCAGCCCAGCATTTCTCATGATGGACTCTGCATAGAAGTTAAATAAGCAGGGTGACAATATACAGCCTTGATGTACTCCTTTCCATTTGGAACCAGTCTGTTGTTCCATGTCTGGTTCTAACCGTTGCTCCTTGACCTGCATACAGATTTCTCAGGAGGCAGATAAGGTGGCCTGGTATTCCCATCTCTTGAAGAATTTTGCACAGTGTGTTGTGATCCACACAGTCAAAAGCGTTAGCATAGTCAATAAAACAGAAGTAGATGTTTTTCTGGAATCCAAAGTAGTTTAAAAAAAAAAAAATATATATAGTATTCCCATCTCTTGAAGAATTTTGCACAGTGTGTTGTGATCCACACAGTCAAAGGCGTTAGCATAGTCAATAAAACAGAAGTAGATGTTTTTCTGGAATCCAAAGTAGTTAAAAAAAAAAATATATATATATATATATGTACAAATGGGGCTTCCCTGGTGGCTCAGTGGTAAAGAACCCACCTGCCAATGCAGGAGACATGGGTTTGATCCCTGGGTCAGGAAAATCCCTTGGAGAAGGAAATGGCAACCCAACTAGACAAAGGTTGTGCAGCAACAAAGACCCAGCGTAGCCAAAAATAAAAATTAGAAGAAAAAAAGAGAGAGTAAAGGGGAGATGCAGGTGGAGCAGTAGCCAGAACAGGTGCCCACCAGTCACTTCCTCCCTGGTGGGTGAACCGAGGTGGCTGTGGGACCTGAGTGCCGTCCCTTTGGTGAGATGACAAGATTGCCTCCTGATGATTATGGAGGGACACGGCAAGCAAGGAGAAGTCAGCGGGGCCTGTGTCTTTCGTCTCCTCTCCTCCGTGCTTTGTGCCAGCTTGAAGTCTAGCTGACTTCTGGACAGTGATGAGGCAGAAACTTGGCAGCACAGCTAAGCTCCCTGTCCACAGGTTCTCTGAACTGGACCACAATGAATGCAGGCCCGGGATCAGACCTGACAGTGGCTGGCAGATTGTGGGTGTGGAAGGGGCAGGGAGTGAGACTTGTGGGGTTAAAAAAAGGCAGACAGTGGAGCTGGGTCTATCAGGCTGATCTGTCAGCTGCAGCAGCTCAGAAGCTCCTCCTCTGATTGGCCCAGGGAAGACAATAGAACTTGCTCTGTAAGACTGCTTTGTCTTCCTGGGAGGAAGGTGACTTCTGTTGTGTAGCATAGTGTGTGCTGACCCTCCAGTGTACTTTCAAATTAGATTCGTTTTCATATAGCCCTGGCTGGCCCCACCCCAACCAACATGAAGACACAAATGTCACCCTCTGTGTCAACCATCCCCTGATTGCCACCTGGGGTCTGAGCAGTGTAACAGGATCAACACCTTCCAGGATAGTGTGATTTTTACATAAAAGCCGAGCTTTACGGGCAGATACTGATGCCGATGGCTGTGAGTGTCCTTCACTTCTTCGCTTCCCTTCTAGTGCCATGTCACTCTGGAGGTGACAAGTAAAGGCAGAGGTCACCATCGGCAATCTGTGTCATCTTTGCTGTTCAGTCGTTTGGTCGTGTCCAGCTCTTTGTGACCCCATGAACTGCAGCACGCCAGGCCTCCCTTCCTTCACCATCTCCCAGACCTTGCTCAAACGCATATCCATGGAGTCAGTAACATCAGCCAACCATCTCATCCTCTGTCTCCCCCTTCTCCTCCTGCCTTCAGTCTTTTCCAGCATCAGGGTCTTTCCAAATAAGTCAGCTCTTCTCATCTTGACAAAAGTGCTGGAGCTTCAGCATCAGTCCTTCCAATGAACATCCAGGGTTGATTTCCTTTATGACTGACTGGTTTGATCTGCTTGCAGTCCAAGGGACTCTCAAGAGTCTTCTCCAGCACCACAGTTTGAAAGCATCAATTCTTCAGCACTCAACCTTCTTTAAGGTCCAACTCCCACATCTATATGTGACTACTGGGAAAAGCCATAGCTTGACTAGATGGACCTTTGTTGGCAAAGTAATGTCTCTGATTTTTAATATGCTGTCCAGGTGGGTCATAGTTTTTCTTCCAAGAAGCATCTTTTATTTTCATGGCTGCAGTCGCCGTCTGTAGTGATTTTGGAGCCCAGGAAAATAAAGTCTGTCACGATACCTTAGGTCTCAGTGCTTTGGAAACTAGACACTTCTTCTGGCTGCTTGACATATATTGGCCAAATAAAACCCAACATGGCAGGTGAATGGTAAGTTCCATGAAAGTAGGCATCCACAAGGTTTCCCCTCATCCCCGAACCTGTCTGTTGCCGTCACTGTTAGTGCTCATGGTTATTCATGGATAAATGAGCAGGTGTGACCTGATTGAGGCATAACCCTGGTGAAGTGAAGTGAAGTGAAGTCGCTCAGTTGTGTCCGACTCTTTGTGACCCCATGGACTGTAGCCTACCAGGCTTCTCTGTCCATGGGATTTTACAGGCAAGAATACTGGAGTGGGTTACCATTTCCTTCTCCAGGGGATCTTCCCGACCCAGGGATCGAACCCAGGTCTCCCGCATTGGAGGCAGGCGCTTTTAACCTCTGAGCCACCAGGGAAGCCCCTCCAAAGAGTGGAGCACAGAGGAGGAAGAGGGATTTGGACCACTTACTAGTTCAGAGGAGCAGGGTCTGGGCAAGGCCGGGCACATCCAGAAACAGAGGACCTGCTCGAGTTTGTGCACTTTGCGAAGAGTTTAATAAGGTAGCCATTTGCACAGAAGTGGGCAAGATGTAGAACAAGTCACAGGGGCTGCTGCAGTGCCCCAGGGCTAACGGTGGCTGCTCTATTGTGACAGGTCTGAGGAGTGAGGGAGGGAGGANAGATGTTTTTCTGGAATCCAAAGTAGTTAAAAAAAAAAATATATATATATATATATGTACAAATGGGGCTTCCCTGGTGGCTCAGTGGTAAAGAACCCACCTGCCAATGCAGGAGACATGGGTTTGATCCCTGGGTCAGGAAAATCCCTTGGAGAAGGAAATGGCAACCCAACTAGACAAAGGTTGTGCAGCAACAAAGACCCAGCGAAGCCAAAAATAAAAATTAGAAGAAAAAAAGAGAGAGTAAAGGGGAGATGCAGGTGGAGCAGTAGCCAGAACAGGTGCCCACCAGTCACTTCCTCCCTGGTGGGTGAACCGAGGTGGCTGTGGGACCTGAGTGCCGTCCCTTTGGTGAGATGACAAGATTGCCTCCTGATGATTATGGAGGGACACGGCAAGCAAGGAGAAGTCAGCGGGGCCTGTGTCTTTCGTCTCCTCTCCTCCGTGCTTTGTGCCAGCTTGAAGTCTAGCTGACTTCTGGACAGTGATGAGGCAGAAACTTGGCAGCACAGCTAAGCTCCCTGTCCACAGGTTCTCTGAACTGGACCACAATGAATGCAGGCCCGGGATCAGACCTGACAGTGGCTGGCAGATTGTGGGTGTGGAAGGGGCAGGGAGTGAGACTTGTGGGGTTAAAAAAAGGCAGACAGTGGAGCTGGGTCTATCAGGCTGATCTGTCAGCTGCAGCAGCTCAGAAGCTCCTCCTCTGATTGGCCCAGGGAAGACAATAGAACTTGCTCTGTAAGACTGCTTTGTCTTCCTGGGAGGAAGGTGACTTCTGTTGTGTAGCATAGTGTGTGCTGACCCTCCAGTGTACTTTCAAATTAGATTCGTTTTCATATAGCCCTGGCTGGCCCCACCCCAACCAACATGAAGACACAAATGTCACCCTCTGTGTCAACCATCCCCTGATTGCCACCTGGGGTCTGAGCAGTGTAACAGGATCAACACCTTCCAGGATAGTGTGATTTTTACATAAAAGCCGAGCTTTACGGGCAGATACTGATGCCGATGGCTGTGAGTGTCCTTCACTTCTTCGCTTCCCTTCTAGTGCCATGTCACTCTGGAGGTGACAAGTAAAGGCAGAGGTCACCATCGGCAATCTGTGTCATCTTTGCTGTTCAGTCGTTTGGTCGTGTCCAGCTCTTTGTGACCCCATGAATTGCAGCACGCCAGGCCTCCCTTCCTTCCCCATCTCCCAGACCTTGCTCAAACGCATATCCATGGAGTCAGTAACATCAGCCAACCATCTCATCCTCTGTCTCCCCCTTCTCCTCCTGCCTTCAGTCTTTTCCAGCATCAGGGTCTTTCCAAATAAGTCAGCTCTTCTCATCTTGACAAAAGTGCTGGAGCTTCAGCATCAGTCCTTCCAATGAACATCCAGGGTTGATTTCCTTTATGACTGACTGGTCTGATCTGCTTGCAGTCCAAGGGACTCTCAAGAGTCTTCTCCAGCACCACAGTTTGAAAGCATCAATTCTTCAGCACTCAACCTTCTTTAAGGTCCAACTCCCACATCTATATGTGACTACTGGGAAAAGCCATAGCTTGACTAGATGGACCTTTGTTGGCAAAGTAATGTCTCTGATTTTTAATATGCTGTCCAGGTGGGTCATAGTTTTTCTTCCAAGAAGCATCTTTTATTTTCATGGCTGCAGTCGCCGTCTGTAGTGATTTTGGAGCCCAGGAAAATAAAGTCTGTCACGATACCTTAGGTCTCAGTGCTTTGGAAACTAGACACTTCTTCTGGCTGCTTGACATATATTGGCCAAATAAAACCCAACATGGCAGGTGAATGGTAAGTTCCATGAAAGTAGGCATCCACAAGGTTTCCCCTCATCCCCGAACCTAGCTGTTGCCGTCACTGTTAGTGCTCATGGTTATTCATGGATAAATGAGCAGGTGTGACCTGATTGAGGCATAACCCTGGTGAAGTGAAGTGAAGTGAAGTCGCTCAGTTGTGTCCGACTCTTTGTGACCCCATGGACTGTAGCCTACCAGGCTTCTCTGTCCATGGGATTTTCCAGGCAAGAATACTGGAGTGGGTTACCATTTCCTTCTCCAGGGGATCTTCCCGACCCAGGGATCGAACCCAGGTCTCCCGCATTGGAGGCAGGCGCTTTTAACCTCTGAGCCACCAGGGAAGCCCCTCCAAAGAGTGGAGCACAGAGGAGGAAGAGGGATTTGGACCACTTACTAGTTCAGAGGAGAAGGGTCTGGGCAAGGCCGGGCACATCCAGAAACAGAGGACCTGCTCGAGTTTGTGCACTTTGCGAAGAGTTTAATAAGGTAGCCATTTGCACAGAAGTGGGCAAGATGTAGAACAAGTCACAGGGGCTGCTGCAGTGCCCCAGGGCTAACGGTGGCTGCTCTATTGTGACAGGTCTGAGGAGTGAGGGAGGGAGGAGCCGATCTTGAACTTGGAGACCAAAGCGATGGAGTGAGAGCCCTTCATGGATGGAGGCAGCCAGCCTGGGGCGAGGTGCTTGGGGGAGTGGCTCAACAGACAACCTTCCCTCAGCCTCCTCCCTCCTTCCCTGCAGGCTCAGCCAGTGCCCCTGTGGTCAGAGGCAAGGGAGTCTGGGCACCAGCCCGCAGGTAGCTGCCCACCTCAGCACTGGGGCAGGATGTTCCTGCTTGGTCTGTCACTTTTTGCACAACTCTCTGTGGTTCATGACGAACTTGAGCAGTAGGCATTGGTTCCCCCCATCTCCTTGGGCAGCGTGTGCTTGAGATCAGCTTAGGAGGGGTCAGTGATGGGTTTTCCCCAAAGAATTTTTTGCAAAGACGTGGCCACTGGGTGAAGGAATATTTAACAAATAGTTGGCAGTCTTGGGAAATGGTCTTTTCCCAAAATGGCCGCAACAATATTTCTGGTCCCACCGATATTTCTAGAAATGTGCCACTTTTCCACTGAGGTGTTGAGTCCATATCTCTTTCCCTTAAGCACATGCAAGCCTTGTGACTGCTTCTGTGAAGGGAGTGTGGCTTCTGGGTTAGAAGAGGTCACGCAGCTCCCCACCTCTTCTTTGTTTGTCTCTCTCTGTACCTTTGGAGCCCTCAGCGGCCATCTTAGAAGTCTAGCTTCTTTGAGCCTGCCATGCTGGGGAGACTACACTGAGACCGAGAGAGATGTCCCAGGTCATGAGACTGAGCGAGTCTGCATACAAGGCCAGCCTAGCTTTGACTTCTGATGCCAGGTAGAGCAGAGATGGGCTGTTTCTGCTGAGCTTGATTCAAATCACAGATATGTGGTCAAAGTCAATGTTACCACTTTTGTTAAGCCTCGATTTTGGCCTGGTTCATTTCGTGCCAATAGATAACGATCAGAAGAAGTCGCCTTAGAAGCTGCTGGTGGAAGTTTTGATTCCCTTTCCTCTTGCCAACGATTTCTGCAAACTTGTCTTACTTTCCTCCCACAAAGCAGAGAGTTTTGGAGTCTAGTTACAGCTGATGTTGAGCATGTCTGTGTCAGACACTGGGCTCAGGGCTTTACCTTTGTTATTTCATGTGAATTCTCACAGCTTGGTAAGGTCTCATTACTGTCCCCTTGGGCAGCAAACAAAGAAACGGGTATGGAGAAGAGGTAGTGATTATCTTCCCAGACTGAACCTGGCAGCTGGACCCCAGGACCCACCCATTTCTCACAGGTAAAGTCTTAAACAGCAGAGTTCTCCATGAAGTCTGGAGACTGTAGCCATTCATTCAGTGAGTATTGATTGAACACCAATAAGTTACAGACATTGTGCTTGGTGGTGGGCAGAGGGCAGTGAGCAAAACAGGCAAGACTCTTGCTTTCCTGGAGTTTATCTTCTAGTTCAGGGGAGGACAGATAGTAACCAGGTAAATAAACTAGAAAATAGCAGATAGTGCAGTGCAGAGAATGAAGTGAAGCAGCATTGTGGTAGGGGACTGGCTGACTCCACTGGCAGGAGATGGCCTTTAGCCTGAAAAGCGAATTTTAAGGAGCCAGGGAGGAGACTTGGAAATGTTGCTTACAGCAGGAGAAAGCTTTGCTGGCTTACGTAAGACAAGCCTGGCATGTTCAAGTACTCAAAGGAAATCCAGTGTGGCTGGAGCCCCATGGACTCCAGGTGGAGCTGAACCTGCCTCTCGGTGAGTGATGGTTACGTGGACAGCAGCATTGGTTTCCTCATCCATTGGTAGTCTTAAAAATTTGTTTATGATTTATTTATTTTATTTTTTGGATTTTGGTTTCCTTTGCTGTATAGGAGCTTTTAATTAGGTGCCATTTGTTTATTTTTATTTCCATTATTCTAGGAGATGGATCTTCCAAAATATTACTAATTTATGATTTATGTCAAAGGGTGTTCTGCCTGTGTTTTCCTCTAGGAGTTCTGTAGTATTTGGTTTTTCATTTATCTGGTTTTGAGTCAGTGGTAAAGAATCTGCTTGCAGTGCAGGAGATGCAAAAGATGTAGGTTCTATCCCTGGGTTGTAAAGATACTTTGGAAAAGGAAATGACAACCCACTCCAGTATTCTTGTCTGGGAAATCCCATGGACAGAAGGAGCCTGGCAGACTACAGTCCAGGGGATCACAAAGAGTCAGACATGACTTTGCAACTGAGCAATGGTGTTAGATTGTGTTCTAAAAAAAAAAAACTTAAAAAAATGAGACAAACAAACTTATTTACAAAACAAAAATAGACTCACAGACAGAAAACAGACTTATGGTTACCAAGGGGGAGAGGGGAAGGGAGGGACAAATTAAGAGTTAGGATTAACAGATACACACTACTATATATAAAACAGATAAGCAAGATGCTGTTGAATATAGTTTCCTACGCTGTACAGCAGTATAACACAGGGAACTATATTCAGTATCTTGTAATAACATACAATGGAAAAGAATCTGAAACAGAACACATGCACACCACACACACACATATAAAACTGACTCCCTTTTCTGTACACCTGAAACTAACACAGCATTGTAAATCAACTACACTCCAATAAGAAAAAAATTAGAAATATAGAAAAAGTATAAAAAAGAAGACAAAATGACCCCCCAGGTAACCACTATTACCATTTCACACATTTGGCCAGTCTTTTTCACTGTGCCTTTTTTTCATAGTTGAGATCAGATGTGGCCTGTCCAGTACAGTAGACAGTAGCCACGTATGTATGGTTATTTAATATTAAATTAATTGTAAAACATAATGGTGTGATCGCTCACCACGATGGTGTGATCACTCACCTAGAGCCAGACATCCTGGAATGTGAAGTCAAGTGGGCCTTAGGAAGCATCACTACAAACAAAGCTAGTGGAGGTGATGGAATTCCAGCTGAGCTGTTTCAAATCCTAAAAGATGATGCTGTGAAAGTGCTGTACTCAATACGTCGGCAAATTTGGAAAACTCAGCAGTGGCCACAGGACTGGAAAAGGTCGGTTTTCATTCCAATCCCAAAGAAAGGCAATGCCAAAGAATGTTCAAACTACCATACAATTGCACTCATCTCACATGCTAGCAAAGTAATGCTCAAAATTCTCCAAGCCAGGCTTCAACAGTACATGAACTGAGAACTTCCAGATGTTCAAGCTGGATTTAGAAAAGGCAGAGGAACCAGAGATCAAATTGCCAACATCTGTTGGATCATCGAAAAAGCAAAGGAGTTCCAGAAAAGCATCTGTTTCTGATTTATTGGCTACACCAAGGCCTTTGACTGTGTGGATCACAACAAACTGTGGAAAATTCTGAAAGAGATGGGAATACCAGACCACCTTACCTGCCTCTTGAAAAATCTGTATGCAGGTCAGGAAGCAGCAGTTAAAACTGGACATGGAACAACAGACTGGTTCCAAATAGGAAAAGGAGTACCTTAAGGCTGTATATTGTCACCCTGCTTATTTAACTTATATGCGGAGAACATCATGAGAAACGCTGGGCTAGATGAAGCACAAACTGGAATCAAGATTGCTGGGAGAAATATCAATAACCTCAGATATGCAGATGACACCACCTTTATGGCAGAAAGCGAAGAGGAACTGAAGAGCCTCTTGATAAAAGTGAAAGAGGAAAGTGAAATAATTGGCTTAAAACTCACCATTCAAAACACTAAGATCTGGTCCCATCACTTCATAGCAAATAGATGGGGAGACAATGGAAACAGTGATAGACTTTATTTTCTTGGGCTCCAAAATCATTGCAGATGGTGACTGGAGCCTTGAAACTAAAAGATGCTTGCTCCTTGGAAGAAAAGTATTGGCAACTTAGATAGTATATTAAAATGCAGAGACATTACTTTGCCAACAAAAGTCCGTCTAGTCAAAGCTGTGGTTTTTCCAGTAGTCATGTATGAATGTGAGAGTTGGATGATAAAAAAAGCTGAGCGCCAAAGAATTGATGCTTTTGAACTGTGGTGTTGGAGAAGACTCTTGAGAGTCCCATGGACTGCAAGGAGATCCAACCAGTCCATCCTAAAGGAAATCAGTCCTGAATATTCATTGGAAGGACTGATGCTGAAGCTGAAACTCCAATACTTTGGCCACCTGATGTGAACAACTGACTCACTGGAAAAGATCCTGATGCTGGGAAGGACTGAAGGCAGGAGGGGACGGGGACGACAGAGGATAAGATGGTTGGATGGCATCACTGACTCGATGGACATGAGTTTGAGCCAACTCTGGGAGTTGGTGATGGACAGGAAAGCCTGGCGTGCTGCAGTCCATGGGGTCGCAAAGAGTTGGACCTGACTGAGAGACTGAACTGAGCTGGAAAAAAAGAATAGAAAATTCAGTCCCAGTAGGCACACTTCAAGCCCAAGAGCCACTGTGGCTGGTGGCTACCATATGCACAGTGCAGAGTAGAATCTTTCTATCACCACGGAAGGTTCTAGTGGACAGTGCAGTGCTAAACACACGCCTGCTTCTGGACTTTCTAGTGTAAGAGTTTTTTTCTTAGTGCATTTGTGGTTCCTATAAAATTTTACTGCAGAATTGATGGTGCCTAGTGTTTAGACATGTGTGGCTCATGCAATAACATCAACTTCTCCTTATAAGGCTCTGGTTCCTTGGGGAGCCCCATGGAATGTCTGTTTCATTCCCACAGTCAAGCTCATCTGATGGTTTGAATGCTGCAGATGTATTTTCCCAGGGATGCATACCAACTCCTTCCCTAGAGTCTTGGTGGCATTCTCCATGAGATGAGTGAGCCTAGCTGGAATTGTTGTGTAATTGTCAAGTTGTGTCTGACTCTTGGCGACCCCATGGTCTGTACCCAGCAGGCTCCTGTGCCCCTGGGATTTCCCAGGCAAGAATATTGGAGTGGGTTGCCATTTCCTTTTCCAGGGGATCTTCCCAACCCAGGGTTTGAACCCAGGTCTCCTGCATCTCCTACACTGAAAGCAGATTTTTTATTGCTGAGCCACTAGGGAAGCCAACTATTAATAACAAGGACCCATTGTTTTAGCACAGGGAACTCTACTCAATACTCTGTAATGACCAATAAAAATTAATAAAAAATTTTGTGATCTTTCCCCCATTTATTCCTTTTCATGCCTCAGTTGCTTCTCAGGTCTATTCTTGTTTGGTATGGAGACTGTGTACCCTTTCCCAATCGAGGTGTTAGAAGCCGCTTCTTCACCTTCTGTGCAAACGAAGTCATGCATGGTCTGCCTGGACCCTCTTTCCTCAGACGAGTGCGAAAGCAGATTAGATTAAGGCCATATGAGAGCATCCTGGGTCTGTTCCCCGCCCCTAGGGCAGCCTCTCAAGGAGGCGTCTCATTCGAGGCCAAACCCACTGAAGCAGCAGCGCCTCCCACAGCTGCCTCCTCTGGTTGGAGGGCCTGTGTCTGAAGGGGGCTGGACACCATCTCAAGAGCACGGCCTCAAATCCTCTCTATTCTGTAAAATACACTAAGTCTCGATGAAGTGATGGACACCGTTTGGCATAGTTTGGGCTTCAGAAACTCTCAATGCTCTAGTGCGTGTCTTTTGTTGGCTACAGGATGGCATCAGTGCTCTGAGTTCAGGGTCCCCAGATGACGTGTCATCTCCTGTGGACCCCTCCGTGGCCACATTTACACACTGCTCTGTTCACATTCTAATGTGGAGGCCGGAGCTTGTAGTCACCCCGACTGATAGACAGTGACCCATCTCTGCTTTTTCCAGACCCACCTGCCCACCTACTTCCTCCTTCCTTCTTCTTCCTCTTTTCTTTCTTCCTTTCCTCCTGCCTCCTTCCTTATTACATTAGCACTTTACTCTCTCTTTTGTTACACACTTAACATAATTGTGTTGCTGAAAATGTTTAAGCCATATGGAAGTATCTCAGCTGTCACTTTAATACACAGCACCCTTGTCAGAAAAGGCAGAAGACAAGCTTGGGGGACACAGAACTCTGACATGGCTGTCATTTATTGGGGTATGTATGATGGTAAAACTGTGCCCTAAATTGTGAAAGCATAATACCAAAGAAGCAATTAAGAAAAATGCTAGTGTTAAACATGGGCACCCCCATGTACATGACCCTGAACAATTTCTGTAATATTCATTAAAGGTATCTGTTTGTTCCCATGAACTTTTAAATTCAAACCTTTGTGCTCAGGGACTTCCTTAGTGGTCCAGTGGCTAGAACTCTGGGGTCCCAATGCAGGGGGGCCAGGTTTGATGCCTGGTTGGGGAACTGGATCCCACGTGCCACAACTAAGAGTTTGCATGCTGTAAGTAAAGACTCTACACGTCACAACAAAGATGGAAGATTTCACGTGCTGCAGCTAAGACGTGGCACAACCAAATACCTTAAAAGTAAGTAAGTAAGTAAATAAATAAATAAATAATTAAAAACCCAAACAAAGCCCCGCTATACTCAGTGTTACTGAAGACACAGGTTTGTCAGAAGCTCTCTGCTGGCTCATCTGTTGCTTCCTTTTCCCAGGTTGGTGTGTGTCACTTCATAGAGTGGTCAAACCACAGTGCTCGTGTGAGCAGGTACCTCTGCATCTCGAAGGACAGTGCTGGGTGGTCACTTCCAGTTGGCAGTGACTCCAGTGGGCATTTTGTTGCTGATGACTCCTGGTTGCTACAGTCCTGCTGAAAGGAAATATTGGACAGGAGTCATTTTCTGGGCCGTTTGTGACAGAACAGAGTTTGGGTCATCCTGCTCCCTGAAGCTTTTCCATGTTTGATGTAGAGGACAAGTCAAGGGCAGCTGAGTGCTTGTTTGAGCATCAGACACCACATGGAGATGTTTTGGAGATTGTCTTAGATTAATCACCAGGCTTCTCTGGTGACACGTTTCCCTGAGGATATCAGGTGGCCTCCGTCAGAGGTGACTCTTACATGTTCCTGCCCAAACGAAACCTTTGTTGGCTTTGTCCTCAGACGGCTAGCATTTGGTCAGTTCCTTTCAGGTGAGCTGGTGATGTCTGTGGTGAGTCACCTGCTGTCTCACTCTGGGCAGATGTTAGAAGGAGCTATTCCTGTACCAAGTCTCAGAGCTATAAGTGATGCACCTGGTATTTTTCTAGCTCCCAATAGAATTGTATTAATATAATCAGGTTACCATTATGCGCTCGGGTTTTAAAATTTTATTTAAAATTTTTAAATTGGAGTACAGTTGACTTGCAGTGTTGTGTTAGTTTCGGGTACAGCAAAGTGATTCAGTTATGTGTGTGCGCTCAGTGGCTCAGTCCTATCTGACTCTTTGTGATCCCAGGGACAGTAATCTGCCAGGCTCCTCTGTCCATGGGATTTTCCAGGCATGAATACTGGAGTGAGTTGCCATTTTCTCCTTCAGGGGATCTTCCCAACCCAGGGATGGAACCCGCTTCTCCTGAATTGCAGACTGATTTTTTACCATTGTGACACCTGGGAAGCCCGCTTCAGTTAAACACACATATTATATATGTTTTTTCAGATTCTTTTCCCTTATAGGTTATTACAAAGGACTGAGGATAGTTTTCTATGCTATATAGTAGGTCCCTTGTTGCTTATCTATTTTATATATAGTAGTCTGTATATCAGAGAAGGCAATGGCATCCCACTCCCGTACTCTTGCCTGGAAACTCCCATGGACGGAGGAGCCTGGTGGGCTGCAGTCCATGGGGTCGCTGAGAGTCGGACACGACTGAGCAACTTCACTTTCACTTTTCATTTTCATGCATTGGAGAAGGAAATGGCAACCCACTCCAGTTCTTGCCTGGAGAATCCCAGGGACGGGGGAGCCTGGTGGGCTGCCGTCTGTGGGGTCACACAGAGTCGGACACGACTGAAGCGACTTAGCAGCAGCAGCAGCAGTCTGTATATGTTAATCCCAAACTTCTAAGTTATTCCCCCCCACCTTTTCCCTTTTTGGTAGCCATAGGTTTGTTTTCTGTATGTGGGCCTATTTCTGTTTCCCATATGGGTTCATTTGTACCACTTTTTACAGATTCCATGTATAAGCAACATCGTATGATGTCTGTCTCTGTCTGGTCTACTTCACTTAGTATGCTAATCTCCAGGTCCATCCTGTTGCTGCAAATATGCCCTCAATTTTTATTGAGGTCATGGGAAGAAATAGCCATAAATGTTTTTGCTTTCTATGAAACAACTTTTGCAGATGTTATCCATCATGTTAAATGTGTTTAATATAATGATTACACCCGGAAATTTCTTCTGAGTTCAGAGCTGTGGAAATTGTATCTCTCCTGGTGAATTTGTTTGATTCAGTTCAGTTCAGTCGCACAGTCATGTCTGACTCTGCGACCCTATGAATCACAGCACGCCAGGCCTCCCGGTCCATCATCAACTCCTGGAGTTCACTCAGACTCACGTCCATCGAGTCAGTGATGCCATCCAGCCATCTCATCCTCTGTCGTCCCCTTCTCCTCCTGCCCCCAATCCCTCCCAGCTTCAGGATCTTTTGCAATGAGTCAAGTCTTTGCATGAGGTGGCCAAAGTATTGGAGTTTCAATCAGATAAAAACTACTCAGTGTATCCTGTGTCATCTTTACCTTGATATAGCTAGTCCACTAAGGAAAAGCAGAGCTGGATCTAAGTCAGAATAGAGCCTATATCTAGTGCTGAGTAGGGTGAAAAGGCTAAGCACTGACATGGCATTCTTTAACATTGCATTATAACTATTTTGAGGTCAATATTTAATTACATATTCAAAACTTTTATTACATTGTTAATTACATATTGTCTCCATATTATATTTTTTTCTTCTAATTTTGGGCTTTCCCTGGTTGGTAAAGAATCTGTGTGCAATGCAGGAGACCCGGGTTTGGTCCCTTGGTTGGGAAGATCCCCTGGAGAAGGGAACAGCGATCCACTATAGTATTCTGTTCCTTTTCTTTTTCCACTCCAGTATTCTTGCCTGGAGGATTCCATGACTGGCGGGCTACAGTCCATGGGGTCTCAAAAGTTGGACACGACTTAGTGACTAGCAGCTTCACTTTCAATAGATGCTTTAGAGAATCACTTAAAAAATCATGGCGCTGTTGGCTGCTTTACGTTTCTGTTTTTGATGACTTGTCCATTTCCTCGGCTCTTTGTGGTGCTCTGCAGCTATGCTGGCCAGCTCTGTCCCCTGCCTGCCCTGACTACTCATGGAGTTGGTGATCAACACTTAAAACAGTGACTGGCTTTCCTAGAATCCTCTGGCATTATGACTTTCTTTCTTTTGGACCCTTCTTTAATGAATGTCTTAAATCTGGCAAGACTTTTTGTCTTGAATTCATTTTCTCACCTTGATGACTTTCCTTAGGATCTCCACTTGGGTCATCTTATGAGAGCTTCTTAGCTCACAGGCTTCCAGAATCTGGTCTAGATGGATAGTAGCATCAGTTCTTGTTCAAGAGCAAATCCACTCTAGTGAGGTTCATGGTCCCCAAGAAAACGTGACCTGAGAAGCTGGTTAGGGAGCCAGTCCACAAATCAAAGAACCTGACTTGAAGCTGCTTGAGTTATTTGACAGAAGGAGGGAAGTGTTGTTTTACTATTTTTCCTGATAAAGAATTTTCAAGTTTGCTCAGAGGACTAAATAGTTCAATGTAGCTTTCTTTTTTTCCCCAGAGTTCAATTTCATTTTCTTTTTCATTTCTTCAGAAGTTAAAAATTATATATTACTAGAGCTTAAAGGGACTTGCCAAGAAACTGGGAAGACAGAGTAAGACACCAGGTGTTCTGACCCAGGCCCATTGCTTTTTCATTGCATGACTTTGTGGCCTCAGGCCAGAGTGATGTGAAAGTACCCTTTCTTCTACCCAGTAAAGGAATCCACTAATCTTTGCAGAATGCTTTGTTTTCACTTTGGATGCCAGTTTTCATTTATTTATTTATTTATTTTTAAGGAAGACAGTGTGAAATAGACTTATAATGGATGTTGGGATCAATTTCTAGATCCTTTATTTATCATTTTAAAGTCAAATTACTGAGCTCCTTTGTGCTTCTATGTGCCTCTCTGGGGATAAGCATAATGAGCTTGTCTTTTTTTTTTTTTGGTGGGGGGAGGTATAATTACTTTACAATATTGTGTTAGTTTCTGCTGCACAATGAAGTGAATCAGCTATGTGTAAATACATATCCTCCCCACCCCGCCACTGGCCCAACTGCCCTGGCCTTGGACCTCCCTACACTCATCCTTTTCAACTCTTCCAAAAAATTGCAGAGGAATAAGCTAGGCTTTTTGGTCAGTTTTTTTTTTTAATATTTCATATTTTTCTTTAATATTTATGTATTTATTTATTTACTTGGCTGTACTAGGTCTTACTTGCAGCATGGGGATCTTTAGCTGTGGCTTGTGAAATCTAGTTCCCTAACCAGGGACTGAACCCAGGCCCCCTGCATTGGAAGTGTGGAGTCTTAGCCACTGGACCACCAGGGAAGTCCCTTTTTGGTCAGTTTTTTAGTGCTGCTTCCAGAGTGAGGCTCTTTGCAGAGGATGTGTCTTCTGGCTCAGTTGCTGACCATACCATTCTTGATGCTCCGGATGGTACTTGCATCCCACCAGTGTATGTAAAATGGCTGTTAGTGAAAGCTGTATTTATTTTAGCAATTTTTCTTTGACTGCTGACATTGGGCAAATTGCTTACTCAAAGTATACTTTGGGAGGACATTCCTATTCAGTTTGGAATAATTCAGCATTGAATAAAAATCTTTGCAGCTGAAAAAAAGACAGATGCATACGGTTTTAGGAATCCCCCGCAGCATCGATGAAAGGCAAGAACCGAAATATGAGCAGGGACAATGAAGCAATTACTGGTACAATGCCAGTTAAAGGATTTTTTGAATATGGAGGTCAGAAATGGAGATATCTTTATGGAGTCCCAGAGCTCTGATGGAATCTCTTGGTAATTTATTCTGGAGATTACCTTCTAGTTGAAGCTGTGTTGCAAATAGGCAGCAATTACCAACCCCCTGTCCCCACTTGGGCTGCATGTGGAAAAAGGATAGGATCCACTATAGAGATTAGTAGCTATGAATGGAAGCTGACCATCACATATTGCTAAAGAAATATTGCAGACCTATTTTTTTTAACTTCCTGTAACTCACAACGAAAAATTAAAAAACCAACCATATCTCCTGATCTCAATACTCTCCTTAAATCTTCAGTCAGTTCAGTTCAGTTGCTCAGTCGTGTCCGACTCTTTGCGACCCCATGAATTGCAGCACGTCAGGCCTCCCTGTCCATCACCAACTCCTGGAGTTCACTCAAACTCATGTCCATCGAGTTGGTGATGCCATCCAGCCATCTCATCCTCTGTCATCCCCTTCTTCTTCTGACCCCGATCCTTCGCAGCATCAGGGTCTTTTCCAATGAGTCTACTCTTCGCATGAGGTGGCCAAAGTACCGGAGTTTCAGCTTTAGCATCAGTCCTTCCAATGAACACCAGGACTGATCTCCTTTAGGATGGACTGGTTGGATCTCCTTGCAGTCCAAGGGATTCTCAAGAGTCTTCTCCAACACCACAGTTCAAATGCATCAATTCTTCGGCTCTCAGCTTTCTTCACAGTCCAACTCTCACATCCATACATGATCTCTGGAAAAACCATAGCCTTGACTAGATGGACCTTTGTTGGCTAAGTAATATCTCTGCTTTTGAATATGCTGTCTAGGTTGGTCATAACTTTCCTTCCAAGGAGTAAGCATCTTTTAATTTCATGGCTGCAATCTTAACTCTTCTCTAAAAGGAATGTTCTATGATACATTGTCACAATCTCCTGCACTGCATTAGTGAAGATGCTAGATAGCAATGGGAGATGTAAACAGATGTCACTTCTGCTTTGCACAATACAAGCGAGATTTCATCTTATTGGTATTACTTTAAAAAATTTTATAGAAAAATGAGTATGAAAAGTGAAATCTTCTCGAGACATGGAGGCTTCATTTTGCACCCATTTAGGTTGCCTATGCAGGGTCCAAGTATGTCAGATTGAAATTCCCCCGAGAATGCAACATACAAACCATTTTGTTTAGATAAGTGATGACTGGTTTGGAGGTGTACTCAGGAAGTGAATGCCATGATCAGTCCTGGGACCGAATCAGGTAATAGAAAACAGTTGACTTTGGAATGATACGAGTGTGTTTGCTTTTAACATTAGGTGAAAATGCCTTTTGATTGACTTGTAACATAAAATAATGCTTTAATTGGGGGGAGGCTTGTGCTTATAAAGTCACAAATCAATTACCCTCTTCATTGCACCTCCATTTTTGGTAGATCAAAGAAAGAGCTAAGAATTAGACTGTGGTGGCATTTTCCTTTTGTGTTTGATCAAAGCTAACTATTCTGGTAGGGAAAAAGCAATTGAAGGTTGCTTTCAATCCGGTTCAATGGATCCAGTGTCTCCTTGAGGCAAAGCCCTGGGGAGGTGCTGTGGAGTCTTAGCTTTGGAGGGGATATTAGTGACTATCTGGTTCCACCCTCTCATGCTACAGGGTAATAAGACAATGTCCAAAACGGGAAGAACAGACCAAGATTGTAGCTGGAGGCAGCTGCAGAGATAGCCCAGGTTTCTTATTTTAGTTCAATCCAATGTCAGTGTATTGGTCTATGTTAGCGGTCTCCCACTCTGGAAAGTCTACCTTATTTCACAGATGAGTTTGCTTTTGCATCTTACTTTAACAGGTTTTGAAGCTTGATTACCTGAAGCCTGGTTTGGTTCAGCTCTGTTAACTTGATTAGTCTGGTGTGACTGTTGTGGTCAGCAGAGGTGACGGAGGGCTGTACTGTCATTGGTTTTTTAGGAGGCTGAGCCAGTCCTAGATTATGACGCAACCTTAGGTTGGAGGCCCTGAGGTGGGAGAGGAGATGAAATGAGTGTTTACTTCCTGCCTCAGAATCATTCCCATAGTGTAAGAGCAACGGTCTCTGAACCCAGAATGCCTGGTTCTGTGTCTTGTCTCTGCCACTTACTAGTTGGGTGAACTTGGGTAAATTATTTGGCTCTTTATGTTTTCATTTCCTCATCTAGAAATGGGAGCAACATAATTAGTAATTAATTACATACAAACCTCTCAGAACAGTGCTTGGCAGATAATGATACTCCATTGAAGTTACTTATCATTCTCCTCGGGTCTGCCTTTGTTTGTCAAACGTGTGCCCTCTTGGATAGCGCTGTTCCAGGTCTCAGCCTCAGTGAACTAACTATAGCTTGCATCCCTACCAGGAGAAGTGGCCTTGGACGTCTTCTCTGTGCTGACTCGGAAAGTCCTGCCCTAGTTCCTCTGATGACATTGTGCTCTTCTTTATCCAATGAGATTATTGATTTTCTTTGTCAACCTAGCACTTTGGGGAACAGTACACTCTTACAAAATTGACACAAATAGGACCAAATTTAGTGCAACTGATTATTACAAGTCTTTGGCTGTAGCTATATGATGCTAAACCAAATATTAATTGGATTAAAAATCAGTCTAACAAATTATTTGATGTCATGGACAAAAAAAGCCAGAATTTTCCCATGTCTAGATCTTGGCATGGCACCATGAGGATGTAGATATGGAGTTTCATTTCTCTCAGTTGTTGCTGTTGTTGATAAGTTGCCAAGTCATCCAACTCTTTGCAACACAGAATGCAGCCAAGCCTTCTTGTCCCTCACCATCTCCCAAAGTTTGCCCAAGTTCATGTCTATTGAACTGGTGATGCCATCAGACCATCTCATCTTCTGTCTTCCTCTTCTCCTTTCTGCCTTCAATCTTTCTTAGCATCAGGGTCTTTGTTGGCTCTTTGCATCAGGTGGCCAAAGGACTGGAACTTCAGCTTCAGCGTCAGTCCTTCCAATGAATATTTAGGGTTGATTTCCTTTAGGATTAACTGGTTTGATCTTCTTGCAGTCCAAGGGACTCCCAAGAGTCTTCCCCAGCACCACAGTTTGAAATCATCAATGCTTCAGTGCTCTGCCTTCTTTATGGTCCAACTCTCACATGGTCCAACTCATACATGACTACTAGAAAGACCATAGGCTGGACTATATGGACCTCTGTGGGCAAAGTGATGTTTTTGCTTTTTAATACACTGTCTAGGTTTGTCATAGCTTTCCTGCCAAGAAACGGTTGTCTTCTAATTTCATGGCTTTAGTCACCATCCTCAGTGATTTTAGAAGAGGAAATCTGTCACTGCTTCCATCTTTCCCTCTTCTATTTGCCAGGAAGTGATGCGACTGGATGCCACAATCTTAAGTTTTTTAATACTGAGTTTTACACTGGCTTTTTCACTCTCATCTTTTACCCTCACCAAAAGGAGCTTTAGTTCCTCTTCTCTTTCTGCCATTCAGATCAGATCAGATCAGTCGCTCAGTCGTGTCCGACTCTTTGCGACCCCATGCATCGCAGCACACCAGGCCTCCCTGTCCATCACCATCTCCCGGAGTTCACTCAGACTCATGTCCATCGAGTCTGTGATGCCATCCAGCCATCTCATCCTCGGTCATCCCCTTCTCCTCCTGCCCCCAGTCCCTCCCAGCATCAGAGTCTTTTCCAATGAGTCAACTCTTTGCATGAGGTGGCCAAAGTACTGGAGTTTCAGCTTTAGCATCATTCCTTCCAAAGAAATCCCAGGGTTGATCTCCTTCAGAATGGACTGGTTGGACCTCCTTGTAGTCCAAGGGACTCTCAAGAGTCTTCTCCAACACCTTCAAACCCATCAATTCTTTGGCGCTCAGCCTTCTTCACAGTCCAAATCTCACATCCATACATGACCACAGGAAAAACCATAGCCTTGACTAGAAGGACCTTAGTCGGCAAAGTAATGTCTCTGCTTTTGAATATACTATCCAGGTTGGTCATAACTTTTCTTCCAAGGAGTAAGC
>SJYX01005753.1:234250-246378 GCA_006410675.1 Oreotragus oreotragus
CTGGCTTGGAGAATTTTGAGCATTACTTTACTAGCATGTGAGATGAGTGCAATTGTGTGGTAGTTTGAGCATTCTTTGGCATTGCCTTTCTTTGGAATTGGAATGAAAACTGACCTTTTCCAGTCCTGTGGCCACTGCTGAGTTTTCCAAATTTGCTGGCATATTGAGTGCAGCACTTTCACAGCATCATCTTTCAGGATTTGAAACAGCTCAACTGGGATTCCATTACCCCCACTAGCTTTGTTCATAGTGATGCTTTCTAAGGCCCACTTGAGTTCACATTCCAAGATGTCTGGCTCTAGATTAGTGATCACATCATCATGATTATCTGGGTCATGAAGATCTTTCTGTCATTAGAGTTGTATTATCTGCATATCTGAGGTTGTTGATATTTCTCTTGGCAATCTTGATTCCAGCTTGTAGCTCATCCAGCCTGGCATTTCACATGATGTTCTCTGCATGTAAATTAAATAAACAGGGTGACAATAAATAGCCTTATCATACTCCTTTCTCAGTTTTGAAGCAGTCAGTTGTTCCATATAAGGGTCTAACTGTTGCTTCTTGACCCACGTACAGGTTTCTCAGGAGACAGCTAAGATGGTCTGGTACATCCACCTCTTTAAGAGTTTTCCACAGTTTGTTATGATCCACACAGTTAAAAGCTTTCACGTAGTCAATGAAATAGAAGTAGATTTTTTTCTGCTTCTATTCCCTTGCTTTCTCTATGATCCAGTGAATACTGGTAATTTGATCTCTGGTTCCTCTGTCTTTTCTAAACCCAGCTTGATCATGTGGAAGTTCTTGGTTCGCATACTGCTGAAGCCTAGTTTGGAGGATTTTGAGCATCACATTTCTCTTGATTATGAATCAAGAATCCTAGATCATACATTTTCTCCCCTTTTCTCAAAGTGTGTGGGGGTCACTATGGAGTTATGGCATCTGAATGTTCCACATAAACATTTAATTTAAAAATATGTTTGCACTCCCACAGTCTTACGTTAGTTGCTCTGGTTTTAAGGTTAATTTTGGTAGGTTTGACTTTATGCTGCATTAGAAACCAAATACTTGCTTGTTTTCTTAACATCTGGTTTCTTTTCATGAATGTCTTTCTTATGAAGTCTTTTCTTTCGTCTCTTTGATATTTTACGTTCCACTGAGGACTGTTGTCCAGCTCATCTTTCTTTGGGTTGTCCTTAAAGAGCTTAATTCTGAACAGTCAGTTAAAATCAGATCTCCTTTTCTGCATTTGAGAATTCTTGATCTTGGAACTTCAGGGTCAATATACGATGGCTCTTGGGTTCCATGGAAAGCTTTAGCATGTACTATTCTGCTGCAGTGAACCTTTACAGCATGACTAGGTTTTTTTTTTTTTTTTTTCCCCCAGGCTGATATGCCAAAAATTTGCAGAAGCAGTTTTCCATTTTGTGCCTGGTTATAAAACATAGGTCCAAGTCTCACATCTGTACATGACTACAGGAAAAACCATAGCTTTGACTATATAGACCTTTGTTGGCAAAGAGATGTCTCTGCTTTTAAATAGTCTATCTAGGTTTGTCATAGCTTTCCAGTTGGATGGTAAAGAAGGCTGTGCACTGAAGAACTGATGCTTTCAAACTGTGCTGGAGAAGACTCTTGAGAGTCCCTTGGACTGCAAGGAGATCAAACCAGTCATTCCTAAAGGAAATCAACCCTGAATATTCATTAGAAGGACTGTTGCTGAAGCTGAAGTTCCAATCCTTTGGCCATGACGTGAAGAGCGAACTCATTGGAAAAAACTCAGATGGTGGGAAAGACTGAAGGCAAAGGAGAAGGGGACAGCAGAGGATGAGATAGATAACATCGCCGACTAAAGGCACATGAAGTTGAGCAAACTTCGGGAGATAATGGGGGACAGTGGAGCCTGGCCTGCTGCAGTCTGTGGGGTTGCAAAGAGTGGGATGTGACTGAACAACAGACGTTAACATTTATTCTGCTATGTGGTATATAATATATAACATACACAATGATTTATACAATAGGTTGCCCTTCTGAATAATAGTAACACTTCAGCTCTACAGGGATCATAGAGATTGTTTAGATAACGTTGTTTTTCATCTGTGGCTCCTTTTGAATATCGCA
The DNA here is from genome assembly GCA_006410675.1 of Oreotragus oreotragus. Lineage (NCBI taxonomy): Eukaryota > Metazoa > Chordata > Mammalia > Artiodactyla > Bovidae > Oreotragus > Oreotragus oreotragus. Next base: position 236,369 of record SJYX01005753.1, read on the forward strand.
GAATTGATGGTAAACTTAAAGTCTGTGTGGAGATGATCTATAACTCATATCAGTCTCTCAAAGTGACTGTTTCAGAAATGCTCATTGAGATCAGATCATAGCAGATCTGAGTGGTAAAAATACTGACTCGTTCAATGTCACATGGTTTTGGGCTCAAGGTCCAGGACTCAGAGTTCAGATCTTGTGACCGAACTACAAATTAGAAGTATTTATATCATTATGAGGTTAAATTAGGTCAAATGTTTCTGTCCTACATAAATAGCAAATGCTTACAAGTGTCAGGAGTTTGGACTCGCCACTGAGTTGGATATGAAGCTATCCTTTGTGCAAATATAAGCTTTTCAGAATCTTCTTGAGGTTTTTAGTAATTTTTACACATGTGTCTATAGTGAGTATGTAAAGAAATAAATTTACTCTTTTAGAAAAAAGATTAATGGCTTAAAAATTAGTTCTTCCACGTGGTCCTCATTTCCAGTGTTTAGGATTCAGTCACTCAGTCGTTTCCAACTCTTTGCGACCTTGTGGACTGCAGCACGCCAGGCTTCCCTGTCCTTCACCATCTCCCAGAGTTGGCTCAAACTCATGTCCACTGAGTCAGTGATGCCTTCCAACCATCTTGTTCTCTATTGTCCCCTTCCATTGTTTACTGAATTCTAGTTTCAGAGACCTTGAAAGGACACTCCATCCTTTTCTCAGGCAAAAAACACAACTTTGTTTAGCTTTGCAACTCCAGGATGTCTCTCTGTTCTTCATCAGTGACGGCCGGTGCTGGGTGCTGCAGAGTTCTGATAATGAGAGTGTCAGTTCTATGTAGGTCACTGCATCCTTCAGGACAAAATTCAGATATAGCAAAGTGATATTAAAAAAAAAGTAGCACATTTCTTTCAGTAGGAAGCTGGCTAATTTTGTGGCCTCTATTTTTTTTTAAGGTCTAGTTTTTAAACCTTCCATTACCATTTCATTTTCAATGACGTGTTGTGCAATTTGAACTACAGAAGTTATGCCCTTTTTTTTCCCCCCCAAACTAAGATAGTCTTAGAAATTGACCAGAATGTTTCTGCTGCTGCTGCTGCTAAGTCACTTCAGTCATGTCCGACTCTGTGTGACCTCATAGACGGCAGCCCACCAGGCTCCCCCATCCCTGGGATTCTCCAGGCAAGAATACTGGAGTGGGTTGCCATTTCCTTCTCCAGTGCATGAAAGAGAAAAGTGAAAGTGAAGTCGCTCAATCCTAAAACTAGAAAGATGGGGGATCAAATCAAGCTGTTTTCTGATGAGATTTTTGGTGTCTGGGTACTGATTCTTTGAATTGGTTGTCTTTTAGATTAGGGGGTTGTTGTTGTTCAGTCAATAAGTTGGGTTTATCAAAGATCTTTCTGATGGGCAGTTGGAAAATAAAACCCCTCCTCCTTTACAGAATACCTTTTAATAACAGGCACATTGTTAGTGCTTAATAAAGTCTTATGAATGAATGAATTCATGTGAATGAATTCGTGTTGAATGACGTCTGTTCATTTTTAGCTTGTATGACTCGTTGGAAGCATCGTTCCAAGATTCAGTCAGGCTGTTACCGTGGAGAGGTCCTACTTGGGCTTGCAGAGCTGTAGGAGAATGCTGCGAAGGGCTCTTCAGAAGGAAGCGCATGTTCATTAACACCCAACTCCAAGATACTGGGCAGCTTGCATCCTCAGTCAGAGTGTGTGTGCTCAATTGCTCAGTTGTGTCCAACTCTTTTTTTGTGACCTCGTGGACTATAGCCCATCAGGCTTCTCTGTCCATGGAATTTTCCAGCTAAGAATACTGGAGTGGGTTGCCATTTCCTATTCCAGGGGATCTCCCTGATCCAGGGATCGAACCAGCGTCTCTTGCATCCGGATTCTTTACCTCTCTGCCACCTGGTTAGAGCATATGAACCAGATCAAATGAGACCAATGGTGTCAGTTGGGTGTCCTGGCTTCTCTGACATCTTCAGGGAAAATGAAAACTGCTTCAGAAGACACCTGGATGAAATTTGCTTCTGTTAAGGTGATGTATTCAGGAGGGAGAGTGAGAGGGGAAACAGTCAAATCAGACTCTTTCACCTCTATAGCCTATATGTTTGTGAAGGCTGGGCTTACCAGACAGTTAAAGTAACCTGAACATTCCTCTCCCACCAGAAAGAATGAGGTCTTCCTAGAACGTCGCCTGGTTATGTTTGATTCAGCAGCATTCTGTTTCATTCCAATTTAATTCAGTGTTTTCTTTTTTTCACTTCTTGTCCCTAGTCACTGGCTTGCTGTTGTTGAATCACTAAGTCTTGTCTGACTCTTTGTGATCCATAGACTGCAGCATACCAGGCTTTCCTGTCCTTCACTGTCTCCCAGAGTTTGCTCACACATTGGCTTGGGAAATTTTAAATGTCTCTAAGGCTGTAAGGAAGAACTGTATTTTATTAATTACCATGAAGTTTACCTGAAATGCAGGTGTGATACTTAGTTTTATGTGTCAACTTGACACATAAAGGGATGCTCAGATAGCTGGGAAAAAAGTAAAGATATTTCTGGGTATGTCTGTGAGGGTGTTTTCAGAAGAGATTAGCATTAGAATCAGTAGACTTTGAGTACAAACATATCATTTAGGGAGGCAGTGTGGGTGGGCCTCTGGAGAAGGAAATGGCAATCCACTCCAGCACTCTTGCCTGGAAAATCCCATGGATGGAGGGGCCTCATAGGCTCCATGGGGTCCATGGGGTCGCAAAGAGTTGGACACAACTGAGCGACTTCACTTTGTGGGTGGGCCTTGTCCAATCTGTTGAAGGCCCACATAGAACAGAAAGGTAGAGGAATGGAAAATTCGCTTTCGGCTTGAGGTAGGAAGTCCAGCTTCTCCTGTCTTTGGACATCCGTGCCTCTGGTTCTTGGGCCTTTGAACTCAGACCTGGACTTACACCATGGTTCCCCTACTCCATTTTGGGACCTTTGGACTTGGATTTATGCTGTTGGCTCTGCTAATTCTCAGGCCTTTGAACTTCGACTGAATTAAACCTCTGCTTTCCTGAGTCTCCAGTTTATGGATGGCAGGTCAGAGGACCTCTCAGCCTCCGTAAACATGTAAGCCAATTCCTATAATAAATCCCTTACATCTATCTGTCTCTCTATCTAACACATATTTGTCTACCTACTTATCACATATTTATCTACCTACTATCTATCTGTATCACATATCTATCTATCTATTATCTGTCCATCTATCTATATCACATGTGGTGTCTGCTTCCCAGGTGGCACAGTGGTAAAGAATTTGCCTGCCAATGCAGGAGACACAGGAGATTCAGGTTCAATCCCTGGGTTGGGAAGATCCCCCAGAGGAGGAAATGGCAACCCACTCCAGTATTATTGACTGAAAAACTTCATGAACAGAAGAGCCTGGGAGGCTACCGGGGTCCATGGGGCCTATCTGTGTATCTATCTATATCACATATATATCCTACCTATCTATCTATCTCCTGTCTATCTACTTGTTATCTATCTATATCACGTATCTCTCTAGCTATCTATTATCTATCTCTTCTATTGGTTCTGTTTCTCTGGAGAACTGACTAACACAGCAGGCATGCCTCAAAATTAGGGAGTAGCAAGCGCGACTCCACTTCTTAAATGAAGTTCTCCCTTTCCCTGAATTTAGCAGAGGGGCTGACTAGCCTATGTATAACTGCTTGTCACACCAGGCAAGTATTTTAACTCTGAGATGGAGAAGCTCCTTTGAGTCTATACACAAAGGCTTAGTTGAAGGAAGTATGTTTCCAAAAATAATATCATTCCAAAAATCATGATCTTGTGTACTGTGGTCTTGTCACACAGTAGGTGCTAAGCAAACATTTGAATGAAAGGTGACTATTACTTAGCTAACCATGATCAAATATCATAGGGTAAATATCTTTAGGATCATAACGACTTTTGTTTCTTCAACAAAGTAAAGTTGAAACTGAAAAATTGTTGCCTTCATGTTTTTCGGAAAGTAAATAAATCACATTATAGTTTCATAACTCCAGGACACTGAAACGTCTCAAAAACATGTTTCCTGAAATTAAACTCCTCTTGCGAGAATTAATGAATAAGTGCTTAGGTGTGATAGTGAGAATGAAGCTGATAATTTTAAGTAGTATAAATAGAAGTGTGGCTATTAAGACTTAATTATCGACAAGAAGTTCGCTGAGAAGAACAGATTCAAAGAGACAGGTGTCATTAACAGTGAACTTTCATTTTATTTATGAATCCCCAGCACTCACATCCATGAGCATGGCACTGAATCAGTCGTGGGGACTCTATTTCACCACTCATCGGCCCCTGCACCATGCACTTTTGCAGTGATGATCTCGTTTATTCTCAACCACACTGTGAGAAAGGGGCTGTTTATACTACCCACCATTTTGGAGGTGACATTGATGCACAGAGAGTTTAAGAAACACGTCCAGGGTCACACAGCAAGTGATTGACAGAATCTGGATTCAGTCTTGGTCTCCTTAATCTGAAAGCTTTTTCTTCCAGCCACTAGGATATCTGCTTCCCACTAGATCATAGATGGTAACGACAGGCATAGAATGGCTTTTCGGTACGTAATTAATAGCTAAGGTGCTTGTGTTAGTTTCTGTTTAGTCGTTAAGTTGTGTCCGGCTCTTTTGCAACCCCGTGGATTGTAGTCCACCAGGCTCCTCTGTCCATGGACTTCTCCAGGCAAGAACACTGGAGTGGGTCACTGTTTCCTTCTCCAGGGGACCTTCCCGACCCAGGAACTGAACCCATGTCTCTTGCTTTGACAGGCAGATTCTTTACCACTGAGTCACCAGGGAAGGCCCGCTGGTTTCTTAGGGCAGCAGAGTCACAAACCACCACAGCAGTGCGGTGGCTCAAAACAGTGGAGATTGATTCTCTGACAGTTCTGGAGGCCAGAGGTGAGGTGAGGTGAAGTCGCTCAGTCGTGTCTGACTCTTTGCGACCCTGTGGACTATAACCTACTAGGCTTCTCTGTCCATGGGATTCTCCAGGCAAGAACACTGGAGTGGATTGCCATTTCCTTCTCCAGGGGATCTTCCTGACCCAGGGATTGAACCCGGGTCTCCAGCATTGGAGGCAGTCGCTTTAACCTCTGAGCCACCAGGGAAGCCCAAGCCAGATATAAAGGGGGCAGGGTCACTCTCCTTCCACACACTCCAGGGGAGGATCCTTCTCTGTCTTTTCCAGGGCCGGGTGCTTCTTGAGTCCCTTGGCTTCTGGTAGCATAACGTAATCTGAACCTTCATCGTTGCATGGGTCTTTACATCTTCACGTGGCCTTTCCTGTATCTCTGCCTGTCTCCCCTCATCTCATCTCATCTTTTCTTAGCTTGTCACTGGATTTAGGACACACCTTATTTCCAGATCTTTGATTACCTTTGAAATAGCCTTTTCCCAAATAAGGTCACAATTTATGGGTTTTGGGAGTTAGGAGCTGGACATAGCACTTTGGGGGCCACCATTCAATGCGCTCCAGTATACCTTTTCATCCTTTTCATGTACCCCAAATGAAACCAAATTGCTTTTTTTTTTTTTGAAAGAGCAAAAGTACTCCTGTGCTGTGAATACTTTGTGTGCCATGGTAACATTCCTTGTCTTACTCGTTTAGACCTTCTGAACTGCCTCTTTTTTGTCTTTGTGATTCTAGATCTTAGGATTGTGAAGACTTTGTGAAATTTCTTTTCCTGGATCTGATGGTGTTTAAATGACTATTTCCTCCTTCCCCTGAGAAGTTCTTTAAGATGTTTTTCTGGTTTTAGTTATTACCATTTTATTTCCTACTTTTAATAGTCCCTCCTTTGATTTCATTTCTTTTACGTCCTTTTTTTATTTATTAATTTTTAAGCTTAAGAATTCTTTTTGCTGTTTTTTTAAATATATTTGATTCCTTTCTTTTTGATTCTTTTTGATTGTGCATGGTTTTATTATACTAAAGACATTTTGCAGCTTTGAGGGTTGTTGCTTATAGTGATAATGGATCCACTATAAGTTTCAGTGAGTGGCACTCAATTATGGGGAAATGTCCTGGGATTTGGCAGTGTTTTAGAACTAGGTCAGTAAATTCTTCATTCTCTTAAATCTGTCTCAGTACCAAATTTGAAAGATCTTCTACAAGTTGCCAGATGCTATTTCTTTATGTAGGTTTCTTTTCCTTATAGAATTTGAGACTATAAAATTCAACACTCCAGTTGGGTTCAAACTAAAATTTTCACTTTGTGAAGTAACACGCTGGTGTTTTGGTTAATATGACCTCAGTAATATATTTAGGCTGAGTTTCAGGTGGTTTCCTAGGACATACTGATTTAACCTCAAAGCTGTGAAATGTGTTAATTTGATGGCAAGTTCTATAACTAAGAATTCCTTGGTCTTGTTGTAGGGATTGGAGCCTTCTATTCCAATCCATTGAATCGATGATGCTATCCAACCATCTCATCCTCTGTCATCCCCTTCTCCTGCCCTCAGTCTTTCCCAGCATCAGGGTCTTTGCCAATGAGTTGGCTCTTTGCATCAAGTGGCCAAAGTATTGGAGTTTCAGCTTCAGCATCAGTCCTTCCAGTGAGTATTCAGGGTTGATTTCCTTTAGGATTGACTGGTTTGATCTCCTTGCAGTCCAAGGGACTCTCAAGAGTCTTCACTGATTCAATGGATACAAACTTGGGCAGACTCCAGGAGACAGTGAGGGACAGGGAGGCCTGGCATGCTGTAGACCATGGGGTTGCAGAGTCAGACATGACTGAGTGACTGAACAGCAGCATTCCAATCCCAAACGTGAGGGACTTCCCTGGTGGCCCAGTGGTTAAGATTCTGGCTTCTAATGCAGGGGATGCAGGTTTGGTCCCTGGTCCAGGAACTGAGAGCCCACATGCCGAGGGGCAACTAAGCCTGCATCCTGTAACTGAGGAGCCTGTGCACCAGAACCAGAGATGCGCACACGCTGCAGGGATAAGCCTGAGTGCCGAAACGAGCGAAGGCCGCAGCTGCAAGGAAGACCCGGTGCAGCCAAAATAAAAACCAAAACCAAGACCTGAGACTCATCCAGCCCGTAAGCTTAATAGTACGCAAGGGTCAGATGGCTGGAATTCAGGGCCATCTTGGGAAAGGGATCAACTTCCACAACCACTGGTAGCTGTCAACAAACCAGACAAAAATTACTTTTGGCATGGGATTTCCAAAACGACTCATTGTCTCCTTAGGCATTATTATTGTCTTTGTAATAAACACATATCAAGGTAAAACCCAACCCCTGCCGTATTCTTTCCCTAGAACTCCCTCTAAATATGGATTTAAGGCAACCTTGCAACGCTTCCTCATGACTTTCGTTCATGGTTTTCTTTGGCGTTCTTCAGCATGGCTAATTGTACAGCGGGGATTTTCAACCATTAGCCAGTCCTAATGCCTCGTATTTTTTCCTCTGCTGTTTACTTCCTCTTAGACTAACCAGATGGTGTGAGGCTTATGAAGCACGTGTGTGGCTGTGAATGTTAAGAAACGGCAGGAAAAGGAAAGAAGTCAGTCTCAGGAGGTGGATTTCTGGAAGCTTAACAGGAGCTGGCCTTACCCCTTTGTTTCCTGCTTGGTGATGGGGAGGGTGTTTGTTTTGCTAGCTAATTTAGTGTAAAATAAGCCTCAGTTAATGTTCTTTCTCGTCAATTTGAACTGCTCGGGGAAGGAGCGGAAAACACTTGGGTTCGGCAGGGAGCTATTGACAGTGGGGTGATAATCACAATTTGTGATCAAGCATAGCTTAGTTCATATATTTATGAAAAGAGCACATGGAAGATACTGGCCCTCCACAGAGAAAGTTAGATGGAGCACTTGTTTACTTTTTAATTTTCGTGGCAAGTGGCTCCAGGGAAGCCATGAGCTTCTGATGGGCTTGGTGCCAACCATTCTCAACACCACTGAAACAAAAACCTCAGTACTTTCATGGCTGACTCTGGGGCTGCAGAGAGCAAACACCGTTCCCACTGCTCTCCCCGCAAAGATGCTTCAGCCTCGGATACCGGCTCCATCCGGAATGGGTGGCAGCTGTCAACACCAGGGGCGCTGCCACCCAGAGCCAGAAATGACAAATGATTTTTCTCCCCAGACCTCTGACTCTCGGGCTCTTAAGAGCTTCTGAATTACTCTGTGACACATGAAAAGAAACCTTGGGTTTTCCAAGTGCAATTCGGAAGACTGCAAAAGCTAATGGACATGCTCGCGGCGTGCCCAACTGAGACGCAGGTCCAAATTAGCATGCTGATGCTTAAGCTCTAACAGATTCCGGGAGAAGAAAGATCTTGTGTTCGCCACGGCGCTAATCGTCCCGACCCCACTCATTAGCATACTCCCCGGGCCCCTGCCTCTGTGTGCTCCCTTCTGCACCCTGTGAACAGCTTTTCACAGCTTCTCTTCCATCTGCTGAAATAAACAATAGCCTTTGTAACCCATGGAAAAAGCAGCAGCAGGTGAAGAACTATTTTTAGACAGGCTGCAAGCTCAACGTTGATGACTGCGTTTTCACACCTAAAACACACAAGATAGGAGGCGGAGAAAGATGGATTTTGGCCCCCTCCGCTGAGCTCACGCTCTCTACTGTCTGTCACATGCTGCTTTCTGCCTGGAGCTTCCTTCTGTCACCAGGGATGCTGCAGGGCCAGGTCGCCTCCTTTTCAGGGCTCCTCCCCCATCCCCACTGACGGCTCTTTGTAACAATAACTGCTCTTCTTTTCTCCCATCTTGCTCTTTAACGGCTGAGGAGGCTGGTTTCCTCATGTGCACGTGGTCCTTGGTTCATCCCTTCTGTGGTGTCCTGAGGAAGGCACTTGGTGCCCTCACGATCACATGGAGAGCTTCATATGGAAATTGGCTTTACCTGTTATTTCCTGTATCCTGCAGAGTGAATCTACAAAGTGGTGGTCTTATTCATTTCACAGATGAGGAATGTGGGGAAGGGGACTTGGAGAGGTTGAGAAACCAGCTCAGCCTACCTGCCTCGTCGAGGCCAAACTTGAGACTGAACTTAGGTTTTTTCTGATCTAAGACCTCATGTTTCCTGCTGCCTTTCTCACTGACTTAATTTCAAATCGTTCTTGACTGCAGGGAACAGGGCTCCATTTTTCTTTTGATGTTTCTTCTAGCTCTTTGATTCTATCATGAAGTAAATCTCTTTTGAGTACAGTTTTCCTTTTTATGAAGTGCTGCAGTAATGACCAGTAATAGCTCAGATGGCAAAGGCCTGTCATTTGCCTTTTCTAATTGAGACAAATCCATGATACTCCCCATCGATTTTCTCTCTGCCATCAGGGTGCCTGATTTAATTGTCTCTACCGCTGCTTTATGACTATAATGCTGAATCTTAAGAGCATCATGGTTGTTGGCACTTGGACACCAGAACTGTCCCCATAGATTGTGCTAACCTGTCTGTTGCTCCATGTCAAGTCTCCATTTGACTACTCTTTGCTTCCTCATAATCCCCTTTGAAACTCAGAGATTTACTCTGAGGTGTCACCTACAGAAGGTCCTTGAAGTCCCCTTGCTTGATACTGTGCTTATTCATGGTTTGGGAATAAAAGACTCCTCGATCACTGTTCTGGTGAAATGTGCTTTTATTCTCTTGTTTTGCCCCATGCTGAGTTAACCTGAGACAGACCTCAATGGGCAGCCAAGGGAGGGGCTTGCAGCTTAACAGATCTGAATGGGTCCTTCTCCACCTCTGCTTCCCCAAAAGGGGTTTCCTCCTGCAGTTCTGCTTTCTCTGAGACCCAGATAGTGTCTTGAGAGTCTACAGAGCAAAAAGAGAGAGAGAGATTGGTTCCAGGGCTTGGACGAAGACACTCAGGGGTCCTCTGAGAACTGTAAGAAAACATGGAAAATTAAGACTTCACTCCCATTTACCCCATCTGTCCAGGACTCATTTATAAATGAGTTTATGTCAATAGGAGTCTTTTGGTTACAAGCAGTGAAAATGCACTACTGTTAAGGAAAAAAGAATCTG
>SJYX01005753.1:246518-261069 GCA_006410675.1 Oreotragus oreotragus
GGAGGCCTGGCATGCTGTAGACCATGGGGTTGCAGAGTCAGACATGACTGAGTGACTGAACAGCAGCATTCCAATCCCAAACGTGAGGGACTTCCCTGGTGGCCCAGTGGTTAAGATTCTGGCTTCTAATGCAGGGGATGCAGGTTTGGTCCCTGGTCCAGGAACTGAGAGCCCACATGCCGAGGGGCAACTAAGCCTGCATCCTGTAACTGAGGAGCCTGTGCACCAGAACCAGAGATGCGCACACGCTGCAGGGATAAGCCTGAGTGCCGAAACGAGCGAAGGCCGCAGCTGCAAGGAAGACCCGGTGCAGCCAAAATAAAAACCAAAACCAAGACCTGAGACTCATCCAGCCCGTAAGCTTAATAGTACGCAAGGGTCAGATGGCTGGAATTCAGGGCCATCTTGGGAAAGGGATCAACTTCCACAACCACTGGTAGCTGTCAACAAACCAGACAAAAATTACTTTCGGCATGGGATTTCCAAAACGACTCATTGTCTCCTTAGGCATTATTATTGTCTTTGTAATAAACACATATCAAGGTAAAACCCAACCCCTGCCGTATTCTTTCCCTAGAACTCCCTCTAAATATGGATTTAAGGCAACCTTGCAACGCTTCCTCATGACTTTCGTTCATGGTTTTCTTTGGCGTTCTTCAGCATGGCTAATTGTACAGCGGGGATTTTCAACCATTAGCCAGTCCTAATGCCTCGTATTTTTTCCTCTGCTGTTTACTTCCTCTTAGACTAACCAGATGGTGTGAGGCTTATGAAGCACGTGTGTGGCTGTGAATGTTAAGAAACGGCAGGAAAAGGAAAGAAGTCAGTCTCAGGAGGTGGATTTCTGGAAGCTTAACAGAAGCTGGCCTTACCCCTTTGTTTCCTGCTTGGTGATGGGGAGGGTGTTTGTTTTGCTAGCTAATTTAGTGTAAAATAAGCCTCAGTTAATGTTCTTTCTCGTCAATTTGAACTGCTCGGGGAAGGAGCGGAAAACACTTGGGTTCGGCAGGGAGCTATTGACAGTGGGGTGATAATCACAATTTGTGATCAAGCATAGCTTAGTTCATATATTTATGAAAAGAGCACATGGAAGATACTGGCCCTCCACAGAGAAAGTTAGATGGAGCACTTGTTTACTTTTTAATTTTCGTGGCAAGTGGCTCCAGGGAAGCCATGAGCTTCTGATGGGCTTGGTGCCAACCATTCTCAACACCACTGAAACAAAAACCTCAGTACTTTCATGGCTGACTCTGGGGCTGCAGAGAGCAAACACCGTTCCCACTGCTCTCCCCGCAAAGATGCTTCAGCCTCGGATACCGGCTCCATCCGGAATGGGTGGCAGCTGTCAACACCAGGGGCGCTGCCACCCAGAGCCAGAAATGACAAATGATTTTTCTCCCCAGACCTCTGACTCTCGGGCTCTTAAGAGCTTCTGAATTACTCTGTGACACATGAAAAGAAACCTTGGGTTTTCCAAGTGCAATTCGGAAGACTGCAAAAGCTAATGGACATGCTCGCGGCGTGCCCAACTGAGACGCAGGTCCAAATTAGCATGCTGATGCTTAAGCTCTAACAGATTCCGGGAGAAGAAAGATCTTGTGTTCGCCACGGCGCTAATCGTCCCGACCCCACTCATTAGCATACTCCCCGGGCCCCTGCCTCTGTGTGCTCCCTTCTGCACCCTGTGAACAGCTTTTCACAGCTTCTCTTCCATCTGCTGAAATAAACAATAGCCTTTGTAACCCATGGAAAAAGCAGCAGCAGGTGAAGAACTATTTTTAGACAGGCTGCAAGCTCAACGTTGATGACTGCGTTTTCACACCTAAAACACACAAGATAGGAGGCGGAGAAAGATGGATTTTGGCCCCCTCCGCTGAGCTCACGCTCTCTACTGTCTGTCACATGCTGCTTTCTGCCTGGAGCTTCCTTCTGTCACCAGGGATGCTGCAGGGCCAGGTCGCCTCCTTTTCAGGGCTCCTCCCCCATCCCCACTGACGGCTCTTTGTAACAATAACTGCTCTTCTTTTCTCCCATCTTGCTCTTTAACGGCTGAGGAGGCTGGTTTCCTCATGTGCACGTGGTCCTTGGTTCATCCCTTCTGTGGTGTCCTGAGGAAGGCACTTGGTGCCCTCACGATCACATGGAGAGCTTCATATGGAAATTGGCTTTACCTGTTATTTCCTGTATCCTGCAGAGTGAATCTACAAAGTGGTGGTCTTATTCATTTCACAGATGAGGAATGTGGGGAAGGGGACTTGGAGAGGTTGAGAAACCAGCTCAGCCTACCTGCCTCGTCGAGGCCAAACTTGAGACTGAACTTAGGTTTTTTCTGATCTAAGACCTCATGTTTCCTGCTGCCTTTCTCACTGACTTAATTTCAAATCGTTCTTGACTGCAGGGAACAGGGCTCCATTTTTCTTTTGATGTTTCTTCTAGCTCTTTGATTCTATCATGAAGTAAATCTCTTTTGAGTACAGTTTTCCTTTTTATGAAGTGCTGCAGTAATGACCAGTAATAGCTCAGATGGCAAAGGCCTGTCATTTGCCTTTTCTAATTGAGACAAATCCATGATACTCCCCATCGATTTTCTCTCTGCCATCAGGGTGCCTGATTTAATTGTCTCTACCGCTGCTTTATGACTATAATGCTGAATCTTAAGAGCATCATGGTTGTTGGCACTTGGACACCAGAACTGTCCCCATAGATTGTGCTAACCTGTCTGTTGCTCCATGTCAAGTCTCCATTTGACTACTCTTTGCTTCCTCATAATCCCCTTTGAAACTCAGAGATTTACTCTGAGGTGTCACCTACAGAAGGTCCTTGAAGTCCCCTTGCTTGATACTGTGCTTATTCATGGTTTGGGAATAAAAGACTCCTCGATCACTGTTCTGGTGAAATGTGCTTTTATTCTCTTGTTTTGCCCCATGCTGAGTTAACCTGAGACAGACCTCAATGGGCAGCCAAGGGAGGGGCTTGCAGCTTAAGAGATCTGAATGGGTCCTTCTCCACCTCTGCTTCCCCAAAAGGGGTTTCCTCCTGCAGTTCTGCTTTCTCTGAGACCCAGATAGTGTCTTGAGAGTCTACAGAGCAAAAAGAGAGAGAGAGATTGGTTCCAGGGCTTGGACGAAGACACTCAGGGGTCCTCTGAGAACTGTAAGAAAACATGGAAAATTAAGACTTCACTCCCATTTACCCCATCTGTCCAGGACTCATTTATAAATGAGTTTATGTCAATAGGAGTCTTTTGGTTACAAGCAGTGAAAATGCACTACTGTTAAGGAAAAAAGAATCTGTTAATTTAAGAAAAGAAAATTTAAGGCCCTGGACTGCAGGGCCACTCAGAGTTGAAAATGAAGCTGAGTGATTGACCTTGGCAAGAAGGGGAGCCAGGGTGTGTGAGGATGCAGGAAGTATCCTTTCCTGAAGCTGCCCTTGGGACAATTCAGCTCTGTCTTGGAGTCCCTTGACTCATGACTAGAATTAGGGAAAGACTTAATGGGCCCACTGTGTCATAGGGCCAGACTAACCATCCACTGAGCCTCCCCAAGGGAAATCTTGGTGTTCATGGCAGATGGACAAATGGAGGAGACGCAGTAAGACCATTACATGTCCCCTACACCCCGTATTTATCCCCAGCTCTGGAGATTAGCAGGGATAAGCTACCCACTCCAGTATTCTTGGGCTTCCCTAGTGGGTCAGCTGGTAAAGAATATGCCTGCAATGCTGGAGACCTGGGTTCGATCCCTGGGTTGGGGAGATCCCCTGGAGAAGGGAAAGGCTACCCACTTCAGTATTCTGGCCTGGAGAATTCCATGGACTGTATAGTCTATGGGGTTGGAAAGAGTCAGACACAACTGAGCGACTTTCACTGGAGATTCTACGGAAAGCATTTCACAGCTGTCCATGGTGACCAGTCCTAGGGCCTTTCTGTACAAGCAGGGAAGATAGGAAGGGACTCAGCGATCAGACACTGTCGGATGAGGTGAGCACCAACTGGACGTCACAGTGGACCATGGTGGCTAACTCCGGGCAGGCAGGTAAAGTGCATTCTGGCAAGAGTGGTGCCAGGGAAAGCAAATGGCACAGAAAGAAGTGTTCAAGTGGTGGGCTCATGCAGGGCTGTGAAACAGAGCAGGCCCATACGGTCCTTGCCTGCCCCCGCCTCCCCGCTCCATGTCTTCTGCCTGCCTTTTGTCTGTGGAAAACTTTAGCCAAAGAACAAGTCTGAGCAGAGAAGTGAGAACATGCAAAAACAAAGGAAAACAGTCTGTGCTTAGTCGCTCAGTCACGTCCTACTCTGCAACCCCATGGACTGTAGCCCACCAGGCTCCTCCTCCATCCATGGAATTTTCCAGGCAAGAATACTGGAGTGGGTTGCCATTTCCTTCTCCAAGGGATCTTCCTGACCCAGGGATTGAACCCAGGTCTCCTGCATTGCAGGCAGACGTTTTACCATCCGAGCCACTTGGACCCATACTTCCCTCATGGGCTATAGATAGTATTCTGAGCCATATCCTGTGAACTGTCTTATAGATACTGAAACCCCAGGTGGAGAAGTTAACCATCTGATGGCCAGACTGTAGCCATGACATAAGGTATCACAATTCTGAGAACCAGCCTCAGAAAATGGAAACAAACTGACCCTGGATCTGAAGATCAACTGTAACTAGAACAGTCAAGACGCTTCTAGTGAGACCACTGATGAAAAGTTCACGGTGACTGTGACAGCCAACTGTGCTGCTTCTGCATGTAGCCCCCTCCTTCTGCCTATAAAGAAAGGCTCTTGCCCACTGATTTGTCAGTGGTGGGGGGTCGGCCTTTAGACAGATGTCCACCCTCCCCCCACCCCAGTAGGGCATCTGAAATAAAGTCAAGTTTCCTTTCCACCAACCTGGCCTGTTTATTGGTGTTTGAGTGGTGAGCAGCCAGACCCCTGCCTTTCAGTAACAGTAGCAGGAGGGAAGGGCTGGTTTAGCATCACGATGTCCCTCTTTTCCAGAGAGATCTGGCATTGCAAGCCTGATCTCTACCCAAGAAGCTCTGTTCTGACAGGGTCTGGGTGAAGGCTGCTTTTCAAGACTGAAAGTGAAAGTATTTGTCGCTCAGACGTTTCCGACTCTTTGTGACCCCGTGGACTGTAGCCCATCAGGCTCCTCTATCCGTGAAATTCTCCAGGCAAGAATACTGGAGTGGGTTGCTATGCCCTCCTCCAGGGGATCTTCCTAACCCAGGGATCGAACCTGGGTCTCCTGCATTGCAAGCAGATTCTTTACCATCTGAGCCACCAGGGTGAAGCCACTTTTCAGGAGTAGCCCCAGGCAAGATTACCAAATAGGGAAACACATTTTCATTTCTAAAAATTTCCCTTTCTTTGGTGATGATGGTCTCCATTAAAGCAGACAGTAGAAGATACTCTTTTGCTATGTCTTCTCTAAACTGCCTTCAAAACCCCTTCTCAGATGCTTTATTCACACTACAGTATGAGTGTCAGAGAATAACTTAATGGGGATGTTTGCATTCTTCACCAGAAGTGGGGAAGTTATAAGAGTTGAATCTGTAGCTGATGGAATCTTTTAGTTACCATATGTGGGAGAGAAGGTAACAAGTGACTTTGTTTCGTGGGTAGGTATGGAGATCATCTGGAGGTTGAACTGTTGATTTTGATGCTCTTCCTTAAGGCGTGAGAAGGGAGAACAGAAAGGAAAGAGTTACGGACAATTCTCCTTTATTGCATATAAAGTGTAGTGACCTTCAGGTATTAGACATTTTCTATCATCACATCGAAGGATGAAAATATTCCCTCCTTTTCATGATCTCAGTTGCTGTAGTCCTGATCTCAGTTGCTGTAGTCCTGGTGTGGTTCCACGATGCTGTTCAGTCACCAGGTCACGTCCAACCCGACATGACCCCATGGACTGCGGTACATGTAGGCCTCCCCGTCCCTCACCATCTCTTGGAGTTTGTCCAAGTTCATGTCCATTGAGTTGATGATGCCATCTAACCATCTCATCTTCTGTTGCCCTCTTCTCCTTCTGCCTTCAATCTTTCCCAGCATCAGGGTCTTTTCCAGTGAGTCAGCTCTTTGCATCAGGTGGCCAAAGTATTGGAGTTCAGCTTTAGCATCAGTCCTTGCAATGAGTATTCAGGGTTAATTTCCTTTAGGATGGACTGGTTGAATCCCCTTGCAGTCCAAGGGACTCTCAAGAGTCTTCTCCAACACCACAATTCAAAAGCATCAATTCTTCGGTGCTCTGCCTTTTTTATGGTTCAACTCTCACATCCCTATGAGAGATACTCTTAGCTAAAGCCAGTGGTGTGTTGGAGCCAGCTCCTGCTGGCTTGCAAGGATGATCCCGGACATCTCCTTACAAGCTGGAGTTCAGTGACATCACATTGGTAGCTGAAAATTTAGACATGGTGGGAGTATTTACACTGTGGAAATTGGAAATCCTTCAAAGCAGGATTTTTTTTTTCATAAAGTTGACTGTTAAACATTTATCTGCATATAACCGGATAGAATTCATTTTGAAGTATTGCTTTTACATACCTAATGCTCTCCCTCCTATGGAGGATAACATTTTAATAAGTAATACTGATAAGTGTATAAACATACAGTTAAGCTTACAAAGCATCTTTGTACTCAGTCTTGGCTGTTAGCTTTTTTTAACCTTAAAATAAGAAAATGCTGCTTCTGATTGCAATAAAAATACATCCTGAAATGACTGTGGATTAAATGAGTCAAAAGTGTTAACCGAGACCCTCTTAACCTGCAGTTGTGGTCTAGCCTTTTCTCACCTCCTCGTCTCTTCTGGTCTCTGTTACTGGAAAGAATTCCAAGTGTCAGCCATCTGTTCAGTTTAATGAGTTCAGGAGTGTATGCTTCATTCATGGATTCTGGCCTCTTGACACAGGTTAGCAGGGACACATTATCTCTGGGAGGGAAAAAGCCTACTGTAATTGCAAGCACGTTTTCAACAGAGGAAGATTTTGCACATTAATGAAAAAAAAGTGTTTGGAACAGTGAGTATATAAGAGATGAGTTATTATGGGGCAAAGTGTACTTTTCAAAGAAAGGTCTGTTAGCTTTTATATTTGAATCAGAAAGAAATAATGCCCCAGATGATCACAGCATATATATGGAGTGATGTTTACCACTGAACCCAGGTCTCCCACATTGTAGGCAGATTCTTTACCAGCTNTGCTTTGGCTATTCGAGGTTTTTTGTATTTCCATACAAATCTTGAAATTATTTGTTCTAGTTCTGTGAAAAATACCGCTGGTAGCTTGATAGGGATTGCATTGAATCTGTAGATTGCTTTGGGTAATATATTCATTTTCACTATATTGATTCTTCCAATCCATGAACATGGTATATTTCTCCATCTATTAGTGTCCTCTTTGATTTCTTTCATCAGTGTTTTATAGTTTTCTATATATAGGTCTTTAGTTTCTTTAGGTAGATATATTCCTAAGTATTTTATTCTTTTCGTTGCAATGGTGAATGGAATTGTTTCCTTAATTTCGTTTTCTACTTTCTCATTATTAGTGTATAGGAATGCAAGGGATTTCTGTGTGTTGATTTTATATCCTGCAACTTTACTATATTCATTGATTAGCTCTAGTAATTTTCTGGTGGAGTCTTTAGGGTTTTCTATGTAGAGGATCATGTCATCTGCAAAGAGTGAGAGTTTTACTTCTTCTTTTCCAATTTGGATTCCTTTTATTTCTTTTTCTGCTCTGATTGCTGTGGCCAAAACTTCCAGAACTATGTTGAATAGTAGCGGTGAAAGTGGACATCCTTGTCTTGTTCCTGACTTTAGGGGAAATGCTTTCAATTTTTCACCATTGAGGATAATGTTTGCTGTGGGTTTGTCATATATCGGTGCTCTGCCTTTTTTATGGTTCAACTCTCACATCCCTATGAGAGATACTCTTAGCTAAAGCCAATGGTGTGTTGGAGCCAGCTCCTGCTGGCTTGCAAGGATGATCCCGGACATCTCCTTACAAGCTGGAGTTCAGTGACATCACATTGGTAGCTGAAAATTAGACATGGTGGGAGTATTTACACCGTGGAAATTGGAAATCCTTCAAAGCAGGATTTTTTTTTTCAGAAAGTTGACTGTTAAACATTTATCTGCATATAACCGGATAGAATTCACTTTGAAGTATTGCTTTTACATACCTAATGCTCTCCCTTCTATGGAGGATAACATTTTAATAAGTAATACTGATAAGTGTATAAACATACAGTTAAGCTTACAAAGCATCTTTGTACTCAGTCTTGGCTGTTAGCTTTTTTTAATCTTAAAATAAGAAAATGCTGCTTCTGATTGCAATAAAAATACATCCTGAAATGACTGTGGATTAAATGAGTCAAAAGTGTTAACCGAGACCCTCTTAACCTGCAGTTGTGGTCTAGCCTTTTCTCACCTCCTCGTCTCTTCTGGTCTCTGTTACTGGAAAGAATTCCAAGTGTCAGCCATCTGTTCAGTTTAATGAGTTCAGGAGTGTATGCTTCATTCATGGATTCTGGCCTCTTGACACAGGTTAGCAGGGACACATTATCTCTGGGAGGGAAAAAGCCTACTGTAATTGCAAGCACGTTTTCAACAGAGGAAGATTTTGCACATTAATGAAAAAAAAGTGTTTGGAACAGTGAGTATATAAGAGATGAGTTATTATGGGGCAAAGTGTACTTTTCAAAGAAAGGTCTGTTAGCTTTTATATTTGAATCAGAAAGAAATAATGCCCCAGATGATCACAGCATATATATGGAGTGATGTTTACCACTGAACCCAGGTCTCCCACATTGTAGGCAGATTCTTTACCAGCTGAGCCATGAGGGAAGCCTGTTTACCATTTAGTAGTTGTTATAACTTATTTTCATTGTCATAATGACTATTATGCATACCCTTACCATTCCCAACATTAGACTCAAGACTGAAAAAAGAGAATTCTTTAGAAAAACGAGATATTCTAAAACAGCTAAGTCGTTTGATATCTCTGAGGTGAAGAAATGAAGAAAGATGTGAAGGAACGGACTATCTACAGTGCCTTTGGACAGACTCAGTACAGAACCTACTCGTAACACAAAAAAGCTTGCAGTTATTTCAGGCACTCAAAGATGTTGCAAAGAGAAAGCCCTAAATGCTGAATCTGATGCAAAACAACTTAAGTGTTACTCTAAGAATAGTATATGCTTTGACTTAAATGCAAAACAATGATCTCCATTTAGACAGTGGATAAAAGATTCTAAAGAGTAGGACTGATTACCTCCAACTTGCAACTTTACATGATTCAGTTGGCATTTATTGAGCATTTACTATGAACCACATGCAGTGAGTGACCTCAGGATGCCCACAGGACTGTGATGGGAAAGTAACAGCATCAGTAAATGAGAGAGAAAAATCCAGGCTCAAGGATAGAGGTGAACTCAGTGCCTCCCCAGTACACTAAAATTACACTGTAGGTTTTCCTGAGGACATTTTAATATTTTCCTGGTACATTTCTAACTGTGAGCCCCTCTTTTTATCTAAAAAATCTAAAGCTATAACACTGTATACTTTTATCTCTTTAGCTTTTTCCTCATAAATGTCAATCATGCTCTTTGTGGAACAAAGAGAATGTTTAGGGAACTCTAAAGAAAATGAATCACTTGTAATCTCCTAAAGTCAGAGGTAATCACCTTTTAGCACGTTTTCCCCAGAATATTATTTATATATATATATATAAGTAAAGCTCAACATTCAGAAAACGAAGATCATGGCATCTGGTCCCATCACTTCATGGCAAATAGATGGGGAAACAGTGGAAATAGTGTCAGACTTTATTTTTTTGGGCTCCAAAATCACTGCAGATGGTGACTGCAGCCATGAAATTAAAAGACACTTACTCCTTGGAAGAAAAGTTATGACCAGCCTAGATAGCATATTCAAAAGCAGAGACATTACTTTGCCAACAAAGGTTCGTTAGTCAAGGCTATGGTTTTTCCTGTGGTCATGTATGGACGTGAGAGTTGGACTGTGAAGAAAGCTGAGCGCTGAAGAATTGATGCTTTTGAACTGTGGTGTTGGAGAAGACTTGAGAGTCCCTTGGACTGCAAGGAGATCCAACCAGTCCATTTTGAAGGAGATCAGCCCTGAGATTTCTTTGGAGATGCTGAAGCTGAATGATGCTGAAGCTGAAACTCCAGTTCTTTGGCCACCTCATGTGAAGAGTTGACACTGGGAGGGATTGGGGGCAGGAGGAGAAGGGGACGACAGAGGATGAGATGGCTGGATGGCATCACTGACTCGATGGACGTGAGTCTGAGTGAACTCCGGGAGTTGCTGATGAACAGGGTGGCCTGGCGTGCTGCGATTCATGGGGTCGCAAAGAGTCAGACACGACTGAGTGACTGAACTGAACTGAACTGAAGTATATCATTGATTTCAAGTTGGAATCATTTATATGGTTTTGTATTCCGCCTTTCCCCTCAAATTCTCGTGAGCGTTTCAGAATCTCATTAAATTTTGTACAAAACCCTGCTTTTTAATTATTGGCTATTTCATTACACACTGTTGTAACCATTTAACATTTCTTCTGTTGTTAAACCTTGAGGTCATTTCTGATTTTTTTTGCTATTATAAGTTATAGATAGCTTTGATGTAGATTGTCATAGATACCTTTGTATAAAAATCTTTGTGCACATTTCTGAATGCATTTCTACCGTATCTTAGGAACAGAGTTACTGAATCATACAATTATGATAATTATAATAACTTTTGATACATATTTTCAGACTGCATTCTCCAAGTGTTTCCTAGTTTTTTTTTTGCTATTATAAGTTATAGATAGCTTTGATGTAGATTGTCATAGATACCTTTGTATAAAAATCTTTGTGCACATTTCTGAATGCATTTCTACCGTATCTTAGGAACAGAGTTACTGAATCATACAATTATGATAATTATAATAACTTTTGATACATATTTTCAGACTGCATTCTCCAAGTGTTTCCTAGTTTATATACCCATCTGCAATAATGTGGATATTCTCAAATGTATGTTTTAATATTAATGTAGCAGATACAAGTGGGGAAGTTGAATTCTGAGAAAAAAATTTTAATTTTTTTAAAATTGGAGAATAATTGCTTTACAATGTTGTGTTGGTTTTTGCTGTACAATAATGTAAATCAGCCATAAATATGCATATGCCCCCTCCCTCTTGAACCATCCCACCCCTCCAGGTTGTCACGGCACCATTTTGAGCTCCCTGTGTTATACAGCAACTTTCTACTAGCTACCTATCTTATATATGGTAATGTATGTGTTTCAGTGAGACTCTCTCAATTCGTCCCGCCCTCTCCTTCTCCTGCTGTGTTCACAAGTCTTTTCTCTACGTAGGTGTCTATATAGCCTGCCCTGGAAATAGATTCATCAGTACCATTTTTCTACATTCCATGTGAATGAATGTGAATAATATGAATGTGGAAGTTGCTCAGTCTTGTCCAACTCTTTGCTACCCCATGGCCTATATAGTCCATGGAATTCTCCAGGCCAGAATACTGAAGTGGGTAGCTGTTCCGTTCTCCAGGGGACCTTCCCGACCCAGGAATCAAACCAGGGTCTCCTGCATTGCAGGTGGATTCTTTACCAACTGAGCTGTCAGGGAAGCTCATGTAGATGTGTTAATAATCAATATTTGATTGTCTCTTTCTGACTGACTTCATTCTGTGTAACAGGCTCTAGGTTCAGCCACCTCACTAGAACTGACTCAAATACATTCCTTTTTATGGCTGAGTAATATTCTCTTATATCTATCTACCACAGCTTCTTTATCCATTCCTTTGTTGATGGACATCTAGGTTGCTTCCGTGCCCTGGCTATTGTAAATAGTGCTACAGTGAACATTGGAGTACATGTGTCTTTTTCAATTATGGTTGAAATAAAACATTTTGCAATGATTAAGTTTTATAGCAGTGAGACAGATATCATTCTTGCTGTTCCCACCGCCTGAATTGCTCATCTCCAAATCACTGTTACATTCAGCTCTCTCTACACACCAACCCCTATGAGAGACAGTTCTGGAACCCTCCAACCAGTTCTCCCCACTGTTTTATTTTCCTCTTATTACCACTATGTGCTCATGCTCAATTGCTTCAGTGTGTCCAACTCTTTGAGACACGATGGACTGCAGCCCACCAGGCTCCTCTGTCCTTCGGATGCTCCAGGCCAGAATACTGAAGTGGGTTGCCATGCCCGCCTCAAGGGATCTTCCGGACCCAGGGATCGAACCCGTGTCTCTTATGTCTCCTGTATTGTCAGGTGGGTTCTTTACCACTAGTACCACCTGGGAAGCCCTCTTATTGGCATTGCTTGGTACTAAATATTTATGACTTATCTATTGCCTCTGGGCTACTGCCTGAGGGCGGGAAGCGTGTCTGGTTCCCCAGCACACAGAGTGTTCAGTCAGCAGGTGTTAAATGGATGCACAAAAATACTTGATAAATGTGATTGCTTTTATGTTGTTAATTCTTTTTTTATTCCTTCAGAAAACTCGAGTGTAATGTTACATAACAAGCAACTGTCAGATGTTTCGTCCATCCCATTAGTAACTCAGAGATGGCTGGCTCAGGCCTTTCTCCTGTAAATTATGTCAACTGCACAATTGCAGATAGAAGCATAATGCACTTGCTTGGCATCAGCAAGACACAGATAGAAGTGGATGGTTATCTGACTTCCCAGTTTTGATGTTTGGGATTCTGAATTAAACCAGGATCTCATTATTTATTGTATATAGTGAGCCATCTGTGTTTACAGTGCTTTTCCACATCAGGATTTTTTTTCACTATTTTATTATTTATTATAGACTTTTCTTGGCAGTCCAAGCTGGGTACTAGCCTGCACTTGGTGGGACTTTTTCAGTCACCTTCTTGTTGTAATGTCATAAAATTAGCAGGTGGAAATAATCCACACTCACGGTAGGATTATTGGGCACATGAACCCTGGTTGTCATCTGCTAACTGTGGCTTTTGTAAAGGTGTGGAAAGGAAAGTGGAAGTGGAGATTCAGATTCAGGTGCCAACAGGTGTCAACCAAAAATATAGTCAGAGGATGAGATGGTTGGATGGCATCACTGACTCAATGAACTCGAGTTTGAGCAAGCTCAGGGAGTTGATGATGGACAGGGAAGCCTGGCATGCTGCAGTCCATGGGGTTGCAAACAGTTGGACATGACTGACTGACTGACTGAACTGAACTGCAAAAATATATTCACAACCTGAAAGTCAAGAGTCATTTGGTCGGAATGTTTAGGACTCCAGGCCTGGGAGACATCACATTAGTAGCTCTGAGAAAACTACTCTAAGGAGGCAGGGGCAAGGTCAAGCTATACACATGTTTGCAATAAAGGGAGCAAGCAGTTTGAGCATCAAAAATGAGGTATCAAGTTAAGGAATTTAGCATTCTATGTATGGGAAGATTACACTTTGCAGCTGAAGATGGAGAAGCTCTATACAGTCAACAAAAACAAGACTGGGAGCTGACTATGGCTCAGATCATAAAGTCCTTATGGCCAATTTCAGACTTAAATCGTAGAGAGTAGGAAAAACCACCAGGCCATTCAGGTATGACCTAAATCAAATCCCTTACAACTATACACTGAAAGTGACACATAGATTCAAGAATTTATATCTGATAGACAGAGTGCCTGAAGAACTATGGATGGAGGTTCATAACACAGTATAAGAGGTGGTGATCAACACCATCCCCAAGAAGAAGAAATGCAAAAGGGCAAAATGGATGTCTGAGGAAGTCTTAACAAATAGCCGAGAAAAGAAGAGAAGTGAAAGGCAAAAGAGAAAAGGAAAGATACACACATCTGAATGCAGAGTTCCAAAGAATAGCAGGAGAGAGAGATAAGAAAGCCTTCCTAAGTGATCAATGCAAAGAGATAGAGGAAAACAATAGAATGGGAAAGACTAGAGATCTCGTCAAGAAAATTAGGGACACTAACGAAACATTTCACGCAAAGATGGGCACAATAAAGGACAGAAACAGTATGGACGTAACAGAAGCAGAAGATATTAAGAAAAGGTGGCGAGAATACACAGAAGAACTATACAAAAAGATCTTCATGACCCAGATAACCACGATGGTGTGATCACTCACCTAGAGCCAGACATCTTGGAGGGTGAAGTCAGGTGGGCCTTAGGAAGCATCACTACAAATAACGCTAGTGGAGGTGATGAAATCCAGCTGATCTTTTTCAAATCCTAAAAGGAGACTAGCATTGAAATATGTATACTATCATGTAAGAAACGAATCGCCAGTCTATGTTCGATGCAGGATGCAGGATGCTTGGGGCTGGTGTATGGGGATGATCCGGAGGGATGATGTGGGGTGGGAGGTGGGAGGGGGGTTCATGTTTGGGAGTTCGTGTACACCTGTGGCAGATTCATGTCAATGTCTGTCTCTTATACACATCTAGATGTGTATAAGAGACAGGTGTCATAGACCAGACTTAGGGCCAGACTAACCATCCACTGAGCCTCCCCAAGGGAAATCTTGGT
>SJYX01005753.1:261147-275761 GCA_006410675.1 Oreotragus oreotragus
AAAAAAAAAAAAAAAAGATGATGCTGTGAAAGTGCTGCATTCAATATGCCAGCAAATTTGGAAAACTCAGCTTGGTCACAGGACTGGAAAAGATCAGTTTTCGTTCCAAACCCAAAGAAAGGCAGTGCCAAAGAATGTTCAAACTACTGCACAATTGCATTCATCTCACATGCTAGCAGAGTAATGCTCAAAATTCTCCAAGCCAGGCTTCAACAGTGTGTGAATCAAAAACTTTCAGATGTTCAAACTTGGTTTAGAAAAGACAGGAACCAGAGATCAAATTGCCAACATCTATTGGATCATAGAAAAAGCAAGAGCATTCCAGATAAACATCTACTTCTGTTTCATTGACTACACTAAAGCCTTTGTGTGGATCACAACAAACTGTGGAAAATGCTTCAAGAGATGGGAATACCAGACCACTCACCTGCCTCGTGAAAAACCTGTATGCAGGTCAAGAAACAACAATTAGAAACGGACATGGAACAGTGGAGTGGTTCCAAACTGGCAAAGGAGTATGTCAAAGCTGTATATTGTCACCCTGCTTTATAAACTTGTATGCAGAGTACATCATGAAAAGTGCCAACCTGGATGAAGCCCAAGCTGGAATCAAGTTTGCCAGGGGAAATATCAATAACCTCAGATATGCAGATGACACAACTCTTATGGCAGAAAGTGAAGAGCAACTACAGAGCCTCTTGATGAAAGTGAAAGAGGAGAGTGAAAAAAACTGGCTAAAAACTCAGCACTCAAAAAACAAAGACCATGGCATCTGGTCCATCACTTCATGACAAATAGATGGGGAAACAATGGAAACAGTGACAGACTTTATTTTCTTGGGATCCAAAATCACTGCAAATGGTAACTGTATCCATGAAATTAAAAGAGGCTTTTAACTCTCTTTGACCAACCTAGACAGCAAATTAAAAAAGCAGGCACATTGCTTTGCCAACAAAGGTCTATACAGTCAAAGCTGTGGTTTTTCTAGTAGTCATGTATGGATGTGAGAGTTGGACCATAAAGAAGGCTGAGCACTGAAGAACTGATGCTTCTGAGCTGTGGAGTTGGAGAAGGCTCTTGAGAGTCCCTTGGGGTGCAAGGAGACCCAACCAGTCAATCCTAAAGGAAATCAGTCCTGAATATTCATTGGAAAGACTGATGCTGAAGCTGAAACTCCAACACTTTGCCCACCTGATGGGAAGAACTGAC
Source organism: Oreotragus oreotragus (assembly GCA_006410675.1). Classification (NCBI taxonomy): domain Eukaryota; kingdom Metazoa; phylum Chordata; class Mammalia; order Artiodactyla; family Bovidae; genus Oreotragus; species Oreotragus oreotragus. The sequence goes on from SJYX01005753.1 coordinate 262,357, forward strand.
TCATTTGAAAAGACCCTGATGTTCGGAAAGATTGAAAGCGGGAGGAGAAGGGGACGACAGAGGATGAGATGGTTGGATAGAATCACCAACTCAGTGAACATGAGTTTGAGCAAGCTCTGAGAGATGGTGAAGGACAGGAAGCCTGGCATGCTGCAGTTCATGGGGTTGCAAAGATTCAGACACGACTGAGTGACTGAACAGCAACTAGTATGGGAAGATGCAAGCCTCTAGGCTCGCTGAATTCATTCCTTTCATATGCCCCTCAGCTATCTGTGACCAATCCTGTTTCACTGTTTACCTTGCTTCTTGCATTCCCCAGTTCCTCAGCAGTCACTGTGGTGGGTAGCAGCATTAGGTGGATCACAGTTCTGAGAGCCCTCATTCACATTTGGAGGCCAGAAATCACTGGCTGTGACATTTCTTGTTGATTAATATGGCAGGAGATGTTTTCATTTCACACAGGAAAAGGGTTAAAAGCCAAGTGGCCAAGGTTTTGTTTTATCCCTTGGTCTCCTGGAAAGTGGTGAAAAGGACTGGATTTCCTCAGGATAGTCTGCTTCTCGTTGATTACCTGGGAGAGGACTAGCCCTCTTTCCCAACCTCTTCCTTCAGGCCCATGTGTCTGTGGTTTGTGCCCTCTCCCATTGCACATGGCACGTGGTGTCTTAGATGCTAAGAGAAGCCTGCAGCATGAGGGGCAGAGGCTCCAGCAACCCCGTTCTGGATGTAGAACAGGCCTGGTGAAGGCCAGCACCTAGAAGGTATTTGATTGAATGAACATGAAAGAAACTTACATGTCCCAAGGGGCTGGGCTGGGGTTTTTCTGGCGGCACAGTGGTAAAGAATCTGCCTACAATATGAGAGACCCAGAAGGAGAGAGATCCTTCCAGGGCCTCCAAGTCTTCATTTTCTCCTGCCCAGTCCCTCCCAGACACTCCAGAGAACTCTTTCCCATCTTCCCTTCCCACCTGCCAGCTAGAATCCCACGATCCATCACTTGACCCAACCTCTTGCCGATGCTCTCGGCATCCTTACTCCTTTGGATTCTGTTGCACCAGCTCAGCAAAATCACAACCCACATCTTTCTAGATGTTAACCTTCCTTGCTTCAAACCCAGGCTGATGAGCTTTGCCAGGAGAAGTCACTCAGGCTGGAGACAGGTGTTGCTAGGTATTCCTGGTCTCCAACCTCTCCTGGGTCCTCAGCACTGCTCAGTGAGCCATCCATAATCCCAGGGACCTGTCTGTGACATCCAGTCTCTGGTGTGGCCTCATTCCATCATGCATACGTTGTTCTGACCCAATTAGTGCTCAGAGGCTGAGAGCATGTTGTGATATTTCTTCTCTCTCTGTGTTGACCATGATGGAGAAGCACAGTAAAAATAAATTGATTTGGAATTGTCTTTTGATTCCAGAAATTATCGTAGATATTTGAAATTGCCTTGAACCTTATTGTAAAGCAGCAGCAGAGAAAAAAGTGTTTCTTCTGAAGGTTTTTTTTCCCCCTATGAGATGTGCTGAGCTACTTTCTCTTTGTGTACCAGTTAATGATAATATTTTGCTCCCTGTTCACTTATCTTTAAATAATTTGGCACAATTCTATATTAATCCTTTCAACAAAGCTATGAGTCTGTGAGTGGGAAGTATGGTATTGTAGTGTAATCTTGAAACGTGCAGATCAGAGCTTAGAGCTGAGAAGACGAAGACCTGCCACAATAGGAGCAAAGCGGAGTTGACCTTGTTTTGTGAAAACACACCTGGGTTCATATTAGCTATATATATATATGTATATATATATATATATAATAGATATAAAAGAACTATAAAGTTCTTTTTTTTCTTAGTCTTGTAAGCTTTTAAAATAGCCTCTTCAGAGGTGATGGGGGGTGAAAGGGATAATTTAGGAATTTGGGGTTAAAATATACACACTGCTATATATAAAACGGGCTTCCTAGGTGGCGCTAATGGTAAAGAACCCATTTGCTAATGCAGGAGACATAAGAGACATTGGTTCAATCCCTGGGCTGGAAAGATCCCCTGGGGAAAGGCATGGCAACCCGCTGCAGTATTCTTGCCTGGAGAATCCCACGGACAGAGGAGCTTGGCAGGCTACACTCAGTGGGGTCACAAAGAGTCAGACTGAAGTCATATATAAAATAGATAACCAACAAAGGCCTACTGTAGAGTGCAGGGGACTCTACTAATATCTTGTAATAACCTTTAATGGAAAGGAACCTATATATTTATATATGTGTGTGTGTGAGTGTGTGTGTGTGAATCAGTTTGCTGTACACCCGAAACTAACACGTCATTGTAAATCAACTATATTTCAGTAAAACAGAAAATAAAATAGCTTCTTCATGGTGCTCATGGTGCTGTAGTGTAGGTGGTACATTGGAAGAGGGCACAGGCTGTGAAAAGAAATAGGTGCTGGTGTGGGGGCATGGGGGCATCTGCTGATGTAATTTTTCTTCAAGGCCTCTTTCATAAATACCTATTGGTAATTAAGATCCAGGTTCAAATTGAAGCTGTGCCTTAGAGGAGGAAGCCAGAGGTTGTGGTTTCTGTTACTTAACTGGTGAGATGTTGCAAGTTCTGGGAACTCCGGAGCCCGACACCAGGCTGCTGTCAGAGCCTTGCTCCCGAGTCCTGGGGGTCTGAGATCTTGTCTTCACTTCCTGGCTCCATCGCCATCCTTCGGCCAACTGTTCAGGTTTTGTGTGGGTGAAGTCTGAGGTCCCAGCCTCATAAGAGCTTTGCTCTTAGCCACTTTCAGGTTGTCCTTCACTGTCTCCCAGAGTTTGCTCAAATTCATGTCCATTGAGTCAGTGTCGCTACCTAACTATCTCATCCTCTACTGCCCCCTTCTCCTTTTGCCTTCAGTCTTTTCTAGCATCTGAGTCTTTTCCAGTGACTTGGCTCTTCCCATCAGGTGGCCAAAGTATTGGAGCTTCAGCATCAGTCCTTGAATATTCAGGGTTGATTTCCTTTAGGACTGATTGGTTTGATCTCCTTGCAGTCCAAGGGACTCTCAAAAGTCTTCTCCAACACCACAGTTCAAAAGCAACAATTTTTTGGTGCTCAGCTTTCTTTATGGTCCAACTCTCACATCCGTACATGACTACTAGAAAAAACATATTGGACACCTTCCAGCCTAGGGGGCTTATCTTCCCATGTCATATCTATTTTGGCTTTTCACACCGTTCATGGGATTCTCGCAGCAAGAATACTGGAGTGGTTTGCCATTCCCTCCTCCAGGGGACCACGTTTCATCAGAACTCTTCACTATAACCCCTCTGTCTTGGGTGGCTCTGCACAGCATCGCTCACAGATTCATTGAGTTACACAAACTCCTTCACCATGACAAGGCTGTGATCCATGAAGGAGGGTATGATCACAGAGGTACTAAATTCCATGTGGATTAGTCCTCCTTGGAGAGTGCGGTTGGTCAGTAAAGCTGGGCCCACTTCCATCAACTGTCATTCAGGAGCCTGGGATGGGGCCTAGGTGTCCACCTGTCACCGGGGTTCCCCGGGGGGCTCTGATGCAGGTGGAGCATGCGGTGGCAGACACTCTGAGAAACTCCATGAGTCTCACCCCGGAGCAGGAGCCTGGACAGCTGGCCCTGAGGCTTTGGGTTCTTTGCCTTTATTGCTTCAGAAATAATTTTTCAAATCGGTGAGTGGGTTAAATGAGATTATTTCTCCAACACTGTTTTCTACATAATCTCTGAGAGTTTGTTCCAAAGAAGTGACATCTGCCTTGGTTGTTGCCATGCAGTTGCTCAGTTGTGTCCAACTCTTTGAAACCCCTTGGACAGCAGCATGCCAGGCTTCCCTGTCCTTCGCCATCTCCTGGAGCTCGCTCAAACGCATATCCATTGAGTAAGTGATGCCACCCAACCATCTGGTCCTCTGTCATTCCCTTTTCCTCCTGCCCTCAATCTTTCCCAGCATCAGGGTCTTCTCTATTGAGTTGGCTCCATGCACCAGGTGGCCAAAGAACTGGAGCTTCAGCTTCAGCATCAGTCCTTCTAAGGAATATTTAGGACTGATTTCTTTAAGGATTGACTGGTTTGATCTCCTTGCACCCCAAGGGACTCTCAGGAGTCTTCTCCAACACCACGGTTCAAAAGCATCAATTCTTCGGTGCTCAGCTTTCTTCACAGTCCAGCTCTCACATCCATACACAACTACTGGAAAAACCATAGACTTTTACTTGCTTTCAAACCTTTTAAAAGTATGAATGGGGCATAGACTTGGATTATTGTAACGTTGAATGCTTTGCCTTGGGAAGGAACCAAGATCATTCTATTTTGAGATTGCACCAAATACTGCATTTTGAACTCTTTTTTTTTTTACTATGAGGGCTACGGCATTTCTTCTAAGGGATTTTTGCCTACAGTAGTAGATATAATGGTCACCTCCACTAGTTTTCTTCATAGTGATGCTTCCTAAGGCCCACTTGACTTCACATTCCAGGATNCTATTGGTTTTGGCATACATTGACATGAATCTGCCACGGGTGTACACGAACTCCCAAACATGAACCCCCCTTTTGGACTCTTTTTTTTTTACTATGAGGGCTACGGCATTTCTTCTAAGGGATTTTTGCCTACAGTAGTAGATATAATGGTCACCTCCACTAGTTTTCTTCATAGTGATGCTTCCTAAGGCCCACTTGACTTCACATTCCAGGATATCTGGCTCTAGGTGAGTGATCACACCATCGTGGTTATCTGGGTGATGAAGATCTTTTTTGCATAGTTCTTCTGTGTATTCTTGCTGCCTATTTTTAATATCTTCTGCTTCTGTTATGTCCATACCGTTTCTGTCCTTTACTGTGCCCGTCTTTGCATGAAATGGTCCCTTTGTATCTCTAATTTTTTTGAAGAGATCGCTAGTCTTTCCCATTCTGTAGTTTTCCTCTGTTTCTTTGCATTGGTTACCAAGGAAGGCTTTTTATGTATCCTTGATCTTCTTTGGAACTCTGCATTCATATGATTATAGCTTTCCTTTTCTCTATTGCCTTTCGCTTCTCTTCTTTTCTCAGCTATTTGTAAGACCTCCTCAGACATCCATTTTGCCTTTTAGCATTTCTTTTTCCGGGGGATGATTTTGATCACCCCCTCCTGTACAATGTCATGGACCTCTGTCCATAGTTCTTCAGGCACTCTGTCTATCAGATCTAGTCCCTTGAATCTATTTGTCACTTCCANTTTAGCATTTCTTTTTCCGGGGGATGATTTTGATCACCCACTCCTGTACAATGTCATGGACCTCTGTCCATAGTTCTTCAGGCACTCTGTCTATCAGATCTAGTCCCTTGAATCTATTTGTCACTTCCACTGTGTAATCTAGATTTGATTTAGGTCATATCTAAATGGCCTAGTGGTTTTCCCTACTTTCTTCAATTTAAGTTTGAATTTTGCAGTAAGGAGTTCATGATCTGAGCCACAGTCAACCGACAGTCTTGTTTTTGCTAACTGTATGGAGCTTCTCCATCTTCTATTGCAAAGAATATAATCAATCTGATTTCGGTATTGCCCATCTGGTGATGTACATGTGTAGAGTCGTCTCTTGTGTTGTTGGAAGAGGGTGTTGGCTGTGAGCAGTGCATTCTGTTGGCAAAACTCTGTTAGCCTTTGCCCTGCTTCATTTTGCACTCCAAGGCCAAAGTTGCCTGTTACTCCAGGTGTCTCTTGACTTCCTACTTTTGCATTCCAGTTCCTATGATGATAAGAATGTCTTTTTTTTTTTTTTTTGGTATTAATTCTAGGTCTTGTAGATCTTTATAGAACTGTTCAGCTTCTTTGGCATTAGTGATTAGGCCATAGACTTGGATTACTGTGATATTGAATGTTTTGCCTTGGAAATGAATAGACATCATTCTGTCATTTTTGAGATTGTACCCAAGTACTGCATTTTGGATTCTTTCGTTGACTATGAGGGCTATTCCATTTCTTCTAAGGGATTCTTGCCCACAGTAGTAGATATAATGGTCATCTTTTTTTTTTTTTTTTTTGGTATTAATTCTAGGTCTTGTAGATCTTTATAGAACTGTTCAGCTTCTTTGGCATTAGTGATTAGGCCATAGACTTGGATTACTGTGATATTGAATGTTTTGCCTTGGAAATGAATAGACATCATTCTGTCATTTTTGAGATTGTACCCAAGTACTGCATTTTGGATTCTTTCGTTGACTATGAGGGCTATTCCATTTCTTCTAAGGGATTCTTGCCCACAGTAGTAGATATAATGGTCATCTGAATTAAATTCTCCTTTTCTGGTGCATCTAAATTCACTGATTCCTAAAAGGTTGATGTTCACTCTTGCCATCTCCTGTTTGACCACTTCCAATTTAACTGGATTCATGGACCTAACATTCCAGGTTCCCGTGCAATATTGTTCTTTACAGCATCAGACCTTGCTTCCATCACCAGTCACACCCACAACTGGGCCTTGTTTTTGCTTTGGCTCTGTCTCTTCACTCTTTCTGGCGCTATTTCTCCTCTCTTCTCCAGTAGCACCTACCGACCTGGGGAGTTCATTGTTCAGTGTCCTATCTTTTTGCCTTTTCATACTGTTCATGGGGTTCTCAAGGCAAGAATACTGAAGTGGCTTGCCATTCCCTTCCCTAGTGGACCACGTTTTGTCAGAACTCTGCACTGTGACCCATCCGTCTTGGGTGGCCCTACACAGGGTGGCTCATAGTTTCATTGATTTGGAAAAGGTTGTGACCCATGTGATCAGTTTGGTTAGTTGTCTGTGTTTGTGGTTTTCATTCTGTCTTCCCTCTGATGAATAAGGATAGGCTTGTGGAAGCTTCCTGATGGGAGGGACTGGCTGTGGGGAAAACTGGATCTTGCTCTGGTGGGCAGGGCCATCTGACTTAGTAGTGAAAAGATATAATTCTTATTAGGATTTTTGTTTTATTTTAGACTTTTGGCTACAGGTTTAACAGGTCCTGATAGATAAGTCCTGTGTTTGATCAATTTATTTCAATAATTAGAAAATATCTATGAATGTTTTGATTGAAATTAAATTCATATCACCTGGGAAGATAAACTTTAAGCCTCTCTTTCTGTCATTCCACTTATGCAGATGGCATATTACAAGGTGTAGATTAAAAAGAGAGTTGAAATATTTTCCATTTGGATAACCAACTGTCCTGCACTGTTTTGTTGAAAAGAGTGTTCTTTTTCCATTAAATTACCTTGATACCTTTACCAAAAATCAGTAACCATTTTTGTCTGTTTCTGAACTCTGTTCCATTGATCTGTTTGTCTGTCTTTAGGCCAGTACTTCACCGTGTTGCTTACTGTAGATAGTACGTACTATGTGGCAGTTTTGAGATCAGATAGTGTTAGTCCTCTAAATTTATTCTTTTTAAAAAATCAATTGATTTTTTAGTCCTCTATATATTTCCATATAAATTTTAAAATCAGTTTTTTTCAATAGCTATAAAGTGCTTGACAGAATTGTAACTAGAATTGCTTGGAATCTATAGATCAATTGAAAAGAATTGATATCCTATAAACCACTACAGTTCCCCACCCTCCCCCATCATGTTAGTTTTTAGTTTTAAGGGATTACTCATAATTTAAAGAAGAGAAATTCTGATTAGCAGTGTATACTCTGAATAGAAAGTGGATGATAAGTTCAGAGTTTCACTAATAGGCTCCATGTGGCATCTATCTGAGTTATTAACATGGTCATAAGAATGTTAAATAATTTCCTTAAAGCAACTTAGTAATTTTTGAAATAAACTTAATGAAGTAAATGTACAAGTTAAAAATGATAGTATTTTCACATTAACCCAAAGGCTTAATGTCTTTATGTCCATTTAAAATAATTAAGAAGATCATATTAAAGCTTCACTTTTCCTCAACGGCAGCGGTAAATATTAACAACGGACTCTCCAGGAAAAAGAAAAAAGAGCCCTGATTTGTAACTTTTGCCAATTTCTGTGTTATAGATACTCCCACTACAGCTCATTTCCTGCTATGAGCACACAGATGCACACTAGCATGCCATTACATAAAATTCCCATCATACAGATACAGTAGACGTAACTTCAAGAGCATAGGTGAAAATGAAAAAAAGTGAAAGTGTTAGTTGCTTAGTCATGTCTGACTCTTTGCAACTCCATGGACTGTAGCCCACCAGACTCCTTTGTCCATGGAACTCTCCAGGCAAGAATACTGGAGTGGGTAGTCATTCCCTTCTCCAGGGGACTGAACCTGGGTCTCCTGCACTGCAGGCAGATTCTTTACCATCTGAGCCACCAGGGAAGCCCGATGATAATAAAATGTAAAATAATTAAACAGAGATGAGGTTTGATGGTTGATTTTGTTTTGCTATTTTTGGAAGATGTTTGCTCCACTCAGTCATTCAGGGACCAGGTTAAGAATAATTCTACAGCCTTATCCAAGGTCACACTTTGAAAGGAGACTGAGCCTGGAGGAGCACTAGGTGAGATGGTTTGTATGTCCAGGCCTGGAAGTGGTTCTAGTATCTTCTTCCCTTCTGACCTATTCTTCAGTCACATGACTGCACTCAGCTGCAAAAGAGGCTGGGAAATGTAGTCCATTGCTGTGTCCAGGGGAGGAGCAAAGTCCAGTTTAGGGGACCAGTTAATAGTTTCTGTCATGTCATTGCTTTGTACTTTTAAACCTGTCCTCATGTGGCATGACTTGGGGAGGGAGACTTGAATTTAGGTAAGTGTAATCAATAACTGTTCCAGGGCAAGCCTCGTCATCTCTGAGTCCCAGTTTTCTCTGTAAAACTCAGAGCTTAAACTAGGTCCTTCCTAGTTCTGTAACTGCTAATTCATCTTCCCTGCTCAGCATTCCCTGTTCTTTTCTTTCTGGTCCCCTAGGGGTAGCTTTTGTTCATTTGTCGGTCCTGACGTGAACCCCTTTCTGCAGTGGAAACTGGTCTTTGGTATGGCTTGGCAGCTTTGTCTACCTGCCTGACTTGGGACCGGGGCCTTGGAGCCCAGGGCACTCCTGAGTCAGGGCTTCTGAGTGAACCTGTTCTGTCTGGGGAGAGCCATGCCTGGTACAGAGCAGGGCAGCAGTTTCTCAAGAAGCTGTTCTCATTTTGCTTCACTCAGGAAAATGCCAAATTTAATATGTAGGAGCAGACATTTTGCTCCAGCAAACATCTTGTAGAAATTATAGTTTTCACGGAAGACTGCAGCCTCTGGAGTCAAAGTGCCTGGGTTCAAATCCCTGCTCTTTCTGAGTTGTGTTCAGTTCAGTCGCTCAGTCGTGTCCTACTCTTTGTGACCCCATTGTGTCCTACTCTTTGCAATCCCATGAACTGCAGCACGCCAGGCCTCCCTGTCCATCATCAACTCCTGGAGTCCACCCAAACCCATGCCCGTTGTATCGGTGATGCCATCCAACCATCTCATCCTCTATCGTCCCCTTCTCCTCCTGCCCTAAATCTTTCCCAGCATCAGGGTCTTTTCAGATGAGTCAGCTGTCCGCATCAGGTGGCCAAAGCATTGGAGTTTCAGCTTTAACATCAGTCCTTCCAGTGAACACCCAGGACTGATCTCCTTTAGCATGGACTGGTTGGATCTCCTTGTAGTCCAAGGGACTCTCAAGAGTCTTCTCCAACACCACAGTTACTGCATTGTGTTACTGAGGCCAAATTACTTAACATTTCTGTGCCTCAGTTTCCTTCTCTGTAAATAAAATTTAAAAAAAATTAAGATAAAAAGTTAGATAATATATACTTTAAAATATTTGTATTAAAATAACTGTCAGTGTGTTTTTTGAGGAATAAGTAAGTTAATACATGTAAATGCTATAAAAGTACTGTTTTTAGTGGTGTCATTATTAATATAATTGTTATTGCACAGAGGAGTTAAGGAAATGGTGTTCTTATGGGCATTGCAAACAAGAAACAAAAAAGGATCAGGATCTGGTGATTCTAAAATTGGCAGTTACTTCAATAGGTTGTGCATTGCACAACTGCTCCAATTATGCCATGGATGCTCTTCGCTTCTCTTCCTTCCTGCCTTTACACTCTTCCTCCTGCCCTCCTTCAATCCCTTTTCCTCACGAGAAGCAAAAGTAGTGGGATTTAGGATGGTATTAAAGTGCCAGGCTGAGAGCTGCAGACATTTTAATCAGATCAGCATCTTTCAGCATGTTGACCTCTCTTCCTACTTCTGTACTCTTGGCAGGCATTGCTAATCAATGTGAGAGTTTTTTCCTACTGAACCTCAGGACCTCCAAAGGAAGAGGTTGTAAGTCAAGACACTTAACACCTGGTACTATTTGACCAATCAGAGCCAACCCTCGCCAGAAGGCTGGAGTTTCCCTGTGGCACCAGGCATTAACCCCTTAGTTGCTGGATTTGTTAAGAAATCAAAGGATTTACAGGGAAAAAGCTGGAGTGTCCAAGGGAGTAGTAGAGAGGGAGAAGGGAGGATACAAGGGTTCTCAGAGCAGCATGAAAGAATGAAAGTATTTTACTATGTTAATAATTAGTATAGCTGTTCTTATACAGAGTACTAACCTTGCACAGAATCATTTTCAACACCTCCATTGCCACAGATCACAACGGAACTTGAGATGAAACTCAGTTGACAGGCAAGCATTAGAAGATGTGGTTCAAAGAAGTGGATCACTGCTCTTCTCAAAAGTTATGGAGGAGACTTTGCGGAAAAGATGGATTTGGGCTGGATCCTGAAGGGTTTCCACTGGTAGAAGGGGAAATGGGAAGAGGATGAACAGACAGGCAAGTGTGAACCTGACTAGGGAGGCAGGTCCCTCTTCCTGGCTCCCTGGAAGATGCTGTACCAGGTTGCCGTGGTGATGACAACAGACTCCTGTGGTCCAGCAGCCTTGTGAAACCATCAGAGAAGAAAAGATGGGCAATTCCTCAGTTCCCATTTCTACCCAGACTGTGAAATGGCAGTAAACGCCAATCTGTTTTCCTCTAGAAAAAGTGATTTCACTTTGAATTTTACATCATCAGTTCCAAAAAGAAAATAATTCACCAAAACAAATGTAAATAAATCATTATAAAATGTCTTGCTTTTCTCTTTTTCTTTTCTTCGGGTAGATGTTTTCAGTATCCACAAGGAAAATCATACTACTTTCAAAATTAGCCTGCAGACAACTTAACTGCTTGAGAGAAATCATTTCTCCAGATTTGTTAAGGAAGAAATACTATAGGAGTGGAGTGAGAGTAGGATGAATTTTATACTGGGAGGGAGAAGAGCTGGGTGCTGCTCTTTGTTCTGTCTCCTAGTGTGTAATGCCAATTGATTTCCTCTTAGAAAGTGAATTAACATCTTCATTTCAGAGCAAGTTTGGCAAAAAAAGAGAAAGAAATAAAGACAGAAAAGAAGACTCTATAGCTCAAACACAGCTATTAAAATTTTTGGCTTATTCTCTCTTCATATGTGTTCAAAAATTTATACAAGGTTCTAATCAGGGAACCTTGGCTTTCCCTGAAGTCTCAGACGATAGGGAATCCACCTGCAATGCGGGAGACCTGGGTTTGATCTCTGGGTTGGGAAAATCCTTTGGAGAAGGGAAGAGTTACCCTCTCCAGTATTCTGGCCTGGAGAGTTCCAGGGACAGAGCAGCCTGGCAGACTACAGTCCCTGGGGTCTCAGAGTCGGACACAACTCAGCGACTTTCACTTCCTTTCTTTCTAGTCACTAAACGTGAAAGTGTTGCTCAGTCATATCCGCCTCTTTGAAACCCCTTGGAATTTAGCCTGCCAAGCTCTTTTGCCCATTGAATTCTCCAGGCAAGAATACTGGAGTGGGTAGTCATTCTTTTCTCCATGGGATCTTCCTGACCCAAGGATCGACTCAGGTTTCTTGCATTGCAGGCAGATTCTTTACCATCCGAGCCATCAGGGAAGGCCCTAAGTCATAGTGTACGTCTAATTTATGTCCTGCCTCCTCACTGAACCTGAAGTTTACATTTTTCCTAGGCTGTATATGTGTGGCGTTGTCTCTTTGTTGAGGACAAAATCACAGGATGCTGAGGGTTGGAGTTTATAACTTAATTCCTTTCTTTCTAGTCACTAAACGTGAAAGTGTTGCTCAGTCATATCCGCCTCTTTGAAACCCCTTGGACTTTAGCCTGCCAAGCTCTTTTGCCCACTGAATTCTCCAGGCAAGAATACTGGAGTGGGTAGTCATTCTTTTCTCCACGGGATCTTCCTGACCCAAGGATCGAACTCAGGTTTCTTGCATTGCAGGCAGATTCTTTACCATCCGAGCCATAAGTCATAGTCTACGTCTAATTTATGTCCTGCCTCCTCACTGAACCTGAAGTTTACATTTTTCCTAGGCTGTGTNTTTTCTCCACGGGATCTTCCTGACCCAAGGATCGAACTCAGGTTTCTTGCATTGCAGGCAGATTCTTTACCATCCGAGCCATAAGTCATAGTCTACGTCTAATTTATGTCCTGCCTCCTCACTGAACCTGAAGTTTACATTTTTCCTAGGCTGTATATGTGTGGCGTTGTCTCTTTGTTGAGGACAAAATCACAGGATGCTGAGGGTTGGAGTTTATAACTTAATCCTTAAACTCAAGGGTCTTCATAGCATTTCCAAGTGGATAGATATTCTGGTGTCTTGTGTTTTAAGGCAATTACTTACTTGTTTGGCTTCAGGCTGTTTTTGCTTTAGATTTTCTGCATGAATGAGGTATTGTCCAGAGAGGGTGCTGTGCTAATAGATGGAGCTGACCTCTCTTGGATGTGGATTTTTTGACTCAGTGGGGACAGAAACTAGAGTGGCTTGAAGCCTGTCCTTTCTGCACTGCCCCTGGGGAGATAGCTATAGAAGGGAGCTGCTGGGAAGGCATGCTCCCCAGGTTGGAATGAGCCTTGCTATTTCTGTACCAGTTCACAAACCTCAGATTTCACCTTTATTTGGGGTTTATTTTCAGTGTCCTAAATTTTCAAATCATCATTTTGATTATTTTAGCTTCACTTTGGCTTTTCTGCACGTGTGCTGCATGCTTCCTTGTGTTCAACGCTTTGCAGCCCCCTGGACTATAGCCCTCCAGACTCTGTTCATGGGGTTCTCCGGGTGAGGATACTGGAATGGGCTGCCATTGCTTCCTCCAGGACATCTTCCTGACCCAGGGATCGAACCCAGGTCTCCTGCATCTCCTGCATCGATGCAGAAGGATTATTTACCACTTTGCCTTTTCTAAAGGAGTTTTATTCTTATGATTGTTTAGTTCTTAAATAGCCTTTTAGTTTTACATTACAGCAGTAAATGGGATTGTACCATTATAAGAAGTTTAGCAAAAAAAAAGAAAAATACCCATAACCTAAACACAATTCATAATTTTTGCTTCTTTCCTATTAATTAATATTCAACATATTTAACAAGTCATAAACATGGTATATGAA
>SJYX01005754.1:3789-16970 GCA_006410675.1 Oreotragus oreotragus
CCCCCCGCCCATGCTGCCCATCCTACTGAAAAGTTCTGGCTTCTAGAAAGTCCTACTCTTCGCTGTGATGTGCGGGCCTGTCTTTCTGGTGGCACACAGGCGTAGCTGCCCTGCAGCAGGTGGGATCTCCCTGGACCAGGGACCCATGAGCCCCGTGTCAGAAGGCGGATTCTTCACTACTGGAACACCAGGGATCCAGAAAGTCCCTTCTTATGTTGAGCGGAAGTCTACCTCCTTAAACCACACACCCACCGATTTCTGGCTGTCCTCGGGGTCAGCCTGGAAGAAGCCTCCAGTTCTGCAAGATGGCCTGCTGGACATCTGAGTGGGGCTCCGTATCACCCTCCTTATCACTCTTCCAGTCAAGCGTGTCCTCCAGACCCTGGTCCACATCTGGTTCAACTCATCTGGTCGGGCAGTGTTCTGAGTGACGCTCCCAAGCCCAGGCGGTCCCTCCAGCTCCGAGCTTGGGGCCTCCCTCCCCGCCACTGACCCTGTGGCCCACAAACACCCCTGGATTTCTCCCCAGAGGCCGCTACGAAGCCCAGGTGCTTCTCTTTCCTCTAGTACTGTACTGCCTTTTGTTTTCTTTTAACCAAAAGCAGAACTCTAAGTCCATCTCCGTGAAATTCATCTGCTTGGTTTTGCTCCAACATTCCAGCCTGAGCAAATCATGTAGAATCTTGCTTCTGTCGTTGACTGTATTTTATCTGACTCACACCACTGGGGGTCCTCCGAAGAATCATCGAACAGCCTCAAGTTTTCATCCGAAACACTGGTTTTGGGGGTGGGGGTGAAGCTACATGTGTTTACGCTTATCCTTTTTCTTTGAAAGGGACACGACTTGCGAAGGAATCCCCTGGGAGGCTGTCACGGAATCCTCCTTCCAGGGTGCCCTTGACCCCGAATTCAGTGTCTCAGGAAATGGTTCATGGCCCGCAGGACAGAATCACCTGGAGGGTAAGGGGGACGGTGCACGCCACACCCACTGTTATCTGTGTGGTCTGAAATGTGCATTTTGAAACAATGTTCCCGTCTGCTTCGTGGGTCTGATGCACGCATGCGCACGCGCGTGTCAGCTACACTTTGGTGAACCAGCGCGTAAATCAATACTCTTTGCATTCACCCAGAACTGTTCACCCAGCTTTGAACCCCCTTAACGGCACCAGCCCAGCGTCAGGGCTCTTCGAGATTGCTCCCTCCTCATCCCCCCAGCCTCACTCTGGATCCCTCCTCCTCCTGCTCTCGTTCACTCCCTTCCCTGCCCCTCTCCCTCAACTCACTCCCACCTGGCTCTGATCTGAGCTCGACTCCAGCGACCGGAACTGTGGACTTTCACTGAGCTCACCCCATATCCCTCCACCCTGCAGCCCCACACGGCAGGCAGGACAGACGGCGAACGTGATCTAACGGGGAGAAGACAGCCCTGGGGCGCGGTGAGCCGCAGGGGACGAGCCCCAGGTATCCTCACGGCCCAGGCTCACTGGACCCCGTCTGCCTCCCCTGTCTGGAGACAGCAGGTCAAATCCAGCAGGACCATCTCCCAGAGTGTTTCAGGCGGGCCTGAGGCTTTTGGGAAAATCTTTGTAGATACAAAAACAAGGAAAAACAACTCCTGGGACTTCCCTGGTGGTCCAGCAGCTAAGACTCCGTGCTCCCAATGCAGGAGCTCCTCCTCCCAAGCAGGAGGCCCAGGTTTGATCCCTGGTCAGGGAACCAGACCCTCACGCCTCAACTAAAAACTAAAAACTCATCTAAAAACAAATGAAAAATGTAAAAAAAAAAGAAAGAAAACACGAAAAATACAGCTCGTGAGAAAACAAGGCCCGTATGTGTGGGGTCACTTCTTGAGCAGGAGCTTGACTCTGACACGAAGTTAGAGACTCTCACTGTTGGAGCAGAGAAGACCTGGCTGAGGGTGCTAAGAGCCATTGATCTTGTAGAAGGTGGAATTGATCGGGGCTGGAGTCAGACTCTGATCGCAGATCCAGGGTGGCAGCTGGGAGGGGATGGGATGCAGAGAGCGGAGTTGCCACCGGTGCTCCCTGCTGGGCTGGAGAGGCTCACGCCGAGGGTGGCGGCCTGGGATGCTAGGGAGCTTCCCATAACCACCCGGGACACCTGATTCCCATCGCTTGGTGAGAAAGCGGATAGCATGCACCCCAGAGACAGGCTCTCCCACCCTGGTTCCCGGAGCTCAGGCACGACCACATGGGCGGACAGCTGATGAGCCACCTGGGGTCTGTTATGATGGGGTAGTGGGGCTGGAGGTGGAAGGTGAGGAAGGGGTGTCCTGGTCAAGGGGCCGGGTCAAGGGGCCCCAGACGGCCAGGGCAGCTTTTCGTCCGCTGCGTCTGCCTCCCACCTCCGCGTCCCCGCCCGGCCCAACGCAGACAGACACTCACCAGCAGAGGAGCGTGGCCACCACGGCCGTCCAGGTGACGCAGCAGGAGCGGGGGTGCTTGGCCTGCACCGCCTCGTCCCGCCGGCAGCAGCACACGCATACCAGGTAGGCCGCGAGGAGGACGAGGTTCAGGCCCAGGCCGACGGCGGCCACCAGCCCCAGGAACAGCAGCGACTGAGGAGGGAGAGGCTGGGGGTCAGCGCTGGGTCCTGGGGGTGCGGGGAAGGGTCCCAAGCTCAGCGGGGCTGCGGGAGCCGTGACTGAGCTGTACGTCCAATGCCCTCCTCCCAGGACTGATGCTCCCGCTCTGTATAAAGGGCCCGGCCCTCGGGCACCAGGAGTTGGGGGGAGATGGAGGTCGGGTGTGGGAGGGGGCAGAGGGCCCGAGACAAGAGAAGGCAGGAGGTGTGGCTCAAGGCTGGCCCCCATCTGGGGCATGCACACCTGGATGAAGGCAAGGACCAGACCCTGCCTAATGGATGCGCTGAGTCACGCAAGAGACAAGCAGGAATTGTCCCCAGACCCTGAGGTCTGTGGGTGATGCTTGGTATGACCGAGGAAGACAAGGAGAGGGAGGTCCGCACGACCGGAGCATCCGAGGCCTCCTGAGGAGGTAGGGCCTGGGCAGGGTGTCTCAGAAGCTGAGCGGGGGCCTAGAGCCGACGTCCTGGCGTATGCCCCTTCTGAGCCTCGCTTTAGGAGTTGGGGTCCTTCCCAACGGAGGCCAACTCCGTGAAGGGGGAGTGGGAGATGTCAGGAGATGCGCCTGTGGAGGTCCCTTCTACCGCACCCCGAAAGGAACAGTGACCCCCAGACGCCAAGGGGTGGCAGCCAAGCCCAGAATCCTGAAAGGGAGAAGATGCCATCTCAGGCCCACCAAGCACTGCAGGGTCCTACCAGGGGGGCTGCTATCAGCCAGGAGGCCCGGAATCCCCTACTCCTTGCCCTCCAGTCTCCTGCCTCAGTCAGATGGGCACCAGATGGCCCCAGGGCTGGACCTGGCTCTGAATCAGGCTCCTGAGCCGACGGCCTCGCCCTGCTGCACACCTGCTCCCGAGTCGCTCCCAGCTGGGAATCTCCAGCACTCCAGTTTGGGCCATCACGGGGGGAAGATGGGTAGATTAGGGGAGACACTGGGATCCTTCCGGTCTGAGGAGGAGACAAGTCTCAGGCTGGAGCGTGCGCATACCTGGAGGCTGAGGCCTGCAGTCTGAGGTCATCTTGGCAGGAAGGGGCGGAGCCTCACAGGGGAGACCTGCTCTGCTGGTCACCTGGACCGACAGGCTCCCGACTCTCACGGACAAATGGCCAAAGTGATGGGGACGGCACACTTGGGTGTGGGATAGGTGGCTGTGGCAAAGCGTGGCCCTCGCCTCCACCTGGCCTAATCGTGTCACAGACCCTGCTGGGGCTGCCCTGCCACCCTCCCGACTCAGCGGCATGGAGGGCGAGCCCTCCTCCTCCAGGCAGTTGGGAAGGCCCAGTGGACCTGAACACATGGGTCCCCCTGCGGAAGTCCTCCTGGGGTGGCAGGGGTGGGGGCCCTGAGCCTGGACCACTAGGCTTGTCCAATGCATGGGGCCAGGAGGCTGGCCTGGGGAGACCGTGGGAAGGAGCCGCCCTGCTGCCCTGCTGGGGGCTCAGACCGTAAAGGAGCCGTCTGCAGTGCAGGAGACCGGGGCTCGATCTCAGGGTCAGGAAGATCCCCCGGAGGAGGAAATGTCTACACACTCCAGTATTCTTGCCTGGAGAATTCCATGGACAGAGAAGCCTGGTGGACTACAGTCCACAGGGTCGCAGAAGAATTGGATGCAATTGGCAACTGATACTGCCGGCCCCCAGCACAAGCCCCCAGGGCAAGCTGCTTGCTCACTGGAGGCCCTGTGGCCCTGGGCCATGGGGAAAAAGGTCAAGGACAGATAGGGGTTTCAGCTCAGTTCAGTCGCTCAGTTGTGTCCAACTTTTTGCGACCCCATGGACTGCAGCAAGCCAGGCCTCCCTGTCCATCACCAACTCTCAGAGTTTACTCAAACTCATGTCCACTGAGTCGCTGATGCCATCCAACCGTCTCATCCTCTGTCGTCCCCTTCTCCTGCCTTCAATCTTTCCCAGCATCAGGGTCTTTTCAAATGAGTCAGTTCTTTGCATCAGGTGGCCAAAGGATTGGAGTTTCAGCTTCAGCATCAGTCCTTCCAATGAATATTCAGGACTGATCGCCTTTAGGATGGACTGGTTGGATCTCCTTGCTGTCCAAGGGACTCTCAGGAGTCTTTTCCAACACCACAATTCAAAAGCATCAGTTCTTCGGGGCTCACCTTTCTTTTAGTTCAATTCTCACATCCATACGTGACCACTGGAAAAACCATAGCTTTGACTAGATGGACCTTTGTTGGCAAAGTAATGTCTCTGCTTTTTAATATGATGTCTAGCTTGGTCATAGCTTTTCTTCCAAGGAGCAAGCATCTAAAATTTCATGGCTGCAGTCTCACCATCTGCAGTGATTTTGGAGGCCAAGAAAATACAGGGGTTCAGAGCCTTGCTGTTCAAAGTGGAGTTCACCAGCACTGCAGCACTGACCTCTTCTGAGATGCAGAATGCACCATCTCCAGCTCCACCCTGGACCCAGCGAATCAGAAGTGCGCCAAGAGATGACCGGTGGGTCTATACCCTGTTCAAGTCTAGGAGGCACCGAGTAGTGGCCACAGACTTCCTCAAGATGTTTTCGGCAGTGGAACCTTTCCTTCAGACTCGCTTAGCAGAGCGTCTCCTGACTGAGGAGTGGATGTAAATGCCACGCTTTGTCCTGGCCACCCCCGTGCAGGCCTGAGGTCCCTCTGCTAGAGCCCAGGATCCCCTTCACAAGTTGCAGACCACTGTGCAGTGTGCAAACCCCTCGAGCCGGCAACCCTTCTCCTTTCCCTGGCAGAAAGGAGGGCTTGTGTCCCCACTGCCCCCCGACAGCTGTTCACCGCAGCCTAACACTTCAGTTAAGAGTCAAGTGCCGGAAGCAAGGAACCTTTCCTTCAGACTCGCTTAGCAGAGCGTCTCCTGACTGAGGAGTGGATGTAAATGCCACGCTTTGTCCTGGCCACCCCCGTGCAGGCCTGAGGTCCCTCTGCTAGAGCCCAGGATCCCCTTCACAAGTTGCAGACCACTGTGCAGTGTGCAAACCCCTCGAGCCGGCAACCCTTCTCCTTTCCCTGGCAGAAAGGAGGGCTTGTGTCCCCACTGCCCCCCGACAGCTGTTCACCGCAGCCTAACACTTCAGTTAAGAGTCAAGTGCCGGAAGCAGCGCAAATGCTGACCAACAAGCGATCTGACATGTAACAGGTGCTAGAGCCACAAAAGGGAATACGGTGCAGCCGCGAAAAGTAAGTGGCAGCGACAACCAGTGATCGGCGGGTGAATGTTACAGACGCGACACGGGAAGAAACGAGGGAGACGGAGCAGCAGGGGGTGCGGGTTAACTGATGCGGAGAGGAGAGGCTCAGCTGCAGGCACGGGGCCCGAGACGCACCTGCCTCTGGGAGGGGATCAAGGGGGTCAGGGACAGACGTGGCCTGGGGTGGTGTCTCATACACACACGCGCGCGTGCACACACACGTGCTGAGGTGTACACTTACTAAGAGAGCACACTTCCCTATAAGTTAATCCTAATGAAAACAAAACCCGGATAAACCTTTTGCATAGATCAGAGACCGGCTAACAGTCAGACCTCCTCCCAGCTTCCCCTGACAATCTCACCCTCAATATCCTCCCAAACAGGAAAACCCACAGACTCTACCACGGGCCCCCATCCTGCACAGCAGGACCTCCGGGAAGCAATCACGACTTGGGGTGGTGCCACCTGAGTGTCTCCAAACCACAGCCCGTCCCTACCCCTGGGTCTGCTCCCCCATTTCACCCCTCACAACACACTTGGGTCCCCTGACCTCTTGCAAGCCCCGTACTGTGGGCAGGGCCCTGGGATTCTCAGGCAGAGAGGCTTCTCCAAGCCGGGCGTCTGGCCTCAATTCTTTTACTCCTGCTTTGGCCCAGCCCGGGGAGGCCGTGCCTGGGAAATCCAAACTCGGAGGCACTTTTGTTAGCAGTTCTCTTCCACCAGAACTTTCTTCCAGCACTGGGAGCACGAGGGCAGGAGCAGGGGAGCTAGGATCAGGGTTTTGGGCTGTTTAGCGACTAAGTCGTGTCCAACTCTTTGCCACCCCATGGACTGTGGCCTGCCAGCCTCCTCTGTCCATGGGATTTCCCAGGCAAGAGTCCTGGAGTGGGGTGCCGTTTCCTTCTCCAGAGGATCTTCTGGTCCCGGGGATCAAAACCGAGTCTCCTGCACTGGCAGGCAGTTTCTTTATTGCTGAGCCATCTGGGAAGCCCAGGGTTAGGGTTAAGGTTGGAGGCAGGAGGGGCTGAAAGAGAAGCCTGCAGAACTCCCCCGCCCCTACCCCATCACCTGCCACCCTCTAACAGGCAACAGTTCTGCTCCTAAGGGACTCTGCAGGTCTCCGTTACACACCTCCGGGTGTTACAGGGAGGATGTCCTGTCTGCGGGAAGCCAGGAAGTCGATGCACACGTCCTCCTGCGCTGAGGGAGCCGAGAAAGGACAGGTTCCCAGCCCCTGTGGCCACCACCTCCCTGAGCTGCCCAACGGCCAACCCACGACCCCCGCATCAGGGCTCAGGCCTCGCCCTATCATCCAAGCAATGTCCACTCATTCTGGTTTGTCACTTTGCAATGAGAAACCAGAGCCTGAACCCAGGACCCCAGCGGGGGGCAGCAGTGACCGACGGGCCCGAGGTGGCAGCTGAGTCCCCTGGGGCTTCTGCACTTGGGTGGGGGAGGGAGAGGGCAACATACTGAACATCCCTCACCTCGAGACCCCAGGAGATGAAGAGTGTGCCAGCCCAGGGGTGAGGCCAGAGGGCAGGGAGCTGCAGGGTGAGGCCCTGACTGGAAAGGNCCAAGGAGCAAGCATCTAAAATTTCATGGCTGCAGTCTCACCATCTGCAGTGATTTTGGAGGCCAAGAAAATACAGGGGTTCAGAGCCTTGCTGTTCAAAGTGGAGTTCACCAGCACTGCAGCACTGACCTCTTCTGAGATGCAGAATGCACCATCTCCAGCTCCACCCTGGACCCAGCGAATCAGAAGTGCGCCAAGAGATGACCGGTGGGTCTATACCCTGTTCAAGTCTAGGAGGCACCGAGTAGTGGCCACAGACTTCCTCAAGATGTTTATGGCAGCGGAACCTTTCCTTCAGACTCGCTTAGCAGAGCGTCTCCTGACTGAGGAGTGGATGTAAATGCCACGCTTTGTCCTGGCCACCCCCGTGCAGGCCTGAGGTCCCTCTGCTAGAGCCCAGGATCCCCTTCACAAGTTGCAGACCACTGTGCAGTGTGCAAACCCCTCGAGCCGGCAACCCTTCTCCTTTCCCTGGCAGAAAGGAGGGCTTGTGTCCCCACTGCCCCCCGACAGCTGTTCACCGCAGCCTAACACTTCAGTTAAGAGTCAAGTGCCGGAAGCAGCGCAAATGCTGACCAACAAGCGATCTGACATGTAACAGGTGCTAGAGCCACAAAAGGGAATACGGTGCAGGCGCGAAAAGTAAGTGGCAGCGACAACCAGTGATCGGCGGGTGAATGTTACAGACGCGACACGGGAAGAAACGAGGGAGACGGAGCAGCAGGGGGTGCGGGTTAACTGATGCGGAGAGGAGAGGCTCAGCTGCAGGCACGGGGCCCGAGACGCACCTGCCACTGGGAGGGGATCAAGGGGGTCAGGGACAGACGTGGCCTGGGGTGGTGTCTCATACACACACGCGCGCGTGCACACACACGTGCTGAGGTGTACACTTACTAAGAGAGCACACTTCCCTATAAGTTAATCCTAATGAAAACAAAACCCGGATAAACCTTTTGCATAGATCAGAGACCGGCTAACAGTCAGACCTCCTCCCAGCTTCCCCTGACAATCTCACCCTCAATATCCTCCCAAACAGGAAAACCCACAGACTCTACCACGGGCCCCCATCCTGCACAGCAGGACCTCCGGGAATTAATCACGACTTGGGGTGGTGCCACCTGAGTGTCTCCAAACCACAGCCCGTCCCTACCCCTGGGTCTGCTCCCCCATTTCACCCCTCACAACACACTTGGGTCCCCTGACCTCTTGCAAGCCCCGTACTGTGGGCAGGGCCCTGGGATTCTCAGGCCNAAACCACAGCCCGTCCCTACCCCTGGGTCTGCTCCCCCATTTCACCCCTCACAACACACTTGGGTCCCCTGACCTCTTGCAAGCCCCGTACTGTGGGCAGGGCCCTGGGATTCTCAGGCCGAGAGGCTTCTCCAAGCCGGGCATCTGGCCTCAATTCTTTCACTCCTGCTTTGGCCCAGCCCGGGGAGGCCGTGCCTGGGAAATCCAAACTCGGAGGCACTTTTGTTATCAGTTCTCTTCCACCAGAACTTTCTTCCAGCACTGGGAGCACAAGGGCAGGGGCAGGGGAGCTAGGATCAGGGTTTTGGGCTGTTTAGCGACTAAGTCGTGTCCAACTCTTTGCCACCCCATGGACTGTGGCCCGCCAGCCTCCTCTGTCCATGGGATTTCCCAGGCAAGAGTCCTGGAGTGGGGTGCCGTTTCCTTCTCCAGAGGATCTTCTGGTCCCGGGGATCAAAACCGAGTCTCCTGCACTGGCAGGCAGTTTCTTTATTGCTGAGCCATCTGGGAAGCCCAGGGTTAGGGTTAAGGTTGGAGGCAGGAGGGGCTGAAAGAGAAGCCTGCAGAACTCCCCCGCCCCTACCCCATCACCTGCCACCCTCTAACAGGCAACAGTTCTGCTCCTAAGGGACTCTGCAGGTCTCCGTTACACACCTCCGGGTGTTACAGGGAGGATGTCCTGTCTGCGGGAAGCCAGGAAGTCGATGCACACGTCCTCCTGCGCTGAGGGAGCCGAGAAAGGACAGGTTCCCAGCCCCTGTGGCCACCACCTCCCTGAGCTGCCCAACGGCCANTGGGGGTGGGGCGGGGAGGGCTCAGGAGGTCTTTCCTCCTGAGAAAGGCCCCCAAGTTGAGGGAGCCCCATAGCTCTGGATCCAACCCTCCCCTGGGAGTGTGTGAGACTCTGCGGAGCCTATGAACAGGACTGCCCAGAGTTAACACGTGGAGATAGGTGTAAAAAGTGAAGAATGTCTCCTCTGCTTCCGCATGCACGTCCCAGGACAATGGCCGGCCAGCAGAAGCGAGAGAGCAAAGGTGGGAGAGGGAGCAGGCAGGGGGTTGTGCCCACGGCAGGGGCGCGGTGAACCTCCGCGCAGCAGCATCTGGAGCCTCCAGCCTCGCAAAGGCACCGGTCCTCAGTGTCTGTTCTCCCACCTCTCTGGGGTGGATGGTGATGGGGCAGCTGAAGGGGGAACCGGGTGGCTGGTTTGGGGAGACACAGCTGGGGGCAGTGTCCGGGCCCTTTCCCCAACTCTGCCCACACGACACCTGGCCGGCGGGGGCCTTCTCTGTGCCAAGCAGGGCTTGTGGCAACTTACGAAGCGCCCGGCACTGGCCACATGCTTTATACCCACTAAACGACGATGGGGTCCTTTCACTAGCTCTTTGACGCCAGGATCTGCTCCATCCCCACCCTGTCTCACCTGGGCAAACGTGAGGAGGGTCTCGGTAGCTTCCCCACCTGGAGCTGGGGGCCCAGCTGGGCGGGGGGCACCCCTTCGGCCTGGGTCTCGCCATCTCCCCAGGAGCCTGGTGGATGGGGCCCAGGCGATCTGGGCGAGGACTCAGGGTCTGGTCCACTGGCAGGGAGGAGTGGAAAGATTGACCCACCAGCGGGCTTCCACAGCGGCTCCCAAGACCCCAGAAAGTGAGCGGGGGCAGGGACCTGCTTTCTCGAGGAAGTTCTGGGGCTGACTTTGCTCAGGATGTCTGGGTCGTCACCAGGCGATCTGCTCTTCCAGATCCGTGGCACAGCCCGCCCCCTCCCCTGAGCTGTCCTTCATCTCGACTGCCTGGTCCCAGCTCCACTTAATCCTTGTGTACACACGTGTGTGGATGCCCATGCACACACACACACACATGTGCTGTACCACAAGCCAGCATTCTTCACTTGGCCCTCCGGGGCATGAGCTGCAGCCCCCTTGGCACGTGTCTTTCAGTCCTTCCTGGTCGTGACAGCAAAGGATCCTCATCTGCATCCTCCATGCGTCACTGTACTCGGACACGCTGTTGAACATCAAGGCCAGTCTGCGTAATGATTTGCGTCACTGGGTCCATCACGTGCGAGGGGACCCTCTAGGTACTAAGCATGTTTCAAGGGGCAGCTTATTTACTACTTGCAAAGGAGGGAAGGGAGGCTCAGGGAGGTGCAGATACCTGCCACAGTCACACAGTAAGTGACAAACTGTGGATTCCAACGAACAGCCCCTCCCAGCTACTCAGCTGCTGAGCCCCGAAGGCCTTGGCGGCACGGTTAGCACGTGACCCCATGTCTGGCGCAGGGCTTCTCCTCGGTCAGGAGGCTGCTGAGCGCTGAGATGATTGCCAGCAGGAGGTGCCCAACCGATGGTGCTAACTGACCTGGGCAGTGCCTGCTGTTCAGGAGGAAGAGGACTTCCAGAAGAGACTCGTGGTCAGACACCAGAGGAACTTACCAGAACGGGAGCCGCCTGAAATAAACACCCAGAGCCAGACTTCCCGTCCAGTCCTGTCCAGCCCCACCGCACTCGGATCCCAGGCAGGGCCCTCGGGCTGCCTGAGCAGGGCGAGGAGGGTGGGGGTGAGGCCGGGGAAGGGGATGCCCCTTGGAGTGCCAGGGTCTGACACGGGGAGGAGAGGGACAGGGACTGTGAGTCGGTCCCTGTGGCTTGGCTGTCACCTCTCCAGGGGACCAAGCGGGGTGGGGCAGGCTCAGGCCCACCAGCACAGCCAGACAGCAGCCGTCTGTCCAGTCCAGCCCGCTCCCCACACCTGAAGGTCGTCTCCACCCAGGCAGGAGCTTACTTTTCCTCCAGGGGAAAGGAGAAAGCTACGGTGGGAGACCCCAGGGCAGGATCTGGGGCGCGGGGTTTGGGACAAGCAGCTGTGGGGTCAGACACACACACACACAGACACACACACACACAATCTGCAAGCAACACAGCTGTCTCTGAAATCATATCCGCCTCTTTTCATGCATTCACTGGGAGCGGAAGATTCCCTGGAGTTCTCCCCAGGCGACCACATTCTCAGGGAGCCAGTGGCCTTCCCCAGGCCGGGCTCAGGGAGGGGGTGGGAGGGGGCGTGCAGTCCGGGACAGGCGCAAGCTGGGGAAGCCAAACTGGCCGACAGCAGCAGGAAGGGGGCCCCGGTTCACTCCCGCTTCTGGAAGGGCAGGCACCAGCTGCCTGGGGCCCACGGGTGACAAGGACGCTAGGGGTTATTATTAGACTCCCCGGTCAGGTGCCCTGCACACCCCACTGGATCAGGATCCCCGGGACCCTGCAGGAGAAAGTCCTGGTGGGCGAGAGGCGAACAGTTGACTGCCAGCTTGACCTCCGAGGCCCGGCTCCGCCCGGACCCGCCCCACACACGTAGATTGTGGAGAAACTGCCCGCCGGGGGTCAAAGTCCCCAGATTGGCGCACAGGTCTAAACAAAGCAGCCCCATCTTGGGTTTCCCAGCCGCGGAATCTTTGACCCGACAGAGAACTGACTCAGCCTGGCCTCGGGGGCTGAACTGGGCTGCGCCAAACCTGACCAGGCTGGGAGATTCTGCACTCGGTCTGGGCGGGGAAGCCGAGGGGAGCACCCCTTCCCCCTAGGGGTGCAGAAACAGGGGAGGGAAGGGGCAGCAGAGCGGGGCGAGGGCAGAGTTGCGAGGATGGGGGAAGAGGCTGGCCAAGCCGCCCAGACCCCAGAAATCCAGGGCTCAGAAGGTGTGTCTGTACAGAGGAGGGGTTGGGGTGTTGGGGGGCACTTTCTTTCCCATGCATATCCACATGAGGCTGCGGGTCCACACCCCTCTTCTCTGGCTCTGTCGCCTTCCAGGAGGGGCCCAGGCGGAGGGGCTGGCAGGGGCTGGGGAGGAAGGGTGCCGCGGGGACGAAGCCGGAGACTCCAGCCAGTTTCTGCCCAAACTTCTCCCAAGCGGCACAGACCCGGAAAGCGAGAGCGCGTCTGGTTCCCCGCAGGAGGAGGAGGGAGACCCCGGGGAGCGCCCCGCCGTCCCGCCCCTGCCCCCCGCAGCTGGCGCGCGAGAATCATCAGATTCAGGTACCAATGCACCCCCAGCCCCGACCCGAGCGGCGCAGCCCTCTCCCTGGGCTCAGCCCCCACCCCCGCCCCGCAGGAAGCGCCCTTCCCCCCGTGCCGTTGGCCGGCTTAACTCCTATCTTTCCAGTTGTCCAGGCCCGTGAGGTTCCCAGACGAGAGGGCCGTGGGCCAAGGACCCACGGGGGAAAGGGCGACGCGGGAAGAGGCTGCGGGGAGAGTGTGGGCGGGTGGGGTGTGGGGTCTGGAGGCGCGCGGAGCGCGGCGGGCTGGGAGGCGGGAAGGGGCGGCGCGGGGACTCGGGGCGCCGGGTGGCGGACTCACCTCCTGGTAACTCTCATCGCGGGGCCTGAAGGTGCTGTCCACCGGCTGCAAGCGCAGCCCGAGGTGCGGGACGCTGTGCAGCCACTCCACCCACCAGGGCGCGATGTACTCCACGCGCGCCGCCGGCATGGCTCAGCCCGAGTGCGCCCGCCCGCCGGTCGGCCCGGGACGCGCGCCCGCCCCGCCCGGCCCCGCCCGGCCCCGCCCAGCCGA
>SJYX01005754.1:19297-32770 GCA_006410675.1 Oreotragus oreotragus
GGTTGGGAAGATCCCCTGGAGAAGGAAATACCCACTCCAGTATCCTTGCCTGGAAAATCCCATGGACAGAGGAGCATGGCGGGCTATAGTCCATGGGGTCCCAAAGAGTCAGACACGGCTGAAGTGACTTAGCATGAACTGACAGACTGCGGACCGGACCGAAGGGACCCAGGCCCTGGGTCACTAGTTCTAAATTCACTCTCATCCGGGATTGAGTGTCCACTCTGTAAACATGGTCTTGCCCTGGGAGCACCCAGGTCATCTGCCCAAACAGCTAAGGGGTCCCAGATGAAAGAAGGAGCTGGTTGGAGGGCCCCAACCTCCCAGGGGAGAGACCCTGGAGCCTGGGGGAGGGGAGGGAGCCTGGGAAGGACAGGATGGGCTAGACCTCCCAGGGAGATGCCTTCAAGAACACAAATTGACTGAGGGCCTACTGGGTGCCAGACGTTGCTCGTGAACAAAAGCTGATGGAAAGTCTGGCTGGGCGGGGATTGTGGTTTAGCGGCAGGTGGTAGCGGTACCCACAGAAGGACGGGCGCTAGCTCAGCAGTGCTCTGGAGGAAGGCAAAGCAGGGTCAGCGCATCAGGATGCACACGGATCAGGATGCCGGGGTGGGGTTTGTGGGGGGTGCAGTCCCAGGTCCAACAGAGCCTCGAGGGCAGAAACGGACTGTGGTCCCACGACCCAGACAGCGTTCTGTGACTGCAGGAGGCACGGGGCCAGGAGAGGATAAGTCTTGGGACAGGGTCCAAGACTGGGTAAAGGGCCGTCTGAGGTCAGTGGTGGAGAAGTAGAGTGAAGGGGTCCTGAGACTAGGCTTGCATTGGGGCAGTCTGATCAGTGGTAGTGCGGGGTGGGGGTGAGGTGTGTGAAGCAGGGAGACCCCTAGGTTTCTGGCTTGGGGAACCGGGTGGATGAAGGTGAAACTCCATGAGTGACACACGTTGACTACTAGGGGAGTACAGAGTACACACCCCTTCCCTTACTAGAGATCCGGGACTGGGAGACGGAGCCCTGTTTCATAGTTGAGACTTCTCTCTCCTCCAGGCCACAGTCCTGGTCAAGGTTCCCGGAACTGCAGCCATCCGTCGATGCTGGGGAGCACCGTTCCTGTCACTGAGATTTCGTTAATTCAACACACTTTGAGCACCTTCTCTGCTCTAGGGGACACTGATGAACAAAACACACATTCCTGCCTGCATGGGGTCTGAAGTTTAAAGGTGAGGGGAAGTGAAGTGAAGTGAAGTGAAGTGGCTCAGTCGTGTCCGACTCTTTGCGACCCCATGGACGGAGAAGCCTGGTAGACTGGAGTGGGTTACCATTTCCTTCTCCAGGGGATCTTCCCGACCCAGGGATCGAACCTGGGTCTCCTNTGAGGGGAAGTGAAGTGAAGTGAAGTGAAGTGGCTCAGTCGTGTCCGACTCTTTGCGACCCCATGGACGGAGAAGCCTGGTAGACTGGAGTGGGTTACCATTTCCTTCTCCAGGGGATCTTCCCGACCCAGGGATCGAACCTGGGTCTCCTGCATTGGAGGCAGACGCTTTAACCTCTGAGCCACCAGGGAAGCCCATCAACAAGGTGAGGGGAGGCAGCCTTTATCCCACACTGTGATTAATTACAAACCCCCACCCACCCCCAAGTGCCTTCCAGAGCCCAGCATTGGTCTGTAAAATGGGACTGAATCTGGGGTGCGGGGACATTTCCTGAAAAATGACATGAGGTGAGAGCTGAAGGATGTGAAGGAGTTAACTCAGGCATCCTGGAAAGAAGGCTGGATTCTGAGCAGGGGGACAGTACATGGTGAAATCACGGCCCAAGGCCCGCAGGGCACATCGGGGAATCAGTGAGTCCAAACTCAGCCAGGGGAGTGACAACGAGATGCTGGAAACTCCCGTGGCTGGTGCCAAGGACTGGGGTGCAAGAGGGAACTGGGGCGGGGGGGATGAAATCTTTTCTCTGGACTGCAGTACAAAATACAGAGAACTGGATACCAAGAAGGGTGAATTTCACTGTAAAGTGCATCTCAGCTAGCCTTGCTTTACAGTTTTTTTTTTTTAAAAGAGAAAGAAGCTGGCAAGGTGGGCCAGTACGGCCCCATGGACCCTGGCAAAGGATCTGGTCTTGAACCAGCCATGCTGGCCGCTGAGGAGGGCGGACACCTGGAGCAATTTTGGAGGGCCCTCGGTGGCACTCAGCAGTGACCTCACAGGCCGGGACCTCCGCAGTAGGCACTGCCTGGTACCACAGACACGGTCCCCCCTCCCCGGGCTGCAGCTGCTGCTCCTGGCCTCCCCGACCCGGAAGTTAGGAGGATTTGCAGTTCCTAGTTCCTCTAGAAGATTAGCGTCACAACTGTGAACTGCAAGTGCCTTAGGGGAGAGGAGTCAGGAGGGGTCTGCCTCCCTGTGAGTGGCAGGGAGTGAGCTCACTTGTCCTGGGCGGGGGCAGGGCCCAGAGCAGGGGGCGCATGGGGGCAGGGGGGCCACACCCCACACTCGATGCTGACGGCAAGCAGAAGCTGGCCATTACCACAGCCTCGGGTGCATCCTGAACACAAACCTGCTTGTGGCCTCCTGCCCTCACTTGCCGGACTCTGGCGCCCCCTTGTGGCCCACCCGGAACACCGCGCCTAGAAAGGCGCTCAGTTTTATTCTTAGCTCAGGGCTCTAAACCACCGAAGGGGCTCTTACCATAAATTGATGGGAACCGAGGCAGAGTGCTGGGAAAAGCAGGCTGGCATCCACGAGAGCGGGGCCTGCGGCGGGAATACCGCCTTGCCAACGGCTGAGGCGTCCACAGGACCCACGCGGGCACCTGTGCCATCTTATCAGGCTCAGTATTCTCTCTGCTTAAAATGTGTGCCTGAAGCACGCGGCCCTCCTCTGGGGGGAAAGGACGAGGGTCCTTCTCACTGAGGCAGGAGGGGGTGTGGAGGCGAACTGCCCTGCCAGCTGGCAGACACCCACCAACCATAGAGGGCCCGCAGCCCCTGCTGAAGGCGGTCTTGCCTGTTCCCCTGGCGACTTTGACACCAAGACGCAGCAGACAGAAGCGTATGGAGCTCTCCTGGGGTTGGGAACTGTGCAGGTGAGGTGAGGCAGGGACAGAATTCAGAAATAAACCCTGGCATACGTAATCAAAGTCTGACTAGGACGGGACCACCGTCAGCAGGCTACGGTCCGTATGGTCGCAGAGTTGCACACAACCGAAGCAACTTGCCACGCACGGAAAAGGCACACGAAAGATCAAGGCCAGCAAGCCAGCGCGGAGTGGACGAAGGATGAGCCCCCGGAAGCCAGGCCTGGCTGGGACCGCAGCTGTCACACCGCGACTTGGACCTTCACGCGCCTGAGCCAGCAGGCATGTTCCATCCTCACAGCCACCGTTCCACCGCCTGGGGTTTGGGGTCCGATTTCTGGCTCCTCCCTGGATCCAGCGTCACCTGGATTTCCTGCCGGTCTTTTGGCTCCCAGGGTTTCTGTCCCTGGGCTGACACCCACTCACCCCCATTCTTAGCTCCTTCTTGGAAACTCTCATCTGAACTGTCCTTCCAGCTGCGTTCATCTGGTGAGCAGCTGGTACCACTCCTGAGCTCTACTCAGTAAACACACAGGACTGACTTTTTTTTCTGTGCCTGAGAACCCAGGTCTGCAGAAAAAAAAAAAATTTCACACACCCACCTGTGCTTGTGGTTGGTGGGTGTCTGGCAGCTGGCAGGGCAGTTCACCCCCTCCTGCCTCAGTGAGAGGACCCCCAGCCTTTCCCCACGGAGGAGGAGGGCCACGTGCTTCAAGCACATATTTTAAGCAGAAAAGAGTCTGATACTATTCCACAGGTGCCCGGCACAAGTCCTGTGGGAGCCTCAGCCTCCAGCCCTTGGCATAGAGGCATCTCCGCCAGTCTCAGGCTGCCGAGGGGTGGTCACCAGCCTGCTTTTCCCAGCGCTCTCCCTCAGCTCCCATCAGTCTAAGGGAAGGGCCCCTTCTCCAGTGGCACCACCTTTCAACATGGCAGAAACAAAAGCCGCCCACTTTCCGAGGATTCTGAGGAAAAGCCAGCTTCATTTACTGCCACTTCTGAGAAGGCTGATCAACTCCTTTGAACTATCATTTTCATCACTGCGGAGCTTATTTTACCTAAGTGACTTTTAAATCTCAGGAGTGGAGACTGGCTTTATTTCCATCAGTATCTGACTCCTTTAACTGCTTATTTCTCCTTACTTTCAAAATTAAGACTCAAAAAAACAGGTGACTTAACTGTCCCCTGGGAGGGACCACAGCCCAAGATAGGTGAGGTAACGAGGTAGCCCAGCCAGGATCCCCGTGCTATTCCCACCAGAAGCCATCAGCAAGTCAGGACCCACCCACCCCTGCTCTCAAAGACAAAGGCCATTTTGAGAATTTTTAAAACTTTAATACAGTTCAAAGCAGCGTACGTGGTTCATTTCAGCTCCTTCACGGCCAAACCTAGAGGCAAAGACACACAAACATGAGCCAATCAAAGGGCTCGACTCATCGGAGTTACTACTGCCTGTCTGGATTTGGCACTTAGGCTAAAGAGGGCTCACAGGGCTCAGAAATTAGGCCCACCAGGAAGGGCTGCGTCACACATTAAGTTAGTGTTTGAAAATAAAAACGCAGTTACCCCTCACACAGGAAGCAGTGCTGGCTGACTTGTACTGTGAAGACGTGGCCTGTGGAACCCTGGCTGGGCTCTGAGCTCCCAGCTGCTCTGCTGAGCCTTCCACCACCAGGATGGCCCCTCTGCTTAATCCACCCGCATCATCTGCTGTATTCAGTAAGTTTCTCAACCAGTGAGAACGGGGGCCATTAATCCCAGCACCTCCCTACCCTGCAGGGCCATGGTGAGGGTGAAATGAGCGGCCCAGGGGGTGAGTGCCAGCTGGCACGATGCTCTATTAGAAAGGCATGGCTCCCTCTGGGTCTGACTTCTGAGAACTGCCCATGTGACACACCGGCAGGAGCAGACAGTTAAGACAAAGCACAGAAGGGCCTCTAATTCTGGAGACAAGTCGGGAAACACGCCCGGGACACAGCCACCCCCCCGCCCCACCCCCCGCCCGCGGCTTCTGGCTACTCACCGGGGGGCAGGGACTGCTTCAGCTTCTCGGCCTTCTCTTTGTCTGTGATGACCAAGGTGTAAAGGTATCTGCTGCATCGAACTTTAAACTTCACATTATCCTTATTTTTCTTGATCTTGACGGCTGCCAGAGAGACCAGAGTTAGTAGCAAGGCTGTGTCACAGGAGACGTCGCAGTCCACCCGCTGTTCGCTACTTCTGCACAAAGTGGCACCCGTGACCGCCACGCTCACCTCCCTCGCTGTCCCGCTGATCAACAGCAACTAAGACCCCCCGACCCCCTCTGCCTCAGTGTCAGAAACCCACGTTTCCCTTGTATCAATACTCTAGAACCTGAGTTAAGGTCTGTATTTGTAACACAAGTAGCATCTGGCATGGAGAAGGCGATGGCACCCCACTCCAGTACTCTTGCCTGGAAAATCCCATGGAGGGAGGAGCCTGGTGGGCTGCAGTCCATGGGGTNTTTCCCTTGTATCAATACTCTAGAACCTGAGTTAAGGTCTGTATTTGTAACACAAGTAGCATCTGGCATGGAGAAGGCGATGGCACCCCACTCCAGTACTCTTGCCTGGAAAATCCCATGGAGGGAGGAGCCTGGTGGGCTGCAGTCCATGGGGTCGCTAAGAGTTGGACACCCACTCCAGTGTTCTTGCCTGGAGAATCCCAGGGATGGGGGAGCCTGGTAGGTTGGCGTCTATGGGATCGCACAGAGTCGGACATGATTGAAGTGACTTAGCGGCAGCTGCAGCATCTGGCACAGTGATACACTCCAGACCATCCAGTATCCACCTTATATGGCTTTAAGATTCTCTATCAGGACCACAGCTTGGACAATAAAGAGCCCCAAGTGTGCCCCAAACTCAGCAGCGTGCAATTTGAAATTTAGCGAACAATCTGATTATGTATACAGGTCAATGCGTTTCTATGAGGCCAGGAGCTACTCCGCAGGCGGGAAGACAGCCCCTTCCAGGTGACTCATGTCTGGCGCCCGTCAAATTGCTCGTTCTGCCTCCCATGGCGCAGGCTGACCCGGCCACACGACACGTACTCCATCTCTGCCAGCAACTGCTGAAGGGGCAGGGCATGTCACAGGAAGCAGAAACTATGTCTGAGCCTGCCCAAGACACCAGCTGCCTTGGCTCACATTCTAATAAATCAGAACCGTGGGTATTTATTCAGACCAACCTGTTCTGCTTTCTTAACATTCCTCTCAAAGCTGAATATACTGTGTTGTCCCTAGCAGCTGCCGTACACCTATAAACTGAACTCTCACAAGGTCAGACATAAGCAACTCTTAAAAATGTTTACTCAACAACATATGATGCAATACTTGTATTTACAGGAATGTACTCAAAAGAACTGAAAGCAGGGACGAGAGAGATTTTACATCAAAACTCACAGCAACATTATTCACAAGAGCCAAAGGCAGAAACCACCCAAATGTCCACGTTATGCTAAATGAACTAAGCCGGTCATGATTTCACTCACATGAGGCACTGAGATGGTCAGGGTAGAACAGACAGTAGTAGAGGCAGAAGAATGGTGGTCGCCAGGGGTCGCAGGGAGAGTCACAGACCAGTACTGGTCCAGGGCCCGTGAGGAGCCAGGCTGCCCGGGAGGAGGTGGGCCATGGGCGACACCCATCTCCCCAAGCCCGTGGAAAAACTGGTCCCTGGTGTAAAACACCTGGGGACTCTTGGTTGGTTAATGGGTTACAGGGTTTTAGTTTTGCAAGATGAGAATTTCTCAAAAAGCATGGCTGCCCTACAATGTGAATATAGTCAAACACAGTACATATACTGCACACCCAAAAAACGGTGAGCTTCACATTGTTTATGTTACAATTACAGCGATGAAGACAACTTCATCCAAAAAAGACTTCCCGGGCACCCTATCTATCATATCCAGGGGAACATGACACCTGCTTTCTCAGGTCACACTTTATAATCCAGCTCCCACACAGAAGAGCAGCGCAGAGCAGTCTGACGGATGTGGTGTTGTCTCTTTGCTGTGCTAAAACTCTCTACCGGGTCATCTGGTCTGATCCTGCCACCAATGCTGTGAGACAGGTATCATCTCCCCGCTCTGCTACAGAGGAAATGGTGGGGTAAGAGAGTTACCCACTGGGAGAGCGGGCCTTTGAACCCAGGAAGTGACCGCAAATTCCCTGGTCTGGACTAAAGCTGATCTGATAAAAGTTTCCCTTTGCACATGACTGTAAATAAAAAATACAAGCACGTGGTCACCTGCAGCTCCCACAGTACCTGTTACAGGTAAAGGGAACAC
The DNA here is from genome assembly GCA_006410675.1 of Oreotragus oreotragus. Taxonomy (NCBI): domain Eukaryota; kingdom Metazoa; phylum Chordata; class Mammalia; order Artiodactyla; family Bovidae; genus Oreotragus; species Oreotragus oreotragus. The sequence goes on from SJYX01005754.1 coordinate 26,685, forward strand.
AACTGCGATTCTCCTCGTACCCCCCGCAACCCCCAAAAGGCTCTCCTGTGAGCCACAGCTTCACCCCACCACTGAGACAGGGCATCAGCGACCTCAGTGCCTTAGCCCACCTTAACCCGTCCGGGCAAAGGTACTCTACTTTCACAAGTTACCCAACCTTCCCTTTAGGATGTATCTGGGAGGGGAGGCTGCAAGTAGCAGCCCGAGAGATGTGTTAAAGGTGCACATCTGAGTCCAAACCCAGTGCTGACCACGAGCTCCCCAAACCCCCTTCTACAAAGAGACGCAATCAAAGCCTTGCTGCTCTACGTGTCTCCTATCAGTGACCCTTCCCCTTCGTTTAGAAACCTGGACATCAACACGCGGAGAAGAAAAATGAGGCAGNTTTGAGTCCAAACCCAGTGCTGACCACGAGCTCCTCAAACCCCCTTCTACAAAGAGACGCAATCAAAGCCTTGCTGCTCTACGTGTCTCCTATCAGTGACCCTTCCCCTTCGTTTAGAAACCTGGACATCAACACGCGGAGAAGAAAAATGAGGCAGTTCATTGTGAACAGAGCTTGTCCTCAGCCCCGAACCCAACACGCAGCACTGACTCCGAGTTTGTGAAACCTGAGTTTCCCGACGTCCCCACAGCAGGAACCTCCACTATCCCCCGGGGTTTGCAAAAACTCCTACTAGGCCGGTGATGCTATCTAACCATCTCATCCTCTGCCGCCTCCGTCTCCTTTTGCCTTCAGTCTTTTCCAGAACTGGGGTCTTTTCCAACGAGTCAGCTCTTCACATCCGTTCACAGTCCCCAACACACATCAGCAAACAAAAACCCCCTGGGGACCCTCCTTAAGGAAGGAAAAGAACACACCCCGGACCAAGCGNTCTCCTTTTGCCTTCGGTCTTTTCCAGAACTGGGGTCTTTTCCAACGAGTCAGCTCTTCACATCCGTTCACAGTCCCCAACACACATCAGCAAACAAAAACCCCCTGGGGACCCTCCTTAAGGAAGGAAGAGAACACACCCCGGACCAAGCGCCTTGTCTTATGGGAGACAGGCTGAGACCCCCGAACCCCGACAGCAGACGAGGGCAGAAGCGGCCGCCGGCGCCCGCCCGCCGTTCCGGGGGGCGTCCCGGAGCCCGCGATCGCCGCCTCCCGCCCGGGGCTCCCACTTACACTTGGCGTCCTTGCGGCGGGCTGTGAGCAGGAAGTCCTTGATCTCCTCAATTTTGCGAGGCTGCAACACAGAGCGAAGGCAATCAGCCGCTGAGACGCATCTGCTGGGGTGCCCAACCCCGGCAGCCCCTTTGGGGCCCCTGAAGACCCTCGCAGAGGCCGCCCTGCCTGCGCCCCCCGCGGGAAGCCCCAAGTGGGGTCGTACTCACCATAGCGACGAGGCGCGGGGCGCGCGGCCGGAACCTGCAGGGAAGACAGGCGTTTGCGGCGTCTACGGGGGCGCGGGCACTGGCGGCGGCCCTGACTCCCCGCCCCGTGCCCCCAAAATGCCGGCCCCATCGCACCCCACCCTCCCCCGCAACACCTTCAACCCAGGACTGGGGTCCTCACGTAGCTCCCGGCGAGGATGACCACGGATTACTACCCCATTCCCCACGTACGGCACTAGAGACTCACGTCAAGCGGCGAGAAGCGAAGAGAGCGGAAAAGAAAGGGACTTCCGCTTCCGGGCAGTTAAGCCGAGCCCCAGAGGAAGCTGGGTACGGTGTCTGCAGAGGGTCAAGAACCACACAGGCGTTTGCCCTTCACATGGCTGCCTCTCTGCCCTCTTCTGGCCTAGATTAACAGTGCAGCTTCCTGAACGCAGCGGGCCGCCTTCTGCCCTTGACCGCCTCTATCCCTCCGCCCAAATCCCTCCTTGCCTCTGTTAGGTTTTATTTCAGACCCAGTTTGAAGACCTGTGTTAGGACTTATTATCAACTACTTTCATTAGGCCTCTGTGTTAAATGGCAACCCACTCCAGTGTTCTTACCTGGAGGATCCCAGGGACGAGGGAGCCTGGTGGGCTGCAGCAGCAGCAGCTGGGCATTTAGGCAGAGATGTTTCTCATTTAAATGAAGGGTTGTTCTCCTGTCATGTCCGACTCTTTGCAGCCCCATGAAGGCTTCTCTGTCCTCGACTATCTCCCATTTGCTGCTGCTGCTAAGTCGCTGCAGTCGTCTCCGACTCTGTGCGACCCCGGAGACGGCAGCCCACCAGGCTCCCCCGTCCCTGGGATTCTCCAGGCAAGAACACTGGAATGGGTTGCCATTTCCTTTTCCAAGGCAGGAAAGTGAAAAGTGAAAGTTAAGTCGCGCAGTCGTGTCTGACTCTTAGCGACCCCATGGACTGCAGCCTACCAGGCTCCTCCGTCCATGGAGTTTTCCAGGCAAGAGTACTGCAGTGGGGTGCCATTGCCTTCTCCAGAGTTTGTGCAAATTCATGTCTATTAAGTCGGTGATGCTATCTAACCATCTCGTCCTCTGCTGCCTCCTCCTTTAGCTTTCAATCTGTCCCAGCATCAGGGTCTTTTCCAATGACTCAGGTCTTCACAACAGGTGGGCAAAGTATTGGAGCTTCAGCTTCAGCATCACCTTCCAATGAATATTCAGGTTGAAGGGACTCCTGTGTATATTTTAGAACCTCTTTCTAGGAAAGTGAAAGTGAAGTCGCTCAGTTGTGTCTGATTCTTTGTGACCCCATGGACTGTAGCCTGCCAGGCTCCTTCTGTCCATGGAATTTCCCAGGCAAGAATACTGGAGTGGATTGACATTTCCTTCTCCAGGGGATCTTCCTGACCTAGGGATTGAACTCACAGCTCCTGCACTGGCAGGCTGTTTTTTTTTTTTTTTTTTTTAACCACTGAACCGCCTGGGAAGTCCATTTAAAAACTGATTCCATTGGGAATTCCCTGGTGGCCCAGTGGTTAAGACTGCACTTCCACTGCAGGGGATGTGGGTTAGACCCCCTGGTCAAGGAACCAAGATTCCACTTGCTGATGGTGCAGAATAAATGAAGAACTGGTATTACAGAAGCAAGTTAACACCTGGAATAGCTGACCTCTGTGGAATACTCCTTGGGCAGCCCCTGCGTTAAGCACTTTACCCACAGGGCCTCTGTGATCCTCGGGTGTGCTGGTGAGGGGTGGCCTGGTCATTTACTCCAGTCTTACCCAGGGGAGAATGAAGGCTTGTCAGTTGCTGGGAGAGGTGACATCAAGACTCGAACACACGCTCCCAGACTCCTGACCACTTCCTCCCGAGGCTGTGTGTGCACCTGCAACACGCTGGCAGCTCTGAGAAGGCAGCGTTCTCTTTGCCCCTTTGCTCCCTCGCAGCCTCCATTCCATCCTTGGCATTTTATTTTCTCAGCACAAATTTACCCTCAGCTCTTAGAGGACTGGCAGGCTCCGGGAAGCCTGAGGTTATCGATTTTATTTTTATCCTCCACTTTAATTTTATTTTTAACCTCCTTACAAATGTCTACATTTTATTATATTTGTTTCTCCCCTCCCATTTAATAACTGCACATCAGAATGTAATTGCCCTGTGGGCCTTATTACAGAGCAGCCCACCTGAAGAGAAGTCCTTTACCATGAACCTCACTTTGAACTCACCTCCCTCCCTCCTCGCTTTCCTCCCATTAGACGAGCCCAGGTCGAGCGTCTTCCTAGAGATGCTGGAGATACAGGGAAAGATAAACCTGCAGTCCTTGCCCCTGGGAGATCGTGAGATCCTCTAATTGTGCTGGAGAGCCTTTTAAAAGAAGCCAGGCTGTATTTCTGTGACTACAGATGCATCTGGGTGTTAACCATGAGAAAGGCTAATTGGTAGGGGCTTAATCTGAGATGATCTGAAGGTCGGGATGCCTCAGCTCTGAACTGAGAAGGTGAAACTGTTGGTTGCTCCGTGTTGTGTCCGCCTCTGTTTGACCCCATGGACTGTAGCTCGCCAGGCTCCTCCATCCATGGGATTCTCCAGACAGGAATACTGGAGTGGGCGGCCATTTCCTCCTCCAGGGGACCTTCCTGACCCAGGGATCCAACCCAGGTCTCCCGCTATGAACCTCACTTTGAACTCACCTCCCTCCCTCCTCGCTTTCCTCCCATTAGACGAGCCCAGGTCGAGCATCTTCCTAGAGATGCTGGAGATACAGGGAAAGATAAACCTGCAGTCCTTGCCCCTGGGAGATCGCGAGATCCTCTAATTGTGCTGGAGAGCCTTTTAAAAGAAGCCAAGCTGTATTTCTGTAACTACAGATGCATCTGGGTGTTAACCATGAGAAAGGCTAATCCCATCCCCGAATTAGACTCTACTAGACTTCCAGCCCTACGGAGTCGAGACTTGACTCTTCCACTTTGACAACCAACGAGGCACAACACAGGCGGAGACATTGACCCCATGGACTGTAGCTCGCCAGGCTCCTCCATCCATGGGATTCTCCAGACAGGAATACTGGAGTGGGCGGCCATTTCCTCCTCCAGGGGACCTTCCTGACCCAGGGATCCAACCCAGGTCTCCCGCGTTGCAGGCAGGTTCTTCACTGTCTGAGCCACCAGGGACCCGAGAAAGACACTCTCAGATCCTCCAGGCTGAGCTGACAGCCCCCTCCGCCTCGCCCTGCTGCCTTTCTGGCCCTTTCTCCCCTACTGCTCGGGCAGAAGCACCGGCCTTTCCAGCCCAGCCCGCAGGTTCCCATGGGCACTTCCCGAGTCCGGGTGTCTGACGCCTGTGTCCTCCCCTCTGATACTAAGTCCTGCTCATCCGCAGTGCTCGGCTCTCCCCTCTCCTCCAGGCGGGACCCTGCATCTCTGCCTCCTGTCACCGTCACTCGCGTGGTAGTTACTCCCACGTGCCTCTCCATAGCTTGTGCGGCAGTGTTAAACTTTTCATACATCTGCACCAATTTTCAAAATTTTTTAATAAAGGCAAGAATGAGGTTCTGCGTGCTGCTGATAACTCTCCAAATGCAATGCTCATAAAGCTACAGAGTCGCTCAGAGCTGCCATGGATGATCCTTAAGACGGATGCAGCATCCTTCTAGATCACTCACTGTATGAAGGGTGGATGGATTGATGGAGGGGTGGTTGGATGAATGAGTGAAGGGGTGGAGAGAGGGGTGGGGAGCTAGGGAAGGGGAAAAGGGAGGACAGGAGGAAGGACCAATGTGGGCAAAGCAAAGCCCAGCACGTAGTAGGTCCACAGAATATTTGTTGCGTGAATGCCTGGTGCTGCTCCCCTCCACAGGACCTGCAGGACAGGCACGGGGGCAGGGAGAGGGGCTGAACCCCCCTACCCCACCTTCACACTTAAAAAAAATATCCCAGTGAAACTGTGCAATTCAGATTGGGACTTGAGCCGTGGTCTTTTTAAAATTAAATTTAACTAATGCTATTTTTGGCGGCACTGGGTCCTCGTTGCTGCTTGGGCTTGGCTGTCCTCTAGCTGCGGTGCCCAGGCTTCTCACTGGGCAGCTTCCCTGCCGTGGAGCACAAGATCTAGAGCGGGGGCTCAGTAGTCATGGCCCCTGGACTTAGTGGCCCCGCAGCACGTGGGATCTTCCCGGACCCATGTCCCCTGCATTGGCAGGCGGGTTCCTAACCGCTGGACCACCAGGGAAGTCCCTGAACCGCTGTATTGGCAGCAACCCCAGAGACAGGTGTTCACCCTCTTGAATTGCCTAAGAAGAGACCATCGACATCCAGTAACACAAAGACATCTGTATTCAAGTACCAAAGGCTTTTTCCAGCTTCCCAGGGGGACAGATAGTAAAACCAGCTACAGCCACTGAAAGGTGAAGCTAGGAGCCTGGAGGGAAGGCTTCCCTCCTTCACGAGAGGGTGAGCCCCACAGGAAACAGTGGAAAGGAGAGCAATGCGCTGGTCCTGGGAGACGGCCTGCGTCTCTGGGTGGAGCCCAGGAGGCTGTCTTCGACAGACACCTCCTTGGTGATGCTGATACTCTAAACTCTGCGAGGGGCCCAGGGAGGACCTCGGAGGAGACGAAGGCCCCTGGATTTAAGAGCCTGGCCCAGGTTGCCGGTACCGAGTCACTCTGGCCATGAAGCGTGGAGGATGGGTGGGAAGGTCCAAGACGGTGGC
>SJYX01005754.1:50955-68054 GCA_006410675.1 Oreotragus oreotragus
GGGGGGGAAGGGCCTGCCCCCTCCCCTCCTGCAGGAAGACCTGTGCCCCCACCCTCCCCCAAGGGGTCACCTGCCCAGGGTGGGCCAACTGAGAAGAAAACCAGAGCCGACCCCGCATCGAGGTGCGGAGGGGTCAGGACAGTGCTGCTTCCAGGATGGGGTCACTTCTCACCATCAATGGCCCCCACTGCCCTCCAGATGCTTCCAGACCCTGACCGGAAACAGCACAGTGATGACTGGAGGGTCGTTTTAACCTCGGGGCTGGTTTTAAGCAGGTGTGGGCAGCAGGTGCATGGAACCAAGAGGGAGACCTCCCCCGGCCCAGAGTGTGGCAGGGACACCTCAGCTGGCCGCGGACAGTCTGTTGGAGGGGCCGCCCCGCTGATCAGAGCGGGCATCTCCTGCTGAAGGATGTGCTCAGCTCTCTGCAGCCTTTCAGGGGGAGGCTCGCTGTCTCTCCCTGTCCCGCCTCCCCCCGTCCCGCCTTCTCTCCACGTCTCCCTCTTCTCCTCCCTCCCATCTCCCCCCAGAGCACCCCATTGGCCAAACCCCACAGGGTCATGGCCACCCATGGGCCCTGGAGCAGGGTGGAGTCCTGACCTGGAGGGACCAGCTGGCCTGTCTTCATGGCGCCAGGAGCCAGTGGACGGCAGGCCTCCGGGGGCCCAGTGACCCAGTGTGGCTGCCTCCCAATCCGGCTCCTCTATGGCGCCGAGGCAGAGGAGTCCCTGGGGCTCGGCCTGCTCCCGTCTGTCCTGCCCGTCATCCCAGTGTCCCCTGCACTCCCTGGTCCCCGGAAGCCCTGCCACGTTTGCAGGCTCAGGTTGGCATCCACAGGCACAGACGTGCCCTGGCCAGTGAGCCTCCCGCGTGCAGGTGAGCCGCGTGCCTGCATAGCCACCCACCCGAGAAACAGGCTGCTTCACCGGGTGCCATCGCCCAGGACACGTTCTGCCAGTTAAACTGGTGACGGCGTTTCCAGAAGCAATTACGGAGAGCTGCACTGCCTCCCAAGGTGAGGGGACTAAGGAGAGCGCTGGAGACTGCTGTGCGGCTGGAAGCAGGGCCTGGAGGGGTCAGGGGACAGTGGGGACGCGAGGCTGCGTGGCTCCTTGAGCCCGAGCACGTGCGCCAGCGGAGAGGGTCCCGTGGAGGAAGCCAGAGTTAGGAGGAAGGACAGGAAGCTAGATGCGGCTGGGGGGCTCCCAGCCACACGCTTCAGAGCCAGAACTGGGTCTCTGTGCCCCCGTCCTTCCTGTCTCCTCTGGTGTGTGCCAGTTTGGAAACAAGATTTGTGCGAATCTAGACTCCATCCCAGGGGTCAGGGAGGTGCGCTGCCTGCTTGGGAGCGAGGAGGAGCAAACTGACCCGGGTCTCTGTGGTGAGAAACCTTTCCCATGGTCTCCTCGGCTTCCTCACAAAGGCTGGTGAGCTTCCGGAGGCCTGCCACGGTGGCGAAAATCGCAGCACTTTCGGAGCAGGAAGGATGGAGTCAGAAGTAGCCCCAACCAGCCTCCGTCCTGGCTGAAGCCTGGAAAAGGGCAGCCCAGGCTGCTCGCCACGTTCTCCAGCTCCAAGGAACGACCCAGCCGCCCTGCCTTCCTTCCCCCTCTGCCTGCTCTCTGGACCGCCTGTAAGGTAACGCGGGCTGTTCCCTTTGCTCTGCTCTCATCCTCCCCATGGGCTTCCCAGGTGGCTCCAGTGGTAAAGAACCCACCTGCCAATGCAGGAGACTCAGGAGATGCAGGTTCGATCCCTGGGTGGGGAAGATCCCCTGGAAAAGTTTACCCACTCCAGTATCTCGCCTGGAGAATTCCATGGAGAGAGGAGCCTGGTGGGCTACAGTCCATGGGGCGGGCTGCAGAGTCAGACGTGACTGAACACGCACATCCCTCCCTGAGAGGCAGCCTGGGGTCTCTGGAAAGTTAGCCTCCCAGACAGGGAGTGACAGGAAGTGGGGGGAAGGCCGAAGGGCAGCTGGGTCCTCCCAGCTCTGCCTCCTTCTTTCCTGTTCAGAATGTCCCCCTCAGCCCTTGCGGGGCAGACTGCTCTCCTGTCGGTGGAGGAAGGCAGGTGCAGCCGGCTTGTGACGGACAGCAGGTGAGGTCTTCGGGGAGACCTAGGGCGGAGTGGCTGCACTTGGGTGTCCATGCGGACTTAGCCCTCGGGGAGCAGGGCCCTGGTGGGGTTGAAAGAGGCGCTGTGTGCGGCTGACTGGAGTCACGTCAGACCTGGAGAGGAAGCCTGATGGGAGAGCGGTGGGGGACCCTGTTCTGGGGGTTCAGGGTCAGGACAGAAGCTCCAGGGGCTGCCCAGTGGCTCAGTGATACAGAATCTGCCTGCCATGCAGGAGACTAGGTTTGATCCCTGGGCTGGGAAGATCCTCTGGAGGAGGGCATGGCAGCCCACTCGAGCATTCTTGCCTGGAGAATCCCATGGACAGAGGAGCCTGGCGGGCTGCAGTCCGGGGCATTGCAGAGTCGGACACGACTGAGTGATACACACACACACACACACACACACACACACACTGTCAGGTGCCACATCAGCTGCTGTGGGGCCACCATGTCCCACCATCCTCACTGCAACCCTGCATCAGGCAAGATTGCAGTCCTTGTGTTGCAAGTGAGGTCCTTGAAGCACAGAGATGTTAAGCCACTTGCTCAAGGTCACACAGCCGGAAACTGAAGGAAAAGGATGCCTGGTTATCTGAGCCTGGAGCATTTCCCCACTGAATTCCTCAAAGCCCTTTGCCTCCCTTTCCAGAGACCAAGTGGGTCACAGGTTGCTGAAAGAAGAATTCAAATTGAGGTGATTGCTTGAATTTACAAATATGTATTGGGCCCCTGCTCTGTGCTGGGACTGAGGGGTCTCGAGATGAATCAACACTTTTCCTGTCCTCAGGGGCTTGGCCGCTGGTCTGTGAGGTGGGCCAGTTTCTCGGCTCTGAGTTAGCCCCACAGATCCCCACTAAAGAGACAGCAGCCACGTGACTCCCTCTTCCCCATGACAATGTGACCCTGCCTCGTGGCCTCGGATGACTGGGCCAAGCTGGGACAATCCTGGGTTTGGAGCTAGAGCTTAGAGCCTCTGGTTTGTTTTGTGGCTGATTGTCTGGGGTTTCATCCAAACCGGGGGCCTGGGGAGCCTCTTCGGGAGAAGCCAAGATGGGTGCATGAACGCTGGAGTCAGGGACAGGAGCTTCAGAGAAAGAGGAGCTGGTGGACACCTTCCTCGCGGCTGTGACAGCAGGTAAACGTTCTCTCCCGGGTCCTGTGACATTCACCCCTCCCCTGCACACAGATTTCCACCTTTTCTTGAAGCTGCTTTGAATTGGCTTGCATTTTGGGAACCAAATGACCCCTAAGATAGACGACAAGGTGAGAAATCCAGGTTGAGCACAGGATCCCTGTGCTTGAGGGGCCCGGAGGAAGGTGGTTGGGATCTTCCTGGGGCCTCAGCAAACGACGGGGGTCTCACCAGGCAGAGAGGAGAGACAGAAGGGGCGTCCCAGGGAGTAGGGGGCAGCCTGGCAGAGGGAACAGCGAGCTGGGCAGATGCGCAAGTGGCCGACATGCTCTGGAGCCTCCTACAGGGGTGTGCTGGCTAGTGATTAAAATCCGGCTTTCTGACCTAAATTACGAAATCAGCCATTCATTTGTAGCATGTGCTGATTCCCACGGTGTCAGTCCTCCCCCCATGGTCAATTTCAGGCTGCGGATGTGATGTCAGTTTTTGAATGTGGAGCGAGCGGTTCCCCTGAACTGGTCAGAGCCGGTTGTAGGAGACCACCCATCAGGTGATCACCTGAATGCAGGGGTCATGTGGAGAGGACAGGAGAGGAGGAGCAAGGTGGGCTTGGGAGGGTTTCTTGACCTTTTTTTAACCTCTTTTTATTTTTTGGCTGTGCTGGGTCTTCGTTGCTGCCTGGGCTTTCTCCAGTTGCGGGATGCGGGCTTCTCACTGCGGTGGCTTCTCTTGGGGCAGAGCACGGACTCCAGGGCCCAGAGGCTTCAGAAGTTGTTCCGCACCGACTTAGCTGCCCTGCGGCTTGTGGGATCTTCCCAGACCAGGTACCGAACCTGTGTCCCCTGCATTGGCAGGCGGATTCTCAACCACCAGGGAAGTCCCTGGGAGGGGTTTTGAATGTCGTGTGTTCGGGAGGCTGAGCTTCAGTCTCAACTGGCAGAAGCCCAGGCTTGATTGGGTGCTTTGGGCGGGCAGGTGAGTCAGCAGCTCTAAGCTCTTTGTGATCTGCTGAGGCCTGGCCTCCCCTTAGGCTGGTCCCTCGAATAACCCCAGGGGGTCTGTTCCAGCCTGGTATTGGACCTGGGGAGGGGTGCATAGAATGCGAGGTGCGCTTTCCCAGCAGAGGGGGAGAAGGCGAGTTCTGACTCCCCCAGCCAGCTGTGCCACAGGCCCATCCCTCATCTTAATGAGTCCATCCAAATCTCATTTGCTAATGAGGATTTTAATGGTCACAGGCTGACAAGCGAGACTGAAGGGGAGACGGGAAGGTCGTTACAGAAATGAAGTGTGTAGCTAAGTGGCATGCCACTGCCATCCACCTTCCCACCCAGAGTGACTGGAAGCAGGGACCGGCTTGCCTCACTTCGGGGGCTCCCGGCTGAGCCTGGGGGTCAGCACCACGGACAGGGCACAGCTTCGTTCTGCCTCCCTTGGTCTGGCATGCCAGCTCCTTCTGCTCCCTGATAAAGTTTGTTCTTCCTAAGCCTCAGATGGGGTGTCATCCCCCTTTGGAAATCTTGAGTGCAGCCCCAGATGGTGTCTGCAGGGCAATCTTTACACAATCTTGTAGCACCTATGACAGGGTGTTAAAATGCTTCACTTCCTTGGCTGTTTTCCCCACTCATTTGTAAAACCTCCTTGAATGCAGGGTGTATGTTGCTGCTGCTGCTAAGTCACTTCAGTCGTGTCCGACTCTGTGTGACCCCATAGATGGCAGCCCACCAGGCTCCCCCATCCCTGGGATTCTCCAGGCAAGAACACCGGAGTGGGTCGCCATTTCTTTCTCCAATGCATGAAAGACCGTCTCCATATTCCTGAGTCCTGACCATGTGCCCAGCACTCAGGGAGAAAATGTGTTGGGGAATGAATGAATGAGCTGGTGAATAAATGTGTAGAAGGACAATGTGTTCAATGAGAGAATCAATGGGTATAGAATCCTGGCTAGGCTATTGAAGGGGTGGGTAAAGATTCAGATACAAAAAGAAACATCCCCTACTTGAGACTGCACAAGAGGGACAGGAAAGTTAGAAAAGAGATTTCCAGACATCTTCTTATCCATCCCTTCACTATTCTTCCTTGATACAGAGCTATTCAGATAAAAACAACACATTTCAGCATTCTATACAGTTATCTGTGGCCATGTGACTAATTTATAGGCACAGGGTGTGAGGAGAAATAGTGTAAGGGGAGGGGGCATGCCCTTCTCCTTCCCTTCTTCCTTCTTATTGGCTGAACTGTGGGGCTGATGGCTGGAGCTGGAGCAGCCATCTTAGACTTTGAAGCCAGCCAGTTTGGAGCAACATGATAGAGTGAGCCTTTTGAGAACTCTGTAGAACAGAGCTTTTGGTCTAGTCCTGGGTTGCTAACGTCTAGATTGCAGTGGGAGAGAAAAATGATTCTCCAGCATTTTATCCTGTTATTTTAGGCTTCAGTGCCTCAGTTCAGTTCAGTTCAGTCGCTCAGTCATGTCCGACTCTTTGTGACCCCATGAATCGCAGCACACCAGCCCTCCCTGTCCATCATCAACTCCTGGAGTTCACCCAAACTCATGTCCATCGAGTTGGTGATGCCATCCAGCCATCTCATCCTCTGTTGTCCCCTTCTCCTCCTGCCCCCAATCCCTCCCAGCATCAGAGTCTTTTCCAGTGAGTCAACTCTTCACATGAGNTCACCTACCATCTTACTTGGGTTTTTCTTACCTTGGACGTGAGATATCTCTTCCCAGTGCTGCAGCAAGGTGCAGCCACTGCTCCTTACCTTGGATAAGGAGTATCTCCTCACTGCCGCCCCTCCTGACCTGGAATGTGGAATAGCTCCTCTAGGCCCTCCTGTGCCCATGCAGCCACCAGTCCTTGGACAAGGGATATCTCCTCATTGCCGCCCCTTCTGAACTTGAACATGGAATAGCTCCTCTGTGCAGGTCAGGAAGCAACAATTAGAACTGGACATGGAAAACAGAATGGTTCCAAATAGGAAAAGGAGTACATCAAGGCTGTTATTGTCACCCTGCTTATTTAACTTATATGCAGTGTATATATGAGAAACACTGGGCTGGAAGAAGCACAAGCTGGAATCAAGATTGCCAGGAGAAATATCAATCACCTCAGATTTGCAGATGACACCACCCTTATGGCAGAAAGTGAAGAGGAACTAAAAAGCCTCTTGATGAAAGTGAAAGTGTAGAGTGAAATTGTTGGCTTAAAGCTCAACATTCAGAAAACAAAGATCATGCCATCTGGTCCCATCACTTCATGGGAAATAGATGGGGAAACAGTGGAAACAGTGGCTGACTTTATTTTTTGGGGTTCCAAAATCACTGCAGATGGTGACTGCAGCCATGAAATTAAAAATGTTTACTCCTTGGAAGAAAAGTTATGACCAACCTAGATATCATGTTGAAAAGCAGAGACATTACTTTGCCAACAAAGGTCCGTCTAGTCAAGGCTATGGTTTTTCCAGTGGTCATGTATGGATGTGAGAGTTGGACTGTGAAGAAAGCTGAGCACCGAAAAATTGATGCTTTTGAACTGTGTAGTTGGAGAAGACTCTTGAGAGTCCCTTGGACTACAAGGAGATCCAACCAGTCCATTCTGAAGGAGATCAGCCCTGGGAAAACTTTGGAAGGAATGATGCTAAAGCTGAAACTCCAGTACTTTGGCCACCTCATGCGAAGAGTTGACTCATTGGAAAAGACTCTGATGCTGGGAGGGATTGTGGGCAGGAGGAGAAGGGGACGACAGAGGATGAGATGGATGGATGGCATCACTGACTTGATGGATGTGAGTTTGAATGAACTCCAAGAGTTGGTGATGGACAGGGAGGCCTGGCGTGCTGTGGTTCATGGGGTCGCAAAGAGTCAGACACGACTGAGCAACTGAACTGAGCTGAGTAATACCATGAGCCTCTCTTTCTCATTCATTCTCTTCCCCCCTCATTCACTTTCCCTTGTCCCTCTTTCAGCAAGATGAAATCAAACTGATACTCCTTGAAGTGTTGTATTGTCTCAATTTGACATTTTTAAAGACTCATAGAATATTTTAATTATCTGGGGCCCATATGAATAAACATGATATAGAGCAAACTATACACCAGGCTTCCCTGGTGGCTCAGAAGTTAAAGCATATGCCTGCAATGCGGGAGACCTGGGTACGATCCCTGGGTCAGGAAGATTCCCTGGAGAAGGAAATGGCAACCCACTCCAGTACTCTTGCCTGGAGAATCCCATGGACAGAGGAGCTTGGTGGGCTACCGTCCACGGGATTGCAAACAGTCAGACACGACTGAGCGACTTCACTTTCACTTTCACATACATCTATAAACTGGAGATGATGAGATGGAACTCTCAAAAGAGTTGGAGTTAAGACTTTAAAATTCCTGATATTTACAGAAGGAAAAATTTCCTAATTGCATTTCTGTCTCTAACTACTTCATATTCAGTTCAGTTCAGTTCAGTTGCTCAGTCATGTCAGGTTCTTTGCAACCACATATATTGGTGCTTGCAAGGCTTCCCAGTCCATTATCAACTCCTAGAGCTTACTCGAACTCATGTCCATTGAGTTGGTGATGTCATCCAACCATCTCATCCTCTGTCGTCCCCTTCTCCTACTACCTTCAATTTTTCCCAGCATCAGGGTATTTTCCAATGAATAAGTTCTTGGCATCAGGTAGCCAAAGTATTGGAGTTTCAGCTTCAGCATCAGTCCTTCCAATGAATATTCAGGACTGATTTCCTTTAGGATTGACAGGTTTGATCTCCTTACAGTCCAAGCAACTCTCAAGAGTCTTCTCTACACCACAGTTCAAGAGCATCAACTCTTCAGCACTCAGCTTTCTCTATGGTTCAACTCTAACATCCATACATGACTACTGGATAAACCATAGCTTTTACTAGACAGACCTTATTTGGCAAAGTGAAGTCTCTGCTTTTTAATATGCTGTCTAGGTTGGTCATAACTTTTCTTCCAAAGAGCAAGCATCTTTTAATTTCATGGCTGCAGTCACCATCTTCAGTGATTTTGGAAACCCTAAAAAATAAAATCTGTCACCTTTTGCATTGTTCCCCCATCGTTTGCCATGAAACGATGGGTCCAGAGGCCATGCCCTTAGTTTTCTGAATGTTGAGTTTTAAGCCAACTTTTTCACTCTCTTCTTTCACTTTCATCAAGAGACTCTTTAGTTCTTCACTTTCTACTATAAGGGTAGTGTCATCTGCATATCTGAGGTTATTGATATTTCTCCCAGCAATCTTGATTTCAGCTTGTGCTTCATCCAGTCCAGCATTTCTCATGATATACTCTGTATATATGTTAAATAAGCAGAGTGACATTATGAAGCTTTGACATACTCCTTTCCCGATTTGGAACCAGCACGTTGTTCCGTGTCCAGTTCTAACTGTTGCTTCTTGATTTGCTTGCAGATTTCTCAGGAGGCAGGTAAGGTGGCCTGGAATTCTCATCTGTTAAAGAATTTTCCACAGTTTGTTGTGATCCACACAGTCAAAGGCTTTGGCATAGTCAATAAACCATTGTACAAATACATATAAGGATAGCAAACTTAGTTAATATGAAAGAGCCATGACTGTGTAGAAAAATCTCAAATGTTTTTCCCCTTCCTAAAGTGGAAATTTCTTCTTTGTAACAAAAAAAGTCATGGTTTGAACTCTCTTGCAATCAACTACTTTATTATTTAAAGCTTTCCTATACTAATCCAGCATATATAAACTTAACATTTTTAAAGAGAATCCATTTAAAATAAAAAAATTAATTGAATCTATTTTATTTCATTGTTATATATAGGTTGATATATGAAAAAATTAAGATTTTTCTGCTCTATGGATACTGGGAAAGAAGTAAGATACATTACAGAAGCATACAAATACTTTCCACCATCAAAAATGTTGTGAATATGCATATTATTTCAGTTTCTTTAAACTTGTCTCATTTAAGTATTTAAGTATGTACAATTTACAATATGTGATATATATAGTAAAGGATAATAACACAAATAAAATTTAAAGACTTCAAAATTTCTGAAATAAAAATACATATTCTTTAAAAGCAAGTGTATAGATATTCAATAGCATAGTGATTTCTCAGCCATACTTCAGTCCTAAGTCAATACTTAGAGGGCACAAAATACAGACAAACTTCAATATTTTATATCACATGTTCTAACTCTTTAATGAATGTTTTCAGACTACTAAGTAGGAAAGAAAACAAGATATGCATTTATCATCAGGCATCTTTATTGATAAGTTGGAATGCTCATACATCACTGCTACTTAAATTTAAGTTGAAGACACTAGCTAAGTAGGTTAGTTATATCATTTTTACAATTTAAAACTCATGAATCATTAATACTACTGTATGTTATATAGGAAAGTTGTTAAGAAAATAAATCCTAAGTCTTTTCATAAGAATATTTTTTTCTGCTTCTTTAATTTTATACCTATATTAAGTGATGGATATCCAGTAAGCTTATTGTGATGATAAATTTGTGATGTATATAAATCAAATATTATGCTGCATACTATAAACTTATGCAGTGCTGTATGTCAATTACATTTTAATAAAACTTGAAGAAAAACAATAAGACTGATGAGCCTTCGGATCTCAACGTTGGCAAAACCTAATATATATTAGAATTTTAGAATAACTACTGTCAGTTCTTTATCTGAAGGTAAAATTTCTATCATTTATTTTGATTTATGGAAATATAATTGAAAATTTAAATTGTGACATAAAGTATGAAAATGGTTTGATATACATATACTTTGCAAAAAATATTTCCACCATTGAGTTAACATATCAATCCCTTTATCATTTCACATATTTACTTTTCATTGTTGTTGAGAACACAAGTACTCTGTTTGCTACCAGGTACTGCAGCCACAAAATCAGAAGACAGTTACTTCTTGGCAGAAAAGCTATGATAAACCTAGACAGTGTGTTGAAAAGCAGAGACATTACTCTG
Source organism: Oreotragus oreotragus (assembly GCA_006410675.1). Lineage (NCBI taxonomy): Eukaryota > Metazoa > Chordata > Mammalia > Artiodactyla > Bovidae > Oreotragus > Oreotragus oreotragus. Next base: position 61,177 of record SJYX01005754.1, read on the forward strand.
CCAGCAAAAGTCCATATAGTCAAGGCTATGGTCTTCCCAGTGGTCACATATGTTTGTGAGAGCTGGACTGTAAAGAAGAACAGACTTTTGGGCTCTGTGGGAGAGGGAGAGGGAGAGGGTAGGATGATTTGGGAGAATTGCATTGAAACATGTATACTAGCATGTAAGATGCACTGGGATGACCCAGAGAGATGATATGGGGAGGGTGATGGGAGGGGGGTTCAGGGTTGGGAACTCATGTNGGTGTTTGCTATGACCAGTGCGTTCTCTTGGCAAAACTCTATTAGCCTTTGGCCTGCTTCATTCTGTACGCCAAGGCCAAATTTGCCTGTTACTCCAGGTGTTTCTTGGTGTCCGACTTTTTTTTTTTCCTACTTAGCTGAAACTAATCCTAAGTCATATATGTGCCACCATGAAAGAGAGACTCAAACATAAGAATCAAGGACAGATCAGTACGGTGCAAATTATGGATGCTGGCCCTGAGCAGGGTTGTCTGAGATTCACCCAGGTGACATCTAAGCTCGGTGCTGAAGGAGGAAGAAGGCACGTGAGGAGCAGAAATGTGGGGAAATTGCTAGAATGCTGGCTGGGCTCCCAAATCCCAGGTCCCTGTCCGCATCCAGCCTGGAGGAGATCCCTGCATCTCTTCCCGTGCTCAGCATCCTGGGAAGAAGGCAGGTAGCTAGTCAGGGCTCCCAGATCAGGGCAGCCAGCAATCCTGGCAGGGGCTTGGGACAGCAAGAAGACCAGAGACCGGGAGACAAGCACTGGCATCAGATTGCATCAGATCTTTGATTGCTTTCTCCATCTCTTCTCCCAAGTGGGGAGACTCTCAATCCTGGCTGGCTGCTGGGTCCACCAGGCGGTGCCACCCTCCCATGGCCTGATTCTATGCCTTTGGGGGAGGAGGGCTTGGCGAGGCACTCCAGTGGGAGGTGTGAGGGGCGGGATTCTCAGATGACCTCCAGTGACCCACACCCTTCAAAATTCCCCTCCCTTGAGTGCAGGTGGGGCCTCTAACTTGCTTCTCACCCAGAGACTTTGGCAAAGGCAAAGGACTTTTGCAGATGTCATTAAGGTCCCTAACAGTTAACATTGAGTTCATCACAACAGAGATTATCTTGGTGGGCCTGGTCTAGTCAGGGGGAGGGACCAGAAATCAGAGGGACCACCCCCCCCTCCCCCCGCCTCCTTTCCTACTGGACTTTAAAGAAGCAAGCTGCTAGGAATTCTATTGCTGTCAGGAAAAATGGATCCTACCAAGAACCATGTGTTTTTGCCACGGGACTCCAAGCCTCGGAGGAGACCCCAGTCCCAGCCACACTAGTGCAGCCTGGTGAGACCCCAGCAGAGGCCTCAGCTAGACTGTGATCAGACTCCCGACCCACAGAAGCTTTAATGTCATGAGCGTGTCTTGTTTGGAGCCACAACATTTGGCGTAATTTGTTATGTGGCCGTAAAGATTCCACGCAGAGAGTCCAGCGTGTCTGGACTAATCCTGCTTTGGTCCTGCCTCCCGGCCCACCTCTCTCAAGCTGGGATGTTAGGCTGTGTGGGATCTCCGCTTATGGCAACGTGATGANTGGCGTAATTTGTTATGTGGCCGTAAAGATTCCACGCAGAGAGTCCAGCGTGTCTGGACTAATCCTGCTTTGGTCCTGCCTCCCGGCCCACCTCTCTCAAGCTGGGATGTTAGGCTGTGTGGGATCTCCGCTTATGGCAACGTGATGAGGAGAGAGAAAATTAAAATCCAAGATGGAGTGATTGGAATACTGTAACCTTGGCGCACAGTGGTACTTAGATTTCCCATTATTGATCCCCTCAGTGGATATTCTCCAATCTCGTAATTACAGGAGGACATTTTCAATTTGGGCTGAATTGCCTCCCCTCCCCCGACACCCCTCCTTGATTTCTCTGAATTCACAGGAAGGCCAGGTGGGTTGTAGACAGCTGTGGAATCTAAACAAACAGTGCTAATCACTTTAATTGAACTCAGATCCCCGCCATAGGAAGGCTCCAGCAAGTAGCGTCTTCCTCTTATCTCCATGGGGCAGGGGGTGAATTCTGCCCTTGGTTTGAGGCCACTCAGGGCCATCTGCTTCCTGCAGCTGACCTCCTGTGAATTCCTGAGTTCCCGTTTCATCCTGGGAGAGGCCAACAGGTGCTGGGGTCTCCTGAGCTAAACTTTATCCCCCTGTCTCTGGTACGATTTAAGCATCTCTGCCAGGGTCCCTGGGCCAGCACACTGAATCCTCTATTCTCTGCTTTGTTGGCCACTGGGCAGTTCTCCTTATCAGCTGGCTAACCCACTGGCTCTCCCCTCTCCCCAGGGATACAGGGCAGTGACTGGAGACATCTTGGGGGTTATAACCTGGGAGGAGAGTGAGTAGGGACCGGGGATACTGGACTTTCGACACCCTCCAGTGCACAGGATGGACTCCAGATGATCTGGCCCCAAATGTCAGTAAATAGTGTGAAGGCTGGGAAAGGGAAAATGAACATGGAGTCAGCATTGCTGAGAGAGCTCTCTGAAATGGATCGGGGAGGCCGTGCAGGAAGTGTGACTTACGCATGTCTCAGCCTGGCTGGAGTCTGACCTTTTGACCTGATGAAGTCACCCAGCCCACCTGCCAGAAATGCAAGATGCCTGTTGGACCCTTACCTTAAAATAACTTGTGGCAGTCTATCTGCTTATCAGACCCCTGTCCAGAGCCCCTCTCACCACTGGCCAGGAGCATGTAAGGGAGAGATTGTCCCACCGAGGAATTACCACTGCAGACACCAGGGATTCATACACAGCTCACAAAAAGGCATTTTCCCCTCGCAAGCCCACTCAACCTGGCGCCTAACCAGGAATCACAAAGCGCAGCCCCAGAGCGACCCCGCGGCTCCACAGCCCAGGAGCACGGGGCGCCACCGGCTCTACAGTTTTTGCTTCTCGTGGCTCCTTTCTCTAGTTTTTATCAGGGAAAGACGGCTCTCTGGCTTCCTTCCTGCCTCCCGCCAGCCCCTGAGAAGCCACGAAGCTTTGGCTCAGAGAGTGTTTGCCAGGTTGGGTGCTGAGGGTACAGAGAGTAACTCAGTTCAGGTAGAGAGTCTGCAGGCCTCTTGAAGGACATGGTCTGATCCTGTCCCCATCTGAAGTGAGGGGCCTCCAGGGGGCCCCTTGCCACTGGCATTGTGCTGTCCACGGTCCTGAAAACTTGGCCAAGGCTGTTGGAACCCGGTGGGGCCAACATCCCAGACAAACAGCCCTCTAGCTGAGACTGGAGGAGGGTCACCTGCCCAGGAGATGGCTCTGCTCAGCTGGGTGATGCCCTCTCCCCTTAGAGAAAACGGCAGCAATGCCGCTTCCCAGGAGGGTGACAGGCTGAGGGCCAGGAGAGGGGCAGCTGGCCCCCAGGGAGGGCGCCCATTGCTCAGACCCCTCTAGTGCTCACCGTCTTGTCTCTCTGTTTCTCGTGTCCTTTCTGTAGAGCCTCCCTGTGGCCGAGGTCCTTCATTTGAGGGAACCACACAGCCTCATTGGCCAGGTGGACACCTCGTGTCCTGGCATGATAATCAAAAGCTCTTCTTTTCATGCTAAGAGATGTTCTGGCTTAGGACATGGGAGGGGGCCGTGAGGGCCCCTGGGGACAGTGTGGCCAGGAGATAAGTGTAGTCTGTGGCTGGTGCCGGTTTTAGAACAGCACCTTACTTGTCCACCAGCAAGTAAGTGCAGACCCTGAAAGGATGCGTGTAGAAACTTTCATAGCAGTTGACAAAGACATTTTATGGCTGATGATTTAATAGTAATAGAAATTATATTTCTTTTGGTGAGTTATTTAAATTTCATTTTTCTCATAATTCCTTTTTATATTACTTTTACAGAGTGTTAATGGTGCAGCCGTTTGGGAAAAGAGGTTGGCAGTTTCTAAAAAAGTTAAACATCAGGACTTCCCAGGTGGTCCAGTGGTTAAGGCTCTGTGCTCCTGCTGTAGGAGGCATGGGTTTGATCCTTGGGCAAGGAACTAAGATCTTGCATGCTGTGTAGCTTGGCCAAAAATTTTTTTAAAAAATTAAACGTATGGCCCCTATGTTTACAGCTACCCCATATGATCCAGCAATTCAGGGTATATATACATACATGGCTTCCCGTATGAAATGGACATGAACATAGTCAAACTTCAGGAGATGGGGAGGGGCAAGGAGGCCTGGCGTGCTGCAGTCCATGGGGTCACAAAGAGTCAGACACGACTGGGCAACTGAACAACTGCAATATATGACTTCCCAGGTGGGCACAGTGGTGAAGAGCTTGCGTGCCAGTGCAGGAGAGTCAGGTTGGATCCCTGGGTCAGGAAGATCTCTTGGAGGAGGGCCTGGCAGCCAGCTCTAGGACTGGGGCTTTCCAGGTGGGCAGAGTGGTGAAGAGCTTGCCTGCCAGTGCAGGAGAGTCAGGTTGGATCCCTGGGTCAGGAAGATCCCCTGGAGGAGGGCCTGGCAACCCACTCTAGGACTGGGGCTTCCCAGGTGGACAGAGTGGTGAAGAGCTTGCCTGCCAGTGCAGGAGAGTCAGGTTGGATCCCTGGGTCAGGAAGACCCCCTGGAGGCAGGCACGGCAGCCCACCCCAGTATTCTCGCCTGGAGAGTCCCACGGTCAGAGGAGCCTGGGGCTACAGTCCATGGGGTCGTGAAGAGTCAGACATGGCAGTGACTGAGCACAGCACAGCAGCGCCGCAGGCAGCTGAGAATCTTTTCAGACGAGGGAACTGGGTTCCAGGTAATGGCAAGGGGGACACAGATTCATCCCCCTGGGTGTCACAGCAGTGAGCCCAAGGCCCCGCCGGGGCCAGTGAGCTCAGCGTTAGGGCAATCAGCCAAGCACCTGTTACGCTCTTTGAAGGGCGACTCGACATCGGTCAGGTCATGAGAAACGGGGCACTGGGGGGTCCTCCTGACAGCTCGGTCCCCCAAAACCTCAAAGCAAAATTTCTATAGGAAAAGACTTTCTGGAAGACGATGAGAATGGACTGGCCTTCTCAACCTTGTCTCTCTCTTCTCCTACTTCAGCTGGAAGTTGGTCACCCCAGAGACCAAGTCCCCTCTGTCGGGCAGAAGATTGCTGCTCTGCTGGGATCCAGGGCCCACCTGCCTCCACCAGCAGAAAGGCGACTTGTTTTCCTTGCCCCGATTCTGGGAAAATCCCCAATTCCATTGATTCCTGCAAAAACCGAGGTGGGTCTGCAGCCATGAGAAGGTGTGGGCAGCCGGGGCCACCTGCCGGATCCGTACCTGGCCCGCTGGGCCATGAGCAGAGCAGAAACTGTCTGGAGTCAGGCAGCATTCTGACCACTAGGACAGGGATCACTGCTGGAGTTTAACCGGCATCTCTTTCATGCTTGGTTCTATGCTAAGAGCGTTACAAATGCAATCTCAAGATGTTCCCAAACCTAGCTTGTTTTTAGCTTTTCTTATGTAATTAATTCCTGGAGAAGGAAATGGCAACCCACTCCAGTATTCTTGCCTGGAGAATCCCATGGACAGAGGAGCTTGGCGGGCCACGGTCCATGGGGTCACAGAGAGTCGGACACGACTGAAGTGACTAAGCACGCACGCACATGCATGTACTTGGCTGCTCTGGGTCTTGGTTTCTGCACTCAGGATCTTCGATCTTCACTGTGGCGTGTGGTATCTTTAGTTGCAACACATGAACTCTTAGTTGCATCACGTAGGATCTGGTTCCCTGGCCAGGGATGGAACCTGGGCCCCCGGCACTGGGAGCATGGAGTCTTGGCCACTGGCCCACCACAGAGCCCTCTTGTAGGTATTATTATTGTCTTAAGTTACTACTGAGCAAAAGGAGTCTTTGAGAGAAGCTGGGTGGCTTGTTCGTGGCCTCATTGCTACTCTGTGGAGGAGCTTTGAATGCAGACCTGCTTGTCTTCACCCTGCACCCCCTGTGCCCTGCAGGTGCCTGGATGGAGTGGATAGAGCAGCAGATGGAAAGGAATGAACCTGTAGAGGCAAAGAGGGAGGCGGGAGGAGACAACAAACGTAGCAGGGCCCCCTCACTGGTGTGATTTTCCCCATCACAGCACTGCTTGGGTAGATCAGCAGTTGGAAAGCTGGCCCTGGTGCTGTGGAACCCCAGTGCCCAGCTGAGAGAGAGGCAGGGGAATGGACAAGGTGAGTCTAGCATAATGTGGCTGACATGAGGAAGGTCTGGGAGCATCACAGAGTCTGGGCTTTCCGGCTCTCTCTCTAGGTGTTTCCATGCTTGCGATCTGACTGCCGGACCTGTGTTGGGTGGACCTGACATTCTGGTCCAACCATGGGGGAGCAGGAAAGATGGAAGAGACCCAGGTCTTCTTGGGGTTTCAGGGAAACAAAAAGCATACAGAGGCCGTATACAGAAAACACTGCCACCAAGAGCAAGCTGAGACCTCCACGGACGTGAGATCGCGAGGCTCCCTGGGGGAAGCTTCTAGAAGATAGCACTTTGGGGGTGGAGTCTGGCAGAGAAGGGAAGGAAGTCGGCTGATGGAGGGGGTGGAAGCTGAGGGGCGGGGGCATTCCAGGACACCGTCACCGTCACCGTCATTTAACTTTCATTTTGTAACTCCAGGCATCACTCACTCGGAATGCAGATCATAAAAATTACAATTGATGTTTCAATTAGTTATAATTTACGGAGCGATTATATTTAATTTCTCTTTTATTGTATTTTAATGGCTTCAAATTTCTTGTTGATGAGATTCAGCCCCTGGTCTGAAGTCACCAGGCTGGAAGGTGGGGAAGGGGGCTCGGGTTCTTAAAGGGGTGGGTGGGCCAACGATCGCTTCAGGGCTTTTCGCTGGCCCAGTAGTCTCACACCAGCCTTTGCTGTCACAGGTGGGGAG